>VXBC01010285.1:107973-238164 GCA_013399945.1 Ploceus nigricollis | reverse complement strand
AAAAAAATATATGAAGAGATCTGCTGCTACACTAACCAAAACTCAGCAAGCTACTTTGAATTACCATGTTCTTGATGAAAGTACAATTTAAGGCGCCAGAGCTGGCTTTTGGAAATACCCAAACAGTTCAAAACCAAACAGAGCTTAGCAGCAACTGGATCCTTCTTTCTTTTCCCACTTCTTCCTCCAAAATGTGTAAGACAGATGTGGCAAAGAAATACACTGGTAATGCACGCTGTTCCTTTTTTATCCACTTAAATGTGAAAAGAAGGTGCCTTTTTAAACATGTATGTTTGCTGAGGTAACCCAGGGATTTAAACTGATAAGCGCAAAAGTTCTTAATGCATTTTGTGAAGAGGAAATTTTTTGGAATTGCCATCTGTATCTCCTACTTTCGAGAAACATTAAGACCTGAGCTTTCTGAAAATAACCTTGCATCACCTCAGTATATTTTGAGACATTCTTTTTCATAGTGTTGCATCTTTATATTAGTACACAAGTACTAATTTTGCTGCAGTTTTCTTCTTTAGGAGACACACCTTATTTATCAACTTCTCAAATGTGTTTGAATCCATATTTACTGTGAAGACTAACACAGTTTATCCATTTTTTCAAGGAACATGCTTTTTCATTAATACAGTTAGAAACACCTCCCATTTCTTAGTTTTCTAAGTTTTTATCTGTGATAAAATTATGATTTTTCAGTGGTTGAGTAAAACTCATTGAGAACGTACATGCATTTAGGTGATAAATCATGGAATCACTGAATGGTTTGGGTTGGAAAGGACCTTAAAGATGATCTTGTTCCAGCCCCTTGCCATGGGCAGGGACACCTTCCACTAGACCAGGTTGCTTGTTGGTTTAACAATAAAAAGAAAAAATGAAGGGGCTGATTAAGGATCTAAAAGCAGGATAAAGGAGCTGCAATTTGCCTTCTGATTTGGGGCATAGAGCAGCCCAATACAAGTCACACAGTGAAATCAGAAGGAAGTGGCTAAGAAGAGATGTGGATGCACCCATTCCATCAAGACTCAGAGCAGTCACTGTTGGTGGGCTCCAGGGACCCCCAGATGTGGTCCTGCCCCACCCCACACTTCCTGGCAAAAAAAAAAAGAAAAGAAGAAAACAGTTGGGGTTGGCTGTGGTACCACTTGCCTTCCTTCTGGGTGAATCCAGAGGAGGAAGGGATCAGGATAAATTATAGGTCCCTGCAAGAGCTCTGTGTGTTTCTGTTGACGCCATCTGGAAGCAGTGATAATGCCACTATTAGTGGGGGCGTTACAACAGAGGATCTGCTGTCTCTATTGAAACCAGCCATGCTGTGTGCTGGCTTATGATGCATGTTTGCTCTAATTTCCTCCCTGACATTTCATTCCTAAAGCTGTCAATATCCCGTTAACCTTCCTGGCACTGAAACTCTAAAACCAAGTCCTATTTCAGCTCTGATTTTGAATCTCAGTGGAGACAAGAAATACCAAAGGCTAAGTTTACAATACACTGTTGACCTAATCTAAATCATGCTATAGGTGGGGGGCATTTTTTTATTGCTTATACACATCATAAAGCAGGATACAACAATGTGATATCCTAAAATTAATTCCTTGATTTGATGGCAAAAGAGCAAATGTTCTTTGCTGGTAACTGACAGATCCTGCAGATTTCAAAGGCCAGAAGTGTCCTGTAATCAGGGGAATTGCTCACATTCAGTTCATACAGTTTAAAGTCAGAAGAGAAAATTAGATCATCTAGTCTGACCTCCCACATACCACAGACCACAGAATTTCAGCCAGTTGCCCTTATTTTGGGCCAGTAACCAGTTTAACAAAAGCATATTTTCCAGAAATTCATTTGACCTCCACTTGGAGTCATCAAGAACAAGACAATGCAGAACTTCACTTGGTACTTTGTTCCACTGTTAATTGGGTCATGCCTTATTTCTAAGTTGAATTTCTCTGGTATTATTTTTCTACATAAATACAAGTTGCAAGAACAGCAATTACAACTGTCTCCACAATAATGGTGACATTAATGTGAAAAGAGCCTGTCCAAGTGGGATGCCAAGAAGCATTTTGGCCACATGCACAGAAATATTTAAGTATCAGCTGATCCAGATGAGCCCATTATTGGATTTACTGAGATGTCTGAATCAAGTACAAAATGATCCATCTATGGGAATACTTTAGTTTGGATCAGGGGTGTGCTTTTGAAACAAATCTCTCATTCATCCTCACTTACTGCACATCATTTTGTACTGTAGAATGATTTCATAGCACGCTACCTGGTTTTTTTTTGGGTAAAAGCAAATCAAAAGATGCACTCCAAACAGGCATTCAGTCAATGAGGCCAGATTGGACCTAGTGCTAGACTGAAAGTAAACCCCACTGAAATGTTCACTGTGTGCATGGAGGGTGAGCACCAACTATTTGTCTTCTACACATCTGCTCCTATTTGTACTGCTGGTAAAAGCACAGAATCATGGAATCATAGACTGACTTGGGTTGGAAATGACCTTGAAGTTCCAACCCCTCTGCCATAGGCATAGATACCTTCCACTAGGTCAGATCACTCAGTCACAGCCTGATTCCTAAAAGTCCTAGAGCAGTCACAGTCTAATTCCCCTCAACTTTAAGGAACCTCATGCCAGCATCAGCAGAGAATAGAAAATCAAGATTTAGCAAATAATTTCAGAAGAACAGTAATTGGTGGAACTGATTTTGCTGAACAGTATCTGAGTATTAATCCATAATCTGAAGAACAATGGCAGTGATCAAAAGGTACTACAGTCAACAGGGTTTCTTTTTATTTTTCCAGTGGTATCCTTACTTCTAGAAAATAACAAATATTGCAGACAAATTCACCTGTTTCATCCTGAAAAGATCAAGTCAAAAACTAAGGAGTTCTAGGAGGACCACAGGAAAAGATAATGGGAGACACTGACATGGAGAGAGGACAAAAAATCTGACCCAATAAATCACAGAATTCATGATTCAGAAATGGCTATTCCACAATATTTTAGAGATAATTTGGCTAGCTGTTCTAACTCTTTGTTACCAGTCAATTACCTTCAATATACTCTCCAAGGGAAGAACAAAATAACATCTTTAGAACTTGCATCCATTTACCCAGTCCAGAGACACAGGCCAATTAAGCACTTTATGCTAAGGGAGGCTTAAAATGAGACATGCCATTCCACACAAGACCACTTAAAGAAGTTGTTTTTTGTGGCTGCCAGACCAGCAGTGCTATTGTCAGCAATAAGTGTTCCTGCATGGGGCAGAAACTACCAAGAAATGATCTAAGAGCAGCAAGAAGATGGACAAATCAATGGCCTTCAAAATATTTTTTTTTTGTTGATGAAACATCCTGGAGAGAGTATAAAAGCCAATGCATGAGTGACCATGGCAAACCAAGATTTATTATGGAGCTCTTGAGGGAAGTGATTGGCACAGCAGAAGTAAGTCTTAGTTCACCACAGTTTTCTCCATTTTTCAAATCAAAATTCCTGTAAGTATTCCTTTGCAAGAGTTGAAAGGCAGAAGAGGTATCAGATTGGCCAGTATGACCCCTTTTATATCTCAATTCCTAATTATCCCATCTTTTCAGAACACAATAATAGCATATAACTTCTATAAAGGAAATCAGTAGAAATTTCAGCTTGCATTTTCAGAAGAGCACAACCTCTCATTAGCTTTATTAAAAAAGATGAATCTTCAATTTTCTTCTAATATTTTTAACTTCCCAAATGATTGATCTCTTTCTCATTTCTTTTATTTTTGGGATTTCTCCTTTCTGGGATGAAGAAATAAAGCACTGAAATATTCCAAAACCAATGAAAGTACTTGTTCCAGCTAGGGCCAAGTACCAAGACAAAACACACAAAAGCTTTGCTCTCAGCCTCCCAGCAAAGGTCTGTCAATCCCCAAGTCTGAAATACACTTCAGAAAAGTGCAAATAGAGTTCATGGTGATCTAATCAACAACTTTTTAGGATATCCAGGACAGGAAATAGGTGCTAATTTAAAATGAGAATTTATGTTTTGGACTGTCTGTGAAGGTAATTAACATCTACAACTACTTTTCAAAATATAAACTTGGCCTTTGAATACTGATACAACTGAAAGAAAAAAGAAATTCCCAACAAAATGGAGAATCTGAAAAGAATAACAAGGTGATTTTGAAATCCTTGTAAGGTTCCGAGAAGTCTCTTTGGTCTTTGACTCTTTGGCTGGTGATGCTGGATATATGCAAACAGTAATCAGTTCCAGGCCTGCAGTAGCAGCGCTCACTCATAATAGAATAAAATTATAGCTTACATAGGAACTCAGAACTGAGAGAAATCTCTGACTATTTGGCAAAGAAAAGTATCAGGAAAGCAGAGGGGTGGAGAATAAAGGTTGCATGGAATAAGAAAAGAAAATTATACTGTTCAGACTAATTACACAAAATAGAAGAGAAGAGGGGCAGAAGGACAGCAGCAGCAGAAGGATTGCAAAGAAAGATCAGGAATAAATGGATGTGGCACAAATCAATGAATTTGACAACGGGGACATTGAGGGATCCTGATCCAGACATCATTACCCATGGAGAAATGTCCCTGCCACTGCAGTTACGTTTTCACCAGCAGATCAACACATTGTCTGATGGACTGGCACGCGTAATGGCAGTCTTCAAGATGAAATTCAATACATTCCTGTTGCCACTGGAAACCTCACCTTCATAACCAGTCCCTGCTAATGCAACCAGTTGGCCTGGAAGGATGCCATGTGTGATCATCTCCTGCATTACAGCTTTCTTTGTTAATGCTGGAAATGAAACCTCAGGCACGATAATACCAAGGGTTAACACACACCAGCACATCTATGCCAGCTCAAACCAGTTACATTTTTCTGACTCTGTGGTGGTTTTGAGTTTTCCTTCTCTCATTCCACCTCCTCTGATCAAGGACACACATGGATACCCAAAAGCAGCAAAGCCTTTCTACCAAAATTACTCTCCTTTAGTAACGAGACCACAAAAGGCTGAAACACACAACACTGTCTGCCACCACCCTACTCTGGCTGATTGTCTTTTAATAGCTACAATAATGTTGTGCAGAGGAATAATATTCCACATCCTCAACTCACTGGTGAAGGCTCTGGAGCACAGGTCTGATGAGGAGCAGCTGAGGGAGCTGGGGGGGCTCAGCCTGGAGAAAAGGAGGCTCAGGGGGGACCTTCTCACTCTCTACAACTCCCTGACAGGAGAGCGGAGCCAGGTGAGGGCTAGGCCCTTCTCCCAGGTAATAAGTGACAGGACAAAAGGAAATGGCCTCAAGTTGCACCAGGGGAGATTTAGCTTGGACATTAGGAAAAATTTCGTCATGGAAAGCGCAAAGTACTGGAACAGGCTGCCCAAGGCTGTGGTGGAGTGACCATCCCTGTACATATTTAAAAGACGTGCATATGTGGCACTGAGGAACATGGTTCAGTGATGGACTGACAGTGTTGGGCTCCTGGTTGGACTTGATTATTTTTGGGGTCTTTTCCAATGGAAGTGATTCTATGACTCTCCCAGGCAGTACATGGACAATTCCAAAGGAAAGTGTGCATTAGCTGAATCTGCTTCTTTATGAGTAAAACAGGAAGTTCAGTCCCCTTTTATTGTACCTTTTTATTTTTGAAAGGCTGCCCAAACAGTTCCAAGTTGAGTTGAAGCAAAGTTATTGATGTCAAGAAGCCAAGATCTTTCGCCACGCCTTGCTGAATGAGGAAGGAAGAAACTGTTTGTGCTCAGTTGTCCTTTGCCTCTCTAGGCTAACTTCGAGCCAAAGAAGCAGGAAGAGGAGAAAGATGAATAAGTGAAAAGGGATAATGTTTATCTTTTAACAAAATCACAATGTTCCGCTCCTAGCTCTAGCAGCCAAGACTCACTGTTGCATCTTTAAGACAGATAGTCTCTTCTCTGAGAGACGACAGGCTAATTATAGCCCTCCTGCCAGAGGGAACTCACACATGCAAACCATTATGTAAAATATAATTTTTTTCTTTAAGAATACTCAAGATCATTAGACATGGTTTTTTCAATGCTAGAAAATCAAGCCAAAAATGAAAATAAACAGTTTCAAGTATTCGCAACATAATTCCCTCATGCATTTATGGAAATATAGTAAAAAGCGCCTTAAAAATGTGGTTTGACATTTCATGCTGCTCTGTTTTTCTGTTTTTCCAGTTCTCAACATTTGCCCTCTTGTCCTGTATCATTTCAGTTCCATGGCAGTTTGAAAGAGATGATGATGGCAGCCTTTGTCATTTCTACAGTGCTTTTCAGCCTTGTTTCAATGGGTGGGTGACAGGAAACATCCCAAGGACTTGGCATAGATGACAAAAATAAATTCTACTCTACATAAACCAAATGTGAATTCATTGTATGCAAACTTGGTAGCACCATTCACCGAGATAATTACAGGTACAGCATTGCTTCCCTAACAATGTGCTTTGGTAAATTCAGGTTAAAGAGATTATCAACTTAATTTAACAGGGAAATACCATCCTTTTTTTTTTCTGAGCTGCCCTTCCTCCAGAAGGTTTTCTGAGTGCACTACCACGTTCAAGAGCACTTTCAGACAAACATGGAAAAATATGGAAAAAAATCTCCAGGTCTGGCAATGATGATGTGACATGGCTTCATCTCTTTTTTATACAAGGAGAAGTGAAATCCTGCCTATCTAAACTAGTTGGTATTTTAAAGGTTTTTGTCCAGGATATAAAGCACGGGACTATTGACAAACCAAACACCATGGTCTAATGGATTAAGCAAGCAACTGCATGCCACAGATTCCTAAGTTTTAATCCAGACTCTCTTGGTGCTCACCTTCTTGTCCATAAAATTGAGATAATATTTATCCTCTACTTCACAAGGGTGTTGTGAGAGTGAGTAAATGTTTGGACAGCTCTTCAAAAGGTCAAGTTCTAACCAGGCACCTGTATTTTACTGAAGTAAACTGTTTCCTCAGATTCCCGTGATATGATCACGGCACCTTCTCCAGAGTTTCTCAGATCTCTTCAGAATAACCATCCACATTCATAACCATCCACATGCATAAATCACAGAATGGTTTGGGTTGGAAGGGACCTGAAAGATCATCTCATTCCAGTCACTCTGTCATGGGCAGAGACAAAGCTATGCACTGATCTAGGGCTTAAGAGTGATCTCACCTGTAAACTCATGTATATAAATTATCCCCCTGCCACACAAATAATTCAGAAAAACTACATGCTAAGAAACTTTTAAGTCATTACTGAAGCAGAAGTGCCACGTCCCAAGGTGTTGCTAATGCCAGTTGATTTTAAAATTGTGATTCAATAACTGAATTGCATAAAAATATACAGTGGAAAAATAATTTATTTTTAAGAAAATCTTTTAAGAACCACTAGATATGTCAGCAACCGATGCTCTGTAAAGGTTTAAAATAAAAGCTTTAAAAAATCCCCTGCTTTATTAGAAAGGCAATTCCAGAGACTTGACACACTGTATAATCCCATCAGTGGTTAGTTCTCAACAAACAAGTCACACATACAGAAAAAATACTCTAGACCAAGGCAGGAGGCAAAAAGAGGTTAAATCGGTCACAAGCCAGGTTTTTCCTCAGTTTTAACTCATAAGTGATGACATAAAACCCAGAAAAAACCCAGCTCCAACTTGAAAATGATTTAAATTTGCCAGCTCCAGCCATTTCTGGAAGTGAGCCAGCCTTAATTTGGATGTAGGCTTCTCAAAATTTGCACAGCTCTAACTTTAACCTGCTGCAGCCTAAAAAGTGGACCTGGTGAAGAAACACACAAAAAATATTCCACATAATTCTACACAAGTGATGGTCTGTTCTCTCCACGTACCCGAGCTCAGGATCAGCTGCTTCGTTCCAGGAGCGGACGGTGCCGTGTCTTTATGAGCAAAACTGTCCACCTTCAAAATTCCTTCTGTACCAATCTAATGCTGCATGAGGATAATGCTCACAAGAGGGAATAGGACTTGTTTTCCAGGAGGGAATATTTTCAGAGTCGAGCTTGTAATTTCTATTTGCAAATCTCCAAATTCAACAATTTCTCAGCCTCTATAAACTCGCAGATGGAAAGATCCTGTATTTGGAATAAATAATGTCTGAGCTTCACCTTCATTACAGGGTATTTTCTGTTAGAAGAGTGCTATATCCTGACTCCTGGAATACACAGAAGCCCTTTGTGGTAAAGCTATCACACTGGGCTGCTGCAAGTGTGCAGCTAGGAGGTTCATATTAGTAGTACCATGGAAGGATTGGGGGTAAAAGAAAAAAGAAAATATAATGACAAGCATCGATTGTTAATCCTGATAGCTCTCTCAGGATCCTGCCTAAAAATCTATTTTTCTATTTTAATAAGTCAAAATGAACTTCTGTACTTGTTAAAAAAATCTCAACTTTGAAACATAAGTCCATTTATCTTTTTACTATTCTTCCAGCCCTCTCCCCAAAATCTGCTGGTAATTAAAACACTGCTGCACAAATGAAAGTGGTTCTGCTTCATAACTTGCCTTCTCTTTTCCTTGTGTAGACACACAATGAGGTCATTATTTCCTCATTATGCTCATTCTCACAGGGACAGGCTTTGATGTCAAACAGCAAGTGCTGTGACTTCACTGTAGGTATCCAGACCACAGAAAGACTGTGTGAAAACACTACCAGTCCACACAAGAGATATCCAGTGCCTGGACCAAAAGCCAACAGGAGCTTTGGATCAGGCCTCTGGCCATCAGGAACATATAACAAATATAGAGACCACACTGGGGCACACAAGAACACCCATTGCAGCCACACAGTGTTTGATCAGAGGATCTCAAAGCATGGTTTGACATCAATTCTCCCACTCATGGAATCATAGAATGGTTTGGGTTGGGAGGGACCTTAAAAGTCATCTATTTCCACCCTCTGCCATGGACAGAGACACCTTCCACTAGATCAGGTTGCTCATGTCCCATCAACCTGGCCTTTAATGAAATTAAAGAACACAAAAGATGTTCTTACAGGAAAGCAAAATGGAAAAAAAATGTGTCATCAACATCTGCAGTTCAGACAACCCTGAGTTAAGCAGCCCTGATGTCTGCAGTGTGCAGTAACTACTATTATTAACAAGCATCACGTGGAAATGGACTCAAGTTGTGCCAGGAGAAGTTTAGATACTAGGAAAAAACTCTTCACAGAAGGGTTGTGGAACAGGCTGCTCAGGGAAGTGATGCAGTTACCATCCCTGGAAGCTTTCAAAAAATGTGTGGCTATGGCCCTTGAGGACATAGTTTAATGTTGAAAATGGTCATGCTGGTAGGTGGACAGCTGGATTTGATGATCTTAAAGCTTTTTCCAACATCAACAATTCTGTGATTCTATATAACAAGATGCATTAGATACTGAATGCTGTTGAAAAGGATCTACATGCCAGTTCTTCAAGACAACAGGAATTTCTCTATTTCAGTAGTTAAGAATGACTTATTTATAAAATAGAATTGACCCCACAAAGCCACTGAGGCAAAGGTACCTTTTTTCATAGCCCTAACAGCACATGGTAACCCCATGAAGTCTGTGGCTTCTCTGAGGGTCAGGGTTTAAGACTTCAGCTTTAGAGCAGTCAACATATTAAGACTTGACCTCAAGTTCAAACAGTCTCATGGAATATTTCTGGACCCTCAAAAAAACCCTTTATACTTAAACTACTTTACGAGCCCCAGGCATGCAACTACCATTTCCCAATGCCAGGACACAGTTCAGAGGTATTTGGAGGCCAGAAGCCATTCTGAAAAGGCAGCCTGGAGATGGCCATCCTATTTTGGAGAATAAGAAAATGGAATAATATGAGCATGGGTAATGCCATGCTTGTTAGCCTGAGTATCAAAGAGCACAAACACAGTTAATCTCCTGGTATAGCCATAGCTTTATGCAGTCAGCTCCTCTGAAAAACCTCAGCCCTCCACCTCACAGATAGCTGGAGAAGTGTCCTAATTGAGTAGCTAATAATCACAGTGCCAGCCAGCAGACTTTCTACCTTTAAAGCTTTTGTTTTAATAGCCATACTAGAAATATGCTTTGGTACAGGAGTCAAATCTGAGGCAAAACAGGTATCTTTGTGTTGCCATGCAGGCTGTGTTTCTGTGCTGATAAGGTCTTGTTTCACTAATGATGGGGAAAAAATAGCCTTCACTTCCAGAAAAGCTAAGGGCTTTATCTGACACAGCCTCCCAGGAAAGCAGTGTCCTTGTGCCTCAGGATGGGCAGCCAGCCAGCTTGGGCTAAACTGCCTACAAGGCAGAAGACATAATATTACAATTCATATCAGAAAACACTGTAATTTGCTTTTTGCTTACAATTTTATCTGACAAAAACAAGGCAGCTGAAGAAAAAGAAACAACAGAAGGTGAGCCCAGCTGCTGGCTACTCCTTTGGCCTGTCTAGCAGGGAATGCCTCTGCTTGATTCAGAGCAAACTATCACAGGGCTGATAAGGACAGGAACAACAAAAACATTGGGCTAAGAGAGCTGCTCATCAGGATGAGACAGAGAAGAGCCCAGCATGGCAAAGTCTAGAGGGAATAGCACCAAAAGTTAAAGAGAAGGTAAACAGGGATCTATTGTTTCATCTCTCATGTAAGAGAAGACAGGAAAAAAAATTAGATAATGACATTTCACAGAATCACAGAGTTGTTAGGGATGGAAGGAACCTCTGGAGATTATCCAGTCCAACACCCCTGCCAAGGCAGGGTCACCTGGACCAGGTGACACAAGAACTCGTCCAGGTGTGTTTGGAATGCTTCCAAAGGGGCACTCCACAACCTCCCTGTGGCAGCTGTCCCAGTACTCTGCCACCCTCAATGGAAAGAAGTTCCTCCTCAGGCTGGAAGCTAAACTTCTTGTGTTTCACTTCATGGCCTTTGCTCCCCATCCTGTTACTGGGCACCACTGAAAAGAGTCTGGCACCACCCTCTGACACCCTCCTTGGAGATATTTATATGGATTGCTGAGATCCCTCTAAGTCTTTTCTTCTCCAGACCAATCAGGCCCAGCTCCTGCAGTCTTTCCTCATAAGAGATGTTCCAGACCCCTTGCATCTTTGTATTAATTATTTAATCCTATCACTGAGAATGTTTAATACATGAATACTTAGATCAGATAGAGTTGTTACAGGAAAACCTCTTCCTGGGAAGCATAACTTAGAGAAAAATCACAGTGATGAAGGTAGACTTTTAGTCATTATTTATTCTTCCATTTTCTCTGTTCAGTCTCAAATGCTGAGTGACATTCTTCACACTTCACTGAGATATTCACATCCCGTATCTGAGTGTCTCAAAGCATAAGAGGCACTTCTGGGATGCAACACTGTGCTGAATAATCAAATCCAAAAAGAAGGGAAAAGAGAGAAAAGTCAAGGATCATGATAAAAAAATCAGAAGCAAAAAAACACAGATAGAAGATAGAAACACAGAAGCAAATGACATTGCAAGCAACCATGGACTTTTTGGAGCTATTCTGGAGGAGTGGCAAATTCTCTCTCTGGCTTGTGGAAGAGCATATTGATTTTTTTTTTTATTTAGATAAAAATTTATTTAGATATTTAGATTTTTTTTCTTAAACATGCACATCACATAACCTGGTTAAATAATCTATTTTGAGTATATGTATTATGTACTGAATATTTTGGTTTAAGCTGTAATTCACAACAGGCAGGGCATTTCTGGACAATTATAACATGTCTCTGGTAGCATTTTAAGGCATGAAGCCAAAAGGCTGGATGAGTTGAAATACCTGAGATGTGCAATAATCCCTTGGAAATGCTCTGGTTTGTCTTACAGCTACTACACAATGTCATACTTATGTATATAAAACCCAAAAGTTTGTCTGTGTATTTAGTAAGTTTTACTCAGTATTCAGCTGCTTTGGATATGGTCAGTTATATATGGAACAAACTTTATGAGAGCCTGTTGTGATAGGACAAGTGATAGGACAAAACAAACTTATCTATTTGTTTTAAAGCAAAAGAGCGTTGATTTAGATTAGATATAAGGCAGAAGTTTTTCACAATGAAGGTAATAAAACAAATCACAGGTTGTCCAGAAAGATGGTGGATGATCCACCCCTGTAAACACCCAGGGTCAGGAGTGAAAGGGCTCACAGCAACCTGGTATAGGGGGAGGTGTACCTGCTCATTGCAGAAGTTTGGACCAGATAATCTTTAAAGGTTCCTTCTCACACAAAACTATTCTATGATTATGCACCCTTAAACCCCAGCCTCCTTTGGCAGCTGTGACTGTCTCCTCTCCCCTACTCACCATCCACTTCTTGTAATCACTTTAGAATTTCCCTTTAAAAAAATTGTTTCTTCAATTTTTTTTCCCTGGGGTCTACAATAATTCAGTCTTCTTCTACTTTTCTATTTTTAGGTAGTTTCTGTGCTGGCTTTAGCTAGGGACATGAGTATCAATAGTGCTTACACCTCTCTTCAGACTGCTCACTCCTCTCTTCTGCCTGAGCCTCCCTCTCCATCACTGTCCTTGGCAACTCCAACCAAGTATTTCTCCTTTTAACCCACGTCGCACACCTCAGGTGAGAGTTGCATTCATACTCTGCTCAGCTCAGTGAGGCTTCAGGTTGTAACTAAAGGCCTTGGGGTGTGATTTTAACAAACGTGACAACAAATGAGAGAAATCACCACCAGTACCATGGATTTTCAAATACCACATTTTTCTATATTTGGGTAGTTGCCATGCAAGTAAATATCTGTCAATCCATAACACTGAATTAAATTCCTACAAAACATACTATCTAATTTTTATCTACTATTCTGTCTAATTCTTGACACATACTTTGTTTAAAGGCCTAGGATGTAATAACATTACATTAAAAAATTAAAAAGAATCCATACAAAATACTTAGAAACAAAATATTCTGTCTGTGTAGATTTTTCAACAGTTACTACTAACATGAGACGAAGAAGTCCAACAGAAAAAAATCGACTTTTTTCTAAAAGTATTTTTACTAATTACTTTTATAAGTGAGAGCTCCCATAACTGCAATTGAAAGAAAGAAAATATATTCATGTAATTAACAAAATCAGATTATAAAATTGGTAAGGAAATGCAGAGCCAGAACGCATACCAAACTCACTTTTCAAATGACTTACAATCACTGAGATATTAAACAAAAAATCGGAAAATAGTATTTTAAATATAAAAATGACTTGCATTGTATTTTAGGCTTCATAAAACAAAATTTGTACTGTATCTAGCCATCCTATCACTAACACCTTACAGTGCTGTCTAACATCACTTTCTATATCAAGTAAAATTAAGATAATCTAAAATATTTTTCACTTATTTAATGTGCATTGATATAAATTAACTTTTTCCAGTATTGACCACAGACATCTCTCAGTCTGAGCTAAATCACCCCCCTCCACTTACAGTCAGTGCTGAAACATCTTGTTTAGAAGGATATGCAGATCTGAAAGTACCCTCTCCTACATGCCTGCATTTGGCAAGATGAAATCCAAACTCCTTTTTCTGGAAAATCTGAACTTCTTTATTTTAACCACATGAAACTCCCCAATTTATTTGGTTGTAGATGTTATTTGAACTCTGTTAACCCTATGAAGTTGAGCTTGCTGAAAAAAAGAGTGGCTAATCATGAACACTTTCCTCAAATGATACATTATTACTGTTTTCCTTTAAATATCAAGCCAGTTGTCAGCAAATCAGACTGTTAATGGAAACACCTGGATTTGTAGTTCCTGTTTTTTCAATGACTGACAGAGAGCAGGTTTAGTTTAGGCATGAGAGAGAAATCCTTCCCTGTGAGGGTGATGAGGCCCTGGCACAGGTTGCCCAGAGAAGCTGTGGCTGCCCCATCCCTGGAAATATTCAAGGCCAGGTTGGATGGGGCTTGGGGCAATCTGGGATAGGGGAAGGTGTCCCTGCCATGGCAGGGGGGTTGGAATGAAATGGTCTTTAAGGTCCCTTCAAACCCAAACCATGACATTACTCTGTAATTCTAGACTTTAGAAACAGCCCCTCCAGCTTGCTGCACCTTAAAGACTGGAGTTCCTCATATGGAAACAAGACTGCACTGATCTATTTTTACAAACAGGAGGAATTCAGGTCCCAGAGTATGAGCTGTTCTGAATTTATACTCCTTACAAACTGGAAAGTGAACAATTCAGAAAAGCAAACACCTTTCATTCATATGTAGGATGAAAAATCATTACATTTATAAAATCTAAAGCGATCACGAGGATTCAGAGAACCATTCTTGTGACTTGCTTAGACCCCACCACCACAGTATATTCAAGCTGAGGCACTGGACTGCATCCTCTGCAAGTGCATCCCACAATACTCACCAACCCCCAAATACTGTTGTATTTATAAACGTATGTAAGATTTAAATGAGCTGCAGCATGAGATGCCCTCCTACACCAGGAGACATCTGGTACAGCCACAGCCACCTGGGTCCCTGCTGGGTGACAGCAGCTGGGTGGCCCTGCAGCCTGGTCCAGTTTGGGACACTCCTCTCTGCACCACCTGGGGATGTGTCTTGTGCCTTTGCAGGATAAACAACACATCTTAAAGTCCCATTTTCAGCATTCTCCTCTACCAGTCCTAGCACTGGTGTTAGTAGAGTGTAAAGGGACAAAATTAACCTGGCTTTGCAGCAGAGAAAAACAATGTTCAGACAGAATCAATAATAATAGCAATAGTGATAGTTATAGTAATAGTAATAAATGAGTCATTATTATAATTTTTAATTTTTTTTAAATCCATTTTTCTGAGAAGGGCAGACACACAAGATATATTTAATTAACGAACACTCTGCCCAGAAAAGTGCACAACTAAGTGTTAAAGCCTTTTAGTTTGGCTTAGAAAGAAGTGACAAGCAGATAACCAAATTGGTCCTGAAATATTTAATCCCGGAAATCGTATCTCAAATAACCTTGAAGCCATAAAATAACTGTTTACCAGGGCTTGCTCCACGTTGTTATGAACACTTTGAGTCGGTGCTAAATTAAGACAGCGCCTCAACAAGGCACAGTCCGTAAGATACGTTATCGGGTTTTAGGGCAAAAACAGGCATATCTTGCCACCAGGAACAACAACTTTGTATGAAACCCTCTCAGAAAAACACATCTCCAGCTTTTAGTTTTGTAAAGGCTTGTTTTCCTATGAAACACTCTCAGAAAAACATATCTATAGCTTTTAGTTTTGTAAAGGCTACTTTCTGACTGACCTTTTCTGCAGCACAAACTCCTGCAGAAGGGCCAACTAAACTCCTTGCTGCCCATGGATCCCTGGTATTGAAATCATGGTATATTTTGGGCTGCCTCTATAGAATCTACTTCATAAACATGAATGACATCCAGGACACTCCAGTAGCTTGAAAAGTAGGATATGACAGCAAATTTAGCCTCTTGCACATTGGTTCGAATTTCAGGCTTACAAAAACCTACAGTTCTGGAAGGGGAGGATCATCTTTAGTACATTTTGAGACCAGATGATGACAGACTGACTGAGCTTCCGGAGAAGTCCTATCAACACTTTGGTGGCTGGCAGCACAGCTACTGGGACCAATTAGATTAATTAAAACTACATGGCATGCAGGCTTCATGTGCAATTCCTAACATGGTTAGAAGGGAGACAAATATACCACAGCATGATTTTGACTATAATGGGTACATCTATAAAGCCTTTGGAATGCAGGTCTTGAATCCAGGGAATGGTGAGAAGAGAGAAAACCTGAATTTACACAATCCCTAAACAGGCACCCAACAGCACTGGGAATCTCAGACTCACTGGGGCTGGAAGAACCTTCTAGAAATTGTCTAATCCCATCTGAGCAGGTTGCTGAAGGATATGTCCACTCAGACAAATGGCCAAACAATGCCACAATAATTAGAAAAAAACATAAAAAAACTATGCAATCCTGTCTGCCTTATATACCAAAACAATACCATACACAGAATTTCCTATATAGATAAATTATTCAGGGAGGGGTATGTGTGTGTGTGAAAGAGGTCTCTATTAATTCACTCCCATCATTGCCACACATTTGGTCTATACTTTATGCACATTTCTGTGACCATTAAAGGCTTCCATCAATGGAGACATGGAGTCTGAGGTTCAGCAACATCTTTGACAAGTGGTCTATCCACCTCAAATCATGGGAAATTTTGCACATCACAGAATCATAGAATCATTTAGGTTGGAAAAATCCTTCTGGTTGTACCATTTCTGGGCTCCTCAGGACAAAAGAGACATGGAGGTACTGGAATGGGTTCAGCAGAGGATGACAAAGATGATGGAGGGACTGGAGCATCTCCCTGATGAGGAAAGGCTGAGGGAGCTGGGGCTGTTCAGCCTCCAGAGGAGACACAGCTGAGAGGGGCCCTCAGCCCTGGGTGTCCCTGTGTGCAGGGAGGGCTCAGAGCAGGGCCCAGGCTCTGCTCCAGGGCCCAGCAATGGCACCAGAGGAACGGGCAGGGACTGATCCCAGCAAGTTCCACCTGGACAGGAGGCAGAAATTTCCTGTGCAGTGACCGAGCGCTGAACAGATTGTCCAGAGAGGGAGTTGAGTCTCCCTCACTGGGGATATTCCAGAACCCTCTGGCCACAATCCCATGCTATGTGCTCTGGGTAGTTCTGCTTGATCAGAGAGTTTGGAGTAGATGATCCACTGTGCTCCCTCCAACCTGAACCATTCTGGGATTCTGTGATTTCCTACAGCACCCATAGTCACTATGCTACCTTCAAAATGCAGGTGCTTGAATTTCTCCTCCTCCTCTGCTACTACGAATCCATTCCAGGTTATTAGCATGAAGACAAAATGAGGTTTAAACGAAGACATTTTCTTGTTACTGCTCCTTGTACAGAAATTCCTACCATTTGTGCAGTAACACAGCACACAATTGCTGATGTTGGAACTGAATGTTGTTTATACCTGCACTTCAGATCCACCTCCTCAATTTGTGTATGTGGCTGCTGCCAGGATTTGGATTTTTTATCGCAGTAAAAATGCATGTATGTGCTTAGTATATTCAGCATTTACATCTATTCATAAAATAATAATGTATATTAGAAAATAATACTGAGCCAAAATGTTAATGTAGCCTCTTCCATGTGCCAAAAACTCGTGTGGGCATGTGCATAAAAAATGTACATACTTAGAGAGACATTCTGGGCTCGTAATGCAATATGTTTCTGTTATGCACACTCCAGACTTCCTAACAGCTGCATATTTTAATATACATAAACCCATACTTGAAAAATAATAAAATGTATTAGTTTTCCACATTAGGCATTTATGACCTAATTTAGGAGAGTATTACATCTTTATAACTTTTAAAAGACCCATTTTGATAAAACATCCCCATAAACAGACTGAGAAAATCAGGGTAACAAGCATCTGTTGCTGCATTGTTTTCTTAATGGGGTAATAAACTAATAACACATTTTTATAACTTTTCACAAGAATATAAAGTATTAAAATTGAAACTGATATTGAAAAATGTTCTCATGGTCCATTTTATTTTATTTTTCCACTATGTAAAGTTACAGTACTTACCAGATTAATATTAATATATCTTAATTATGTTAACAAAATGGAAATTTGCCAAAGACATTCAAAGAATGGAAATAACTTGTTATTTCCACTACTCTAATTAAGGTGGTGTATTTAGCCCATTTTATTCATAATATAGGAGTAATATGAATATTTATAAGAATGTATAGAGATGCCACATACAGAAATAATGACCCAAACTTTTGGAGGGTTCTAAAACAGGGTTATTCCATTGGCTTTTAAAACAAATTGTGATTTTTTCTTTCTAATCTACCTGTTTTAATAAATAATTACCAAAACTTTATTTCTAAAAACAAATGTCAAAAATTACAAAATCAATATCTACTTTCCAAAACCTTATGTTACGTTGTTGGGATGTTTATTTTTCCTTTTAGGAAAAAAGATCCGACTGTGTTGTGTAACACAAAACTAATGAAAAGATATTGAAAATTGTAACTCCGAAGTGAAATTGCTATATTTAGGAAGGCAAATTTTGACTTATTTCCTTTGAAACTATTAATGTGAACATCAGGAATTCAAACCGAAAAAGCTGCTGACCTTCATTCAAAGTGGATTTTCACATTTACAGTTTACCAAAGCACCAGCAAAGGATGATTCATAGCTCTTGGGGATGGAAAGGACCATCTAACCTCACTGTGCTCATAACACAGCCCACACAATTTTCTTGAATTGGCTCTCCAGAACCAATAGCTGTGGTTGAACTTAAGCATGGCTTTTACAGAAACATCTCCTCTTGATTTTAAATTTTCCAGTCATGGATAATCTGTCACAATCATTGGCTAAGTTATTTCAGCACTTAGTTATGTTGTTATAAATATATATGCCTTATTTCTAGTTTGAATTTGTCTTGCTTAAATGTCAAGCTGCACTAGAAGGACTCCTCACACACATCATCCTGTCAAGGTAGAGAAAAAGGCACTTCCACAGCATGGTCCATTTGACGCCTCTTAAACAGCTACCTTAGGAAGAGATAAATTACAGCCTAGAAATGCTTGTTCCTCTCAATTGACTATAAAGGAAATCAGAGAATCATGGAGTGGTTTGCATTGGAAGGGACCTTAAAAACCAACTCATTCCAACCTCTGCCACTGGCAGGGACACCATCTGCTATCCCAATTTACTCCAAGCCCTGTCCAACCTGGCCTTGAACACTTCCAGGGATGGGGCAGCCAGAGCTTCTCTGGGCAACCTGTCTAGTTGTGCTCACAGGTGTTTGTCACTGTGCTCAGATACAAATATTCGTATCTATCCAGAGGAATCCCACCCCAAATATCCATATAGGTTTGCATGCAAGGACTGAAAAACCCTAAGACATGACATTTTTCTTTTTTATGGGTGGGTCCTTAATGACTGGCTACACAACACATGCTTCAGTTTGATGCACTCCTGTCTCTGTGTTGGTATTTTCGAGTATTTCACCCAATTGTTGATGCTCTCACTAAAACACAAGCACACATTTTAGCTGTGATTGCCCCAGTACAGCAGATAACTCTTCTATTTCCTATTCCCCTTCCTGCCCACCCAAGGACTGCCCGAGGACTGCCTCATCCCCTTCAGCTACAGCACTGGATTGGCCTCATTCCATTCAACTGATTCCTCAAGACTCCAGGACACTCTTTCAAAATTCCTACTTTTCAAGATACAGCCCAAGAGACTGTAAATGTTGCCCATTTGCTTAATTTGCAGATGAAATACTTAACATCTGGCTCCTCTGGAACGAAAAAACTTGCTTACACTTCATTTATCAAATGGTACCTCAGTAACTCTTTGTCACTATCTTGTCCTCTTCATTATTTTACAATCCTCAACTTCACTCCAAAAATATTTGACAAGGAAACTAGACTCTGAGTAAACTACTTTTGGAGAAATGGAAAGTTGAAGAGTTTGCAATGTAAATTTTCCAAACCTGCAACACTCAGTATGAAAGCAGATCTCCAGCCACTCTGCCTATATCATAAAATACAGCAGCATAGGGGATTTCTCAGAGCAACCAGCAAAGCCTCATTCATACAACCTTGGAATTATTTAGGCTGGAAAAGACCTCTGAGAGCATCGTATCCAACCATTAACCCAGGACTCACCACTGAACCATGTCCCCAAGTGCCACACCCACACATTTATTCAACACTTCCAGGGATGGTGATTCCACCACCGCCCTGGGCAGCCTGCTCCAATGCCTGACCACCCTTTCAGCAAAAGAATTTTTCCAACGTTCAATCTCAACCTCCCCTTTGTGGGACGTGTTCTTTGAGGCCAATTCCTTGTGTCCTGTCTCTTGTTACCTGGGATAAGAGCCCGACCCCCACCTGGCCACAACCTTCTTTCAGGGAATTTTAGAGAGGGGTGAGGTTCCCCTTTATTACATTGGTGTTACAAAGGCAGCCTCAGTTATAATGGTGACAGGCAGAACTTGCCAGTATCTAGGGCTATTCTTGGGATTTATGTCAGTACCTACTAAAGCCAAACATTTGCTGCTGACTTCAGGCAGCTGAATGGTGCCATATCACTTTAATGTAAAATATTACTTTTTTTTGGAAAAATACATTATTAGAAATTGTTAACCCATAATTTCTTGGAAATAAACTTTATGAAGCTGGGAATGAATTCTTTCCATGAAAAAATAAGAAATATAAGGGTTTGCTTCAGTAACCTAAAAGGAAATTGTTCTTTGATGAATTGGGAAGTATGTAATAAATTAGGGGAAGCAAATAATACTCTGCATTGTAACCTTTGCTCACAGACACGGCTGTAGGTGTTCCTTACCCTAAAGTACAATCAATAAAGGTTCCAGGCCAAATTATTCAGGACTAGTTAGATTTTTATGTCCCTCTGAGAGCTCTCATGTCAAGCTGCCAGCTCAGGCTGAATGTGGATAAACTGGAATTCCTCATCTCCCACCTAGTCCAAATCCTCATTTCTGTTCATCAGTAACCCCGTGTACCCCACCATCATCAAGGTGTGTAACATGGGTTTTATCTCTGAGATTGGATACTCTGTTCACTTCAGGATTTACAGCTGCATTTTGTATTTTCCTTTCCCGATAACAATCCTAGTGGCACGTAACAGCCTTTCCTACCCTCCATCCAGATTCCAATCTGCAGAAGTCACAGAGACATTGAGGAATCTAGCTTCAAAAAACAACATTTTCTTGTTTGTACCAAGCTCATTTCTCCCACCCATCACTTTGATTTTCCTCTCAGCCACATGCGTCAGAAGCTGCCTTCCATTTCCCCTCATGACACATCCTCCTCCTGTGCAGCAGCACATCTCCCATCAAATGTCAGATTCCAACCTGGATCACCTCACTTGCCACTCTTTGCTGTGCACACACCAAACATCCAAGCCAGCACATCTCCTGCATCTTTTTGGTAGGAAAAATCAAACAGCAGATGAACATCATCACTCACTGTCACTTCATTCTTAAATCTCTTCTGTGCTGTGACTCGTACAGGAAAAAATCTCTTACTGACTGGATAATTTATATACTGAGACCACTTCCTCACCAGCTAAACAACACTATCTCCTTTCACTCTTCTGTTTACCTTATCAAATCTTATAATTCGTCATGTCTCTATATTGCAAAATCTATTGAGCCATCATTAACTTTTGTTCTGCATTCGTGTAAGATGAATAATACAGAAATACAGAGGAATCCTGGATCTTGACCCATGTTCTTACACTGAAAAGCATTACTAATGAGATTGTTTTCCCTCCTTTTTAAAGTTAAATGACAGTTTACTTCTGTTATGGAAGTTGAGACTCCAGAAAAAAAATCCCATTTTAAAGAAAAGATATCACGCACCTTTAAAAAACTACAATAAAACCCAGTATTCTTTTATGTATTTCAGGTTAAGCATTCGAAATATCTCATTACTTCTGATGATTTATAACTGGCTATAAAATTGTCTCAAAATTAGTCTTTCTTGATCACATGAATGGCTTTCAACATATTCTAAAGAGCCATAATTAGTAGCTTTTTATCTATTTGTTGAGCTATTTAATTTCTCTCTTTTGTACCTAGTTAACTATTTTTATCACCTAAATATGACTGTAATAAATTATGGACAAAGATGGGCCTCATTTACCCCATGGGATATAAAATCCCAAGCTTCCTAACGTGGCAGCAAGCATATACCTTCCTTCTGTACCATCTGCTCCTTTTTTTAAAAAAAAAAATCCCTCAATGCACAATGGTGAGATTGTTTTAACTTTCTTGTTAACAGATGCAGAAACAGCTGAATGCTTTTTCTCAGAAGCACTTAATCCACACTCCAAACCTCCACTATATCTTCTGAGGGTAATTTAAGCATCATATCTAAACACCAATTAGAACTAGAGTTTTCTTGATGGTAAATATTAATAACCTGTCCTTCTTGCAAGGAAAAAAAATACCCAAACCCCAAACCCTTCACCACTGACAAAATTACCTCATGAAATTACTGTTTCTCACTTCCAGGCCGTTTGCATTGCAATAATTCTGCACGGAGACTGCTTGCTTCCAGCAGTTTTAGCACCTTCTGCAGTAAAACTAACACATGTGGATCTCTGGAGGGTCTTATTTTTTTCCTGTTGTCCCAATTCTTTGCCATCAAAAATGACAATCCTGTCAGCACATCAACACATTTTAAGACTGACCTGTGCCAGTACACAGCCTGGAATATTGCAGTAGTACAATTCCTCCAGGTTGGATACCAACCTTTTCCCCACCAGCCAGTGTTAGGAACCCTGTGCAAATATTTATTACGTGATTTTTCTTCTTATTTTTATTGGTTTTTGTCCCTTATTATTTCTTATTGTTACTTATTCTTATTTTTCTCCTAGCATTATTGGAATTTAAATTATGTGAAATTAGAGGCATGTAATTCTTAGGCAGGTCCTGGCTGTGGAATTCATTCCAAATTAGTAAAACAGAACTGGATGGTTTTTAATCACTCAGGTGTACTCCAGGTTCCATAGTCATTCTGCAATTGAAGCCTGAAGGAAACCACTTATTTCATACATGTTCTCAGGGCTTTGCAGAAAAGCTCAGGGTCTTTATGAAAGCCCAATATCTTATATTTTCATCCATGTGCACATAAATAACCCCAGAGACAGAAAAGTGTCTTATCAAGGAAAAATCCCTTCTCATATCTCCTCTCCTGAGACTGTCATGGAGGAAAGGGTGTAACTTCTACAAATAAGCAGCTAAAGAATTTAATTGCTGTGAAGGGAACTGAAATATGCAGGGGGATATAACATGGAGGAAGAGGTTTGGTTTAAAAGCAGGAAAACCATCTTGATTGTGAAATTCTGTCACTGTAGAACAGCAGATACAAGAGATGTACCAGAAAGCCCTGACTGGAGCTTAATCCTACACTGGAAACCACAGTCACAAATATAACTATAGCAGCACACAGCACTAAAAAAATGACTGGTACTTGTTTAACTGTTTTCATTTTCTGAAGTCTGATATCCCTTTCTAGAATTTTCCTTCATTTTGTGATTTTTTTTTCTTAGCTCTGCTAACTCCAAAATATTGACAAATGCTGTATCTTATTTAAGTTTAAAGTCTTGAAGTATTTTCCAAAACTTTCCAGTGAGCAAATATTACAAGGTGAAAAAGAATCTAATCTTAATTTCATTCCATTTTATGTCCTACAAGCATCTTCTTTTCTCCTATGTGCAATAAATTAAAAAAAGAAAAACAAAAACCAAAACTGAAATAATAGATGAATCAAAACTTATGTAACTAATAATACTAGAAGCCTCAATTTAGCCCATGCTTTTGTCAGACTGTAGGTATAGTTTAAAAATTAAGCAGATGACTGCTTTGCTGAATTGAGGTTTACACAACCTTGAAGCTAAAGTCAGAAAGCTGGAATAATACAAAACCTCAGGGAAGGAACAGAAAAACCCCAAAATAAAATTAATAAAATGTGTTTGGTTGCCTCAAGCCTGGTGTTTTCACTTGATTTTCCTAGAGAAATATTTCCAAGCAGTACCAAGTGGGCAGCCAGGTTCCCTGAAATGGGTCTGGTTTAGAGAAAAGTAAAACTTCAGTGTTAAAGAGATTTTCTAGCAACCAAGTCACAGTGTTGCCTTCTGATGCCTGGAGGCGTACCAGAGGGATGAGGGGAGAATGAGCACCTTTGCCTCAGGGCATGCAGAGGACAGGGGACACAAATGAGAGGCAATCAAACATCATTTATACTGCTGCACATTCAGTAACTTTTTTTTGCTGTTAGTGGTATCAAAGATTTAAATGAGAAGTGACACCTCACTGAGTGGGACATGATAAATGGAGTGAAACAAAGCACAAAACCCCACCTTTTATTCAGGAATCTTTTGTCTTTCCCTGTGCCAAGTACTTGAGTTTGAGTATTACTATAGGACTTAAGAAACAAGAGTAGGTAACTAAAATGGAAAATAACAGATGATAAGAGTTATAAAAAAGTATCTCCACTTGGTTTTGGTGTTCCCATATTATTATCTGCCCTTTTCCAGATTTACTCTGCTATTCTAGAAGTTTTACATTCTTTATTTGCAAAGTGACAAGTCAGGGATGCCAGAGATGTCCATGGGTAAGAGCTTCTATCATGGAATCTCAGAATCCCAGAATGGTTTGGGTTAGAAGGCCAAACCATTCTTTGAGACCATCTGGTTCCATCTCCACAGGCAGGGTTACCAGCCACCAGACCAGTTTGCTCCAGGCCTCATCCAGCCTGTCCTTCTGTCCAAGCTCAAATACAAGAGCACATCTGTCAAGTGTCAGTTGTACGAGCAGCTCCTAAAATGAAGATCCTGCTCACGAGAAATTACGTTTCATGCAATTTTTCTCCAACTGTAGGTTAATTCCAAGTCAAACAGTCTTATTACATGATCCTAAACTTCCCATAATGTTACATCCAGACAGCTCACATCCTGTGCTACAGAGCTGGGCAGCCACAGCTGCTGCATCTCAGTCTGAGCTGGCTCAGAGCAGCACTGAGACTGAACTGACAACTACAAGCAGCTCCAGCTCATAAAGCACTTTCAAGTCTTTCAAGGAGAAAAATGTGAATGAACGCTCATGTTCAAGGGAAATCTGAAAGAATGGTATAAAATACAACTGCAACTGATCTTGCAATATATAATGGTATAAGTACATGATATTGTCCATGATCTAACAAAATCACAAAAACATGAATCCTGCAGGTAGCTGCACTGTAATTCTGTGCAAAGACAAGTAAAAAAAAATACTTCCCTTTTGAGGTTCTTCCATTTTGTTCTTAGGATTTTTCAACGACCAAGTTTATATTTATTAACTTCTGTACCAGAATGTACCTGCTGCATGGATGCAATGCCACCGTCTTTACAAAAATTAATGCAAATTACGGAAGAAGGACATATTTATCTTTGCATAATATTTTGAAGCACTAAATTACCTTTTTGTCCCAGTCTGTGCTCTAGATTGTAGTTCTCACCTTACCTTTGAAATACATATTTATGTATTACACGTTAGATTGCCTTGAGCAAAGTACCAGAAGTCAGATTCTCATCCATACTAAGGTTTTTTAAGCCTCTCAGGAGGCACATAAGAACATATACTTTTAGAAAGTAACATATTCTTACCCTCAGATCCTTTTACATCAGTACAACTGTGCTTGAAATGCCTCTAGTATGTATTTGAATCTGGCCATACAGTTAGAAAAAAATAATTATATAAGGTTTATGAGACTAGGAGTTGCTTTGGTCTATATGAGAGATTCAGGTGACTGCAAACCTTGTAGTTCACTTATCTTCTCATTAACAGACCTAGCAAATTAATCTGACCAATCCGATTTTTTTAACCATTGGATATGAAAAATGATAAAATTTTGCAGTGTGAGCTCCTATGTTGAGCAAGAGGCAGGTGTTGTTCAGCACTTCCAGCGTAACAGGTTTGAACAGGCGGTGACACAATGGAGCACAACCCTCCGTGTGCTTGTACAAACTGCATTAGCAGAGTCACTCCATGCCAGTGTCTCCTGCCTCAACAGAACCACATCTATGCTGCCTGAAAGCCTCACGTGCTGCTTGCAACAATTCATGTACTGTGTTGTGTAGCAGGACACTGATGTATGTGCTATCAAAGAATTTTAAATATCCCCACAGGATATCAAATACTATCCAGACCGTTTGTAAATACTTTCCTAGTGCTCTGCAGAAAGGGAGTCAGTTCTTTTGAAATCTACTTCAATGACATTTTTGTCTTATCTAAAAATCTATGTTCCTGTTCAATAAAATCATCTGGGCAACTTACTGCTTCATCAGTACTGTGAGCTTGTGCCCTCATTAATAAATTCTGTTGGAGCGTTAAGACTACCCCCAGTAGGGACAGCTGGGAAACTGCAATATAAAGTCAAGCAGCACATTTAATGACCAATGAACTTCTGGAAACTTACTCCAAAATGATACATCATTGTGTCAGACACTCTTAAGCATTATGCAGCTTGGTCTCCCTCTTTAGAAACATGAAACCCCCTGAAACTGCTACCACAAATTGGGAACCTTTTAAATTATTGCCAAGCCACCTGCTTTTCTCCAAGAAACTTCATAAAACTCTCCAAATTAGTAATGTCATTAAGTAAAGCTTACAGAACTGTTGTTATTCTGAAGGAGTATTAGCTGTTTAGCTTAAGGAAACCAACAGGGATTTTTATAATGGAAAGAACTGTCATATATATTATATAATCTATTCCAAATGAAATGCTTTAATATATTCTTGAATATGTTGTTCTTTAACATTTTAATCTTTCTGGAAGAAAACCCTATTAAACATATTATCAGGATTAAATTTATCTAATGAAGAAGTTCAGTTCAGGAGAGGAGATGTGAAAGATTCTCAATCAGTTTATGGGTCTTCAGATGGTATTAAGAGCCATATAAATCAAATGTCCCATTTTACATTTCTGAACAGCACTGGAAGAAATAGTGCTGGAATCAAAGAGGGAGCCCCATTTCCCCTGTTCCTTCTCTTTTTTGAATGGCCCTACAGAGAGCAGGCGAGGATGGATTATAGGAATGCCTTCTGTTGAGGAGTCAGCCAAAACTGTGCCATCTCATCTTGGAGCAATTTATCCAATAAGATGATTTAGAGGACAGTTCAGTGGCACCATTTTTGGAGGCAAAAGCAGAAGGGAAGGAATATAAATCAAAGGTGACTGGCAGGTAAAGGATATATGCAGCAATCAGCCAAACCATGTGCACACTGGCACAAATTCAACAAGATCATTTATAAAAATTTTAAGTCAGGAGTACACAAAAGGGGGTCTGGTGCTAACTAAATCCACAGATAGATTACACGCCACTGAAATAAACACTTCCAGATGCTGGCATACAAAAACCTTTTACAGAAAGAAATGTTTTCTTTCATAAATCTGAAAGGAGGAACCTTGGGATGGGGGTTGGGAGAGAAGCGAACAAGATTTCCAAACTGAGATTTGACTTCCTACTGGTTTTATAGAATAATAACTCATCTTTTTCAAACACAAAGTGTTAACACTGTAGAATTACAAATAACTGCAGACAACAGCCTGAAGTATAGACAAAGACATCATAAATATCTAACTGTTTAATGAAACAAAATGCCTTTTTTTTTCTTTCAAAATGAGAAGAAAGCATGAAAATGTCAATGTGACTCTTTCTATATCAGAAACTGAATGTGTAACAGAAGGGAAAGTTTTCAAATGCCTTTTGACATAAATACATACATTTCATTTCTGAGAAGGGATTAAGAATGAAATCCTGACTTCTTCAAAATCAGTATCAATTGATTCAGAATATCAATATGGGCAGTCTATATTTTACAGGACCCTAAGTATCAGAGATTTTTTATTCGGTTTCCATGTAACTAATTTCTTTCGGAAACAGCATTCAAAACTTTTTATCATTCAAGTGTTTTATAAAAATTCAGCTGTACTGTATCCACATTGTGTCTATTGAAGCAATTATTGAAGATTATATTCCAGAACTTCTTCTCACTACTACTTTGATCTGAAACATGCACAAAGAAATTTCTTTCAGTTAAGAGGACTAAGTTGAGGACCAAATCCTCTGGGTGACAATTCCAGGTTGTGGAATCCTCCTTCTCTGGAGATACTCAAAAGCCTCATGGACATGAGCCTGTGCCCTGGAGGACCCTGCTTGAGCAGGGAATTTGGACCAGAAGACCTCCAGTGGTCCCTTCCAGCTGACTCATTCTGTGACTCGGTGAATGTGAAGTTGAATTTTGCTTGAAGTTTAAGGCACCTAAACCAAACCTGCTTTCCAAAATGTCCTCTTCCACAAATATCATATTGCCACATTATCCTTTGTATTTTAAAAGCTTCCCTATCTTCTTTCTACCCCCTGAATCTGCTGGTTTAGTCTCTCATAAGCTCAGCTTTGCCAGGTCATCAGCTATTATTCCACAGATTTAGATTTTAGGGGAAATTAATAGAGTCAAAACCATCTTTTTTATATTGAGATTATTAAAGATCCGTGATGAACCTCAGTGGTTTTCACTCCAGAAATTGATTTAAGCATTTGCATAAAAGCTGAGCTCAATCAGGATCAATAAAAAGCACTTTAAAAACATCAGAAGTAAAAGACCTTGACTAAATGTATAATTTGATTGTGAAACTATGATTACCATGTACATGTACCCTACTGAAGTCCACATGGGATACTTGCATTTATTATTTAAGAACCCCTAAGAGTATAGGCAGGGCTCTGTAAGGCCCAAATAATCCAAGTCTCTGCCAAATCACATTCTCTGCTGTTACATGTTCTTCGTGCAGGGAATGTCACAAGCAATATTATAAACACAGGTTTGTAAATACTCATTGTTTTATGCTGCATAGGCAATTTTATGAGACTGAAATATTTAACAAGAGAAGGTTTAGACTAGCAAGCCTTTTCATACTGAAGTGCCTGGGAAGCTGAAGGAACATTCTCCCCAAAACATAAATACCCAAGGAAATGTTGGTTATACCCCTGTTAATTCAATACATCCCATTTACACATCTACAAGCTGCTGAATAATGGTCACTGTCTGCCATGAGCCTGTGCAGGATTACAATTTACATTTGTGAACTCAGTTTCTCTTAACTAAACATCTGAAGCACTTCATTTCAGAGTTGGCATAAACTAAAGACAAAGAATCTGCTTTGGAAACATTTTCTTGTTCTTTTTGCCTGTGGTCTTCCACTATTGTAGCTGACCACTTTGCTTTTCATTTCAGAGCAAAGGATCTCAGCTGTCCTTTTTGCTAGAGCTGTTCTCTTTGCTACAGCTGTTCTCGTGGTCATGAGTACAGCACTTACAGACTGTTCATGCACCACTTACAGCTGCTCCTGTCACAATTCCAGGTAAGCACTGTGTGTTGTTCAGAGAATAAATACTCTTTAAAGAATTATTTTTTTGCAACCCCAACTGTCTGAAATATAATCAAATCAAATAACTTAAAATAATTTCTCTAGAGCCATCATGCTTGTGTTCATGGTAATAAATATCCACCTAATATTTTTGTGAATACTTTGGCATAATAAATACTATTATTTGGAAGACTAGGATTGTTCCTACAGGCCCAGTCAAGACTGGACATAACTTCACTATGCACTTCCTTAACTTAAATGTGCATGGAAATACACACAGGTCCAGCACATGGAATTGCATTATCCCATATGACGGAGAGTTCCATACTTCCCATTTCTGTCTTGCAAAATTACATGGTGCTATTGCTTAATATTTCTCTGACTTTTGGAAGTCTAGACCATGCTTTAAAGTAGATAACACAGAGCACCACCCAATACTGTTTGTAGAAAATATTTAGATAAAACATATGTCTAAACTACCTTAGACATGATACAATGCAGAAGAATCCAGAGTACACTTGCTGCTTTCCATTGTGGCTTGCACTTGGAGACAAAACCTAAATGCTCTAATTATGTTAGTCATTCTGACATAACTATTAAGGTCAAAATAAATGCAAACGGATCATTTTCACTGGTTTAATGTTAGTTCTCATTTACCATATGATTATAAAATTTTCAAAGTGTTGTTTCCATCCAAACCAACATTCATCAAATGCTGCTAAAGAATAAATTGTATAGCTTAACTTTTCTTCCAAAACCAACTCCTTAGGAACACTTATCACCAAATCAGATGGAAGAGAGTGACAATCATGATGAAACAGCAAAACAGGGAAAGATATGAAAAAATATCACTGTTAGTGCTCTACAAATACATAATTATTATCTTAAGAAAACAGAAGTATATGTACTTTTTAAAAGACAAAACATTCTCCTATATTTTATTCTTACAGAAATTAAACCTAAATTCTACGTTTGGGGCTGAGCTATTCAGTAGCTTGAAAAAGCATGAAGCTTTTTTTCAACTGTCTTTTTTAAAAAAGTGGCTTTCCCTAAGAACTGCTGGGAAGCAATTGGCAGCTCTCTTTCCACATCATCCATCCTTGTGTAGGACAACGCAACTGTTAAATTTCATTTTTCCTGTTAGAAACCCATCCCCTGGTGGTTTGGGTACAGACACAAACTTTCTGAATGCAGCAGCCCCTTGACAACTTCCAGTCTGTTGGTTATTACCCCGATCCATAAAAATATCCCTTCTAGTTGATTCAAAGAGTTAAGGCAGGGTTTAGATCCTTCTGATACAATTTCCCCCTCAGAAACTGCAGAGAGCAGCTCAGACTTCCAATATTTTTCCAAGGTTTTGCACTGCTTACATGGGCCCTGTCACACAGGTCCTGCTGCTGAGATCTGAGGAAATGGCCATGCCTGATTACATAAAAATCTGCATCAGTTCTGTTAATTAATTTCTCCAGGTTTGGTTACACACACACCACCAGATCTGGCCGTCATTAAACTGTATTTGTTGTGGAAATCTGCATTAATGCAGATTGCAGAGGGTACTCAGTGCTCCATCCACATTTGTGCCAAATTAAGACCCAGAGTTTCTGGCTGCCACATGGACATTGTCATTGCTAGGTCTCTCCCCAAAACTCCAGTGAGGGCACTCACAGGGGAAAGGTTCTAAATGCAGACTCTGCAATACCTCTCAAAACACTTTTCCTGAGCCTTCTCATTAAAAGCAGAATCGTGTTACAGCTCTACAACATCTGTAGGCATCCAGAAGCTGACCCAAGATTCCCTCTTATTCTTGGCTTGTTCAGAGGGAACAAGATCTGCTCCTCTCATCAACCACGTTGAGTGTAGGTAATGTTAACAAATTAAATTGTTCAATTGCACTGTTTGGGAAGTTCACAAGAGTGAAGGGCATTAAAAAAACCCAACCCAAACCAGGGTACTTTATTATACCTTGTGGTTGAAGAAAAAATTTGAACTTTGGTTAATAATTTACCAAAGCACTTTTAGTGAGGGTGAGGGAGGGAAGATTCACCTTTCTGCAGCTGTTTATGTGAGCTCTTTACTTTTTTAAAATAAAGTTAAATACATTCTCTGCTTTCAGAAGCTATTGCCATATTCTTAACTACTACTACTACTTAGCAAACTTCTGCTAAAGACATCTTTCTGTTTTGGACTGAAAATTCTATCCAACACTTTACATGACATTAATCTAGCATTTCTGAGTGGCAAAAGAGAAAGGTGAAGTTACATAAAGACAATTCATTGCAATTCTGTATTGACTATCATTAATAAATCAAACTCTCGCTGCCATCTATAAAAGCACTGATTAGTTTTGGCACTAGGAAAATTATAACTGCACCTACTCATTTTCTCTTCTTGTCTCTTGTTCCTTGCTTCTGAAGTCCCACTATTTCCTTTATACTTATGGCTTTCATATACCTCTGCATTGCTTTTACATAAATGAATTAATCCAAATTCAGAATAAATTTCCTTTCCTAAAATCTCTCAGAAACTGGACAATTTCTTCCTGATTTTTAGGAGCTGAGGTCCTGTTTGGTGGATTTTGTTTGTTTTTTCCTATAATGATTTCTTTGACATTTATTATATTCTAAATGCAGATATTCTGAGGTAAGCCATAAGGATAAATGCCACACAGAACAGTAGATGAGAAGAAAATTACCCCAATTTATGACATTGGAGATGGACTGCTTTCACATTTTCATCAGCTGAGAAAATTAAACAAAGAATTCATCTGGCTGCTCTGAACAATGGATTTGCAATTTGCATAGAAAAAATGATGGCAAAGCCTCAGAACCCATCAGTGTTTTACCACAAGATCAGTTCTATTACATTTCAGTGGAGGTTCAAAGTTGTCTAAAAAAACCCATTCTCTTCTTTCCCCAACTGTAAATGTGTCACTTGAGAGTTCAACATCCAATAGGAGCAGTATCTGACACCAACCTAATTTTAGAATATAAAGTGCTCTTCACCATATTGGAATACATATAATTTAAAATAACTGTAAACCTAAACTTTGGAAAAACAGAAAATTCAAACACTAACAAAAAAGCATAATTTGTAATTGAAAGAAAATAATATTTGAAAGGAAAAAAACCTTTTTTTTTGTCTTTCCAAAAAGAGACAGAAATTACTAAGTTTTATTTCCCAAGAGAATTATGCCACTTTTATAAAGAAAATTACAGTCACCACAAATTGCTCTCAACAATTCCAAAGCTTCTTCATTTGACCACTTGAAAATCAGAGTTCTTTAAGATTATAAATATAACTTTTTATAACTCTGTTATTACGTACTGTGAATGGGGAAAGGGGGCCAATCTTGTGGCCGTAGCGTCGAATGGCCTCTCTGATGTGGCTGGGCTGGATGGCATCACTTTGAGCCTCCATCCCACAGGCTGCAGTGCTCTGCAACAGAAAAACACATAAATTGTTACTAAATCAAAAACACACAACAGACCTACAGTGCATAAAGTATGAAAATAAACCTTTATAAAGTGGACCAATTTTTTTTTTCTGAGGATACACATCATTGGTGCCACACAGAACATCAGAGAAAAAAATGCTATTAACAAATTAAAGAGGACTTTTACATGAACTTTGCTTAAGAGACCCAAAGAACACCATGTTAGTCCTTTTAAATCTTTCACCTAGCGCTGCTCTATGTTGCAATTGCAAAGAGCAGAAAATGTTCAAACTAAAATGAAAGGGTCATATAAGTCATACTGCAATAACCACAGAAACTATTTTTAAAGCATTTCAGGCTCTTATTATGATGTCAAGGGGTGGGGAAAATATTGAACAAGCACCCAAAGTGGAAAGCAATCTGACATCAACATCACCATTGAATACTATCAACTTGAAATTTGAAGCTGAAACATGTGACATAAAGGTGTTAGAAGGATGCAAAAAATTTTTAATTACCTCAAACTGGAAGGTTTTAAAATTTCAAGTGACTTTTTTGATTATGGACCCTAAATAGGTAAAAACAAGCATTCACTGCCACTGGCACACTGATTGTACAATAATTTTCCTGGGATTTTAAAAGAAAAAGTTACTCTTTTCTCCTTGCTAGCCTAAATGTTGATTTAGGCTCCACCTAGACACAGCTGCTTGCCAGAATTTGGATGACTTATCTAATGGTGGCTGCTTGGCAACAAATGAATGAAAATTGCATTAGTGAGTGCACTGAGAATGACAAAAACTTTAATTATACACTGAAGTTTAATGTACACACATCCATGGCCCCCTCATACATTCACATCATATCCTAATGCTCTCAAACTTGGGACTTTTTCTAAAAAATGTTTTATTTTCAAGAGCGCTGAGTCCACTGGAGCCTGTGAGTACACACAGAATTATTCATTATATGAGTGCAGATTCTTCTCCTGCTGATTGACATCCATAAAGGGAATATGAAACTCAAATATTTTCTGTTGGATTGGGCCTTAATGGCCTAAAAATACTATTTTTCATAAATTTAACTTGTTTGCTTCATTTATATCCAGTAGATACCTAAGCAAATTGAGTAAGTCATGAGAACATTTAATTAAAACTGTGCACTTTTTGGAACATAATTATTTTTAAAGGCATTTAGTCAAACACTAAGAACTTAAAATAAACTCTCAGCATCAATAAAATATAATGCATCAAAAACTACACCTCCAGCTAAATTTCTGTTCCTAGGAATTAATTATAATGAAAATCAGCCACAGGAACAAAACATAATCAAATATAATATAAAAAAGGAAGAGGAAAAAGCAGAATTTCCAGGATTCACTAAAAGCTTTCTAACCAGTGTATAATAAGGACAGGAGGAATTTGAACACTTCATGACTATCCACAGCACTGATGACACCAGGAGAAGAAAATACATTTTTTCTACCTTATCACTGTAGAAATCATCAGTTATACTCTGAGAAGTGAGTATTTTTTAATAATAAAACACTTGATAAAATCCCAAGTCATTCCACTGCTTTTCAGCAAAATGAGCACTGCCATCACATTTCTTCAAAACAGCCCCAAGTGACCAGCACAGGTTTTCCCATCCAGTTTATTTAATCACATTGATTTCTCTTGTGGGTTTTAGGTTCATATATCCCTCTCAGAACACCAAGACTCTGCAACAGCAGACAAGAATTGTAACATATATTTCATACTCTGAATATGAGACATCCCTGTTTTATGCAAAGCTAACAAATATTTAGCTTGAATGCAAACAACTGGTACAAAAATGCAGCAAGTCAGGCAAAGTTGTTAAAAGCAAGGGTGGCAGTCACCTCAGTCTGCTGGGATCAGGAAAATCACAAGCACCTTTTTGCCTCTTTTGCTTGTATTTTGACCCTTAAAACCTGTGCTTGCTGCCCCTGTCAGAGAAGGGGATGATCATTTGGGGTGGTGACAACTGCTGTGCCTGTAGAGGAGCAGGTTATCTTAGAAGCAGCAGTTGTCACCTTAACAAAATTCAGTTTGCAGACATTATTAGGAAAATTTAGCATAATTCTGATAGAAAAAAACCACCAAACCACACATTTGGCCCTACAATAACAATGGCCATTAATATGTGATATAGGTTTAAATTAATATTTAAGACGAGACACATTATTTACTGTGAGGGTGGAGAAGCCCTGGCAGATGTTGCCCAGAGAAGCTGTGGATATCCATACCTGGAAGTGTTCAAGGCCAGGGTGGATGGGGCTTGGAGCAACCAGGTCTAGTGGAAGGTGTCCCTGACCATGGCAGGGGGAGGAACTGGATGATCTTTAAGGTCCCTTCCAACCCAAACATTCTGTGATTCTGTGATGATTTCCTGAGGATGTTTTGGGGTTTTTTTAAATTTTATTTTCCCTCAGGAATATACTTTTTTTCACCAAATACCTTTTTTCTTTTCCTTTGCTTGGATTTGGTGGAGTCCTGTCCAATTCCACCGTTCCCCAAGGCTCCTGAGGGGGTTTTCCCAAGGTGTTGCTGCCCTGCTGATGTTGGCGGGGTGGGTGTAGGGGGTGGTGTGTTCTCAGGGGAGTCAAGACTGGTCTTCACACTCGTAGACTGCCCTAAGAGATGTGGCTGCAAAAACAAGATGTCAAACAGCCACAATATAATCAAATCACAAATAAACCCCACCCCAACTATTTCCTTCTCAGATTCCCTGCTGGAAAAGATGCAATACAGAATTTGTTTTTTTCATTCTAGAAGTTACTATAATATCTGTATAATATCAATGCGTGCAACACAGTACTTAGTGCATTTGCCAATTTTGAAAACTTTAATCTCCAAATCTCCAACAGAGCCTTGAACACAGAGAGAAGAAATTTTCACCCAAGAAAAGAGGATTTTTATTTAATTATAAAGGCGCTGCTAAGAATTTAGCATTAGAATTTAGCATTAGAATTTAGCATTTAGAATTATAATTTAAAATCTTTCCATCTAAATCCATAACATCAAAGTTCATAAACTCCATAACAGAAGTCTCTATCAATACTACATTCAATAATGACAACTTTGGAAGAAAATACATTTACAAGCAAAACATAAAATGCATTGATATGTGAAAAATCCAGTTTTACCTCAGTAGAGTTGTGGTACTGTATGAAGGTGGCAGATATGGCATGACTGAATGGGTCACCAGCTTTGGGAGTCATGTCCTGTTTAACCAAAAGGGCCAAATCCACCAGCTGGAGGGACAAAACAGGAGGGGTTACTAACACGGTACTAAAATGCCATTGTAACAATGGGAGAGTGAGGGTTGTGGGTTGAAGCAGAATATTCTCAGTGTTTCTCAGATGAAAATAAAGTTATTCAGATATTTCAGCCTAAAGAGCCTTTCTTTTCCACTTCTGTAAATATATGGAGCAATCTATCTACCCAAGAGGGCTCAGCTTGGCACTAAGGTAACATTTTGTTTTCCAGGAAATCCTTCTTTCTAATCCAGTTGTGCAATGGGATTGAATGATCCTCAGTGCACTGCCAAAGGTCACATAGCAAAGTGTGTGGTTTCAGTTTGGACTTGAAAAAGGTTTGTGCTGGACTCCCCTCTCTCCTGCAGCCATTATAAAACGTTTCTGTTTGTGCATGAGATGGATGAATGCAGCACAGCACACATCTGTCACACAGCAAGTTGAAAGACAGCCTGGATTTTTGAGCTGGTCTCGTGGAAGGTGTCCCTGCCCATGGCTGGGGGTTGGAACTGGATGAGCCTTAAGGTCCCTTCCAACCCAAACCACCCCATGACTCCACAAATCCAGCGAGCTTGGAGAGCTGAAGTAGTGACTGTATTTCTGAAGGGGCTTACAACCCAGACCCTGAGGCTGAAGTACCTTCAAGACTAATTAATTCATTTTCACTAGAAGTCAATCAGTCCCTTACCTGGGCCACAGTTTCATATGCTAAATATGCCAAAATCTCCATTGCAACTGCATTTGGCTTTATTTCCATACTGCTACAGTCCAGCCAGTCACGGAACTTGGATGCTTTCTTTGCTGTCAGTTAAAGCCATAAGGGGAAAAAGAAAAGTTAATGACAGGCCAAAAGAATCCATTTTTTTTGGTCACAGAAATACTGCAAAACTGAAGCAATTAGTATGAGTGCGATTTGACTGGCCAAAGAAGGAATTATCAAAATGGAACCAGTGGGGAAAGACTGTTATTTCATACATATTGGAGACCTAAAAGCACATGGAATAAAGAGAAAAAAACAAGATAATTGATCACACAGGAGATTTCAAAACAAGGAAGGGTCAATCTCCGAGGAGTGTGGACCAGACAAACTTGCTTTAGAATATATTACTGCAAAATAAATAAAATAATTGAATCACATCTTTGATGAATTAAAATCACTAAAAGAAATCAACACAAATATGAGTCCAGATAAAATTGATATAATTATATTAACAATAGCAAAGACAAATGAAGGACAGAAGAACTTGGAAGTCCTGGTGTTAACTTTACAGGGCTGATGTGCTGACGAGTGAGCCAAAACTATTTGTACAAGAGTGTTTTTTAAGTGTGCTTTGGATATAAAGAAATAAGGATAGATGCAAAATCAACATTCATAAAAGAACTTCACACTGTTAATGGGTGAGATTGATTCAGAAAAAGGGCAACAAAAAATATGGGATACTGAAATTTAATATTTGCTTGGAGAGTAAAAGGAAGGAAAAAAAAGGATGATCTTACTTAGGTGACAAGATGATCATAGAAATCTGTGGACATAAAGGAGCTATTGAGACAGAGATCTTAATGAGGGCTGTTTGTGACACAGGACAACCAAAATGATGTGGAAAAATAATCTGAAGGAAGTGGAAACAACTCTTTGAAAAAGAGCTTTCAATCAGGACTAAAAAGCTACAGACAAATCAGATGTTAAACAGACAAAAGGTCAGTGGAAGGCTAGGTTAAAGAAAGAAAAACAAAAACAAAAAACAAAACAAAACAAAAAAGAAACATGAGAAGTGTGAAGGTAATAAAATGATCGCAAAATGTTCCTAGAATTTAAGTTTGTAATTCTATAGTACTTGATCCTTTGAGGGACCTTTTCTTTTGCCTGTCTTTAAAAGTGCCGAAATATCTGAAGCTGTGATTATTAATATATATTTTCAGACAATTTCTTGAAGTCCCTTCCAGGTTCATTCTCTTGTGACACAGTTTTTATGGGCTTATATTACAGCAATACACTTTGTTAAACATAGTAACACAATCAATTTTTACTGAAATAAATAAGTAAAAAAATTTGGACAAATGTTCCGCATAGCCTTTAGTACATTCTGTCTAATTGAACTCATTTTGTGCAATTGAATTTGTGCTGAAGTCTCTCTTGGTACTATTTTCTAACCACTGTAATTCTCTTTTTCTTTAATGACATTAAATGTCAGTGAAAAAGAACTGTATAGACATGGTCATTTAAAAACACTGTGAAAATAACACTGAGATATTTTTATAGATCACAATCTCTTGGTCAGCAACATTCTATTTTATTTTGAAAATTTAAGATTTTTATTTGTTCTGTCTCCAGATGGCAATTTTGGGGTTTTAAAAATGACTTTATCACAAACCCCTCATTTCCTGAAGTCACCCTAATCTGAAGTATCATTTATCTAATGGTTCACAGATGTGTGATGCCAAATTATAACTAAACGTAAAAAACATACTGAATTAGAAAAAGAAATGCTTACAAAACATGTTTTCCTACATTTGCTGATGTTTGCTGATGGAGAACAGTATCTCAAATGTGTCACTTATTTGCCATAAATGAGTCACTCTTTCTTTGAATTTAAAAGGAAGAACGAGATAAGGTCTTTCCTTAACAACACCACTGTGCTCTATTCTGTGTTCTAGGATCATGTGCTGTTTTGTCATGATTTTTACTGGCTCCTTCACCTCCCTTTCTCTGACATTTAACCTAAAACCTTAGTCATCACTTAACCGCTTCTGTAATGATGTTTTACTACATGATCAAGCCCATTAATTTACAGCTCATTATAGTCGTGGCCCACAAGTACTTCTAGTAAGTTGGTTTTCAGTGCTAGTAAAGCCCTAATTCTGTCATCATGTTATTAGTGTTGGAATGGTGTATACTGATGAACTTGGCTAATGGTGAATAAATTCCACAGCAGGAGCTTACAGCTTAAAATAGAAAAGACTCTTTAGTAAGTTCTTTGTGTCTCTGTGGATCAGGAAATAAAAGCAAAACTTGCTGCTCTTCTCTAATTTTAGAGGCATTCCAAAAAAACCTGCAGCCATGAAACTTTGCTAATGTGCCGACTTTAGCACCACCACGACAGACTTTGGGCAAGTGTGGTTTTAATCCATTAACTCCTCACCAGTCCTGTCTTTGCAGTCATCCCCACCAGCTCAGTATTTGAGCACATGGAAAGCTTGGTAAATATTCAAATAAAATACTCTGCCTGACGGCCTGAAACTGTGCTAAATTAACCGTTCCCAGGAGTTACACAGACAAAGAATTTAAAGTTTTATTACTGCGGATGAAACAAAAGTGCTTTCAAAAAACATGAGGTTCTGGTGTGCTCTCTATTAAATGAAATAATAATCAAACATCTTAATATAGTGCAGCCATTATAATACTTACAAAAACTCAATTGCCGACTTTCACAGAATTCTGCATACTGGACCGAGTCCATGGTTCGTGTTTGTCTTTCTGCTCTCTGACAAAAGAGTAAAAGTACATGATGTACCTTATTCCAACAAGACTGCATTCCACAACAGAAATTATAGCACCAAAGCGCCTTTGCCACAACCTTTAAGCAACCCTCCCAAATTAAACATGCATTGGACAAGTCAAGATGCAGAAATATAAACCACAGATGGGTTATTAGTCTTGTGAGTTAAATTTCCCAGAGGAGAACGTCAATTCCTATTTTCAAAACCTGCCTGTACACTACTCACCCAGCCCAGTGCTGAGGGCTGAGAGAAGAGAGGTGCTGAGCACTGCTGCCCTGACCAAGATGCACGTTTAAACTGAAGCACACGAGTATTCTGCCTGTGTGTTTACAGATGACCAGAAACATAAAATGTTCTCCTCAACCGAGGACAGCACGTTCTGCACTGAGCAGAACTGAACCTGTGCGCTTCTAAATTGTGAAATTAATAAATTCCATCACATCAGACAGAGAGGGGCATTGAAGGGTCCCTTCCCACCCTCAATACACAGTAATAAATAAATAAATGGTACAGGTGTCTGTTTTTTTTTTTTTTTAATCTTATTTACACTTCAATTTTTATACATCTGAACACTTCAGGAAAAGAAAGAAAATTAGAGCTTGGGAGAAAAAATATCTTCAAATGTTCACTACTACATTTAAGAATGTATTTCACATGGAGTCCAGTGACAACCAAAAGAATGAATCTCAGAAGAGTCAAGCTACGAAACCACAAACACTATGCACACGCTCCCCTCCACATATACAGGATGTTGTAATTGAATCACGGTTGAAGCAGCACTGAAGTCCATGGTTAGGTCTGAGCAGGTGCTTGAGTTCTGTTTACTTCAACAGAGCAGGGGTGATTTTCACGAGGTAAAGATCTGGTTTCCGCAAGAGACTAAACCCTTCACATATCAGAGGCAGGACGCAGTAGTTAGATTAAAAAGAAGGACTGACCCTGTCAGAAGCAAATAGCTTAGTCCAATCTCTCAATCAAGCAGATTGTTTTAAACAACAAGGAAAGGAATATAAGTGTCTTCCAAATTAATTCAATGAATAAATCATCACACCTGAACTATCACTATGGATACAAAGTGGTGTCAGGAGGGGCTGATGGCACCGAGACTGTGCTTGTGCAGTGAGCCCGTGAAGCTCAAGAGACCACCCACAGAGAATGAAAAGTACAGGTGTGCTCACACCAAGGACAAAAAACAAGAGAAAAACACACACATAGACACGAATTTTGCTCTGATGCCCTGAGCAATTTTACATCTGATGAAATCAAAATCACAGAGTTCTTCTATCTGATTTAATAGAAGACAGTAGCGCTATTGGTAAGTGTGTGTGCGTGTATGTGTATATATATACATATATATATGTGTGTGTGTGTGTGTGTATGTGTGTGTGTATCTCCATGCTATACAACCTTCATTTGGCTTTATCAGCTCTCAAATCAGGGGGAAAAGCAATTAAATAAAATTAGCACTTCAAATTCACAGTTTCTCCCTCTATTCTATGCCTTTTAGGTCACTGTCCTACAGCCATCCAACCCTTCACTTATGAGACTGGCTTCACAGTCAACACGTTCAATTTAGCTGTAAACTAAACCACAAGCTGACCAGGAATACACCGGGATTGTCCTTTCTTTTCTTCTCTACCCAGTCAATCATTTCAACTATATTTGGACCTTTAGTCACCATGGTAGAAATTGCTCTACTCAAGCATTTTGTAGTTCTCCTATGCATGGATCTGGCAACCTGACTATATTTTGAGGAGCTTCCATTTCATATTGGTAAAAATTTTCAGTTAATCTATTCCAACGAGATGTTAAGTCTAAATTGAGTTTTTATTCCTTTAAAAATAATTTTCACAATTAGTGATGTAATTTCAACCCATTACAGAACTAAACTTTGCCCCTGAATTAATTCAGCTGTACTTCTGAAAACGGAAGGCATCCCAGAGATAATCTAATCTGAATTTCTGCATAGCACAGGACACTTCTCACATAATACCTCCTAGAAACAGCAGTCCTAGAATTCCCTGTGTAGTTTTACTTTATGCTTTATAAAAGCCTCTAATTTGGGGTTTAATTTTTCACATATTTAAGAGATATCTTCTTCAAATAATTTTAAAAGCTGGGTTTTTTTTCAATGTGGTTTAAATTCTATAATCATTTTTTTTTCTTGTTGCCACCTATATGTTAAGCCATTGGCTATTATCCTTCACATCCAGCCCTCCCAGGGATTTAAAACCCCTTGAAACAAACAGGAAGGCATGGAAAAAGAAAATCATATGACATGGTAACGTGAGGAATTATTCTTCAAAGTCCTACCTGAGATGATAAAAAAACCCCAACATGTAGAAATTTGACAAGGATACTTTAACTTTCACAGGCATCCCATAATATAATATGGAAACGGCAAAACCAGATTAATCCCAAAAGCATTTATGTTAAATTAAATGATTCAGCAATGGCTACTCTCAGCAAATAGACCACAAAGCTCTGAAAAAGCAGACTGTCAAAGGCTACAGGTTTCATTATAAGTATTACAAGTTTCTTTATAATTGAAAAATCTCAGAAGTTTATTAAAAGAAAGGTGCTGCTGAGGGATTTTTCCAACAGGGACTTAATTTCTCTCTACAAATTGTATACAGTAGTTGTCTAAACACTGGATTTAATGTCGCTCTTATATACTAAATAAATACTTTCAATGGATTTCTCTCTGTACAAATATTTTTATTTAGCAAAATTACTTCCATACATGTGAAATAGAATTATTTTTTTCCTTCAATTCTCTCTTTAAAATAAATCTTTCTTAAAGGTGGATTCCAGTGTGATGCTCTGAACCACCACCAAACAAAATAGTGTTTGTCATAAATAACTGGACTTTACTTTTTTTCCTAATTCACTTTAACAAAAGAACCCTCACATGATGGCATGGAACCTCACAGTTTGAAGGACAAAGACATTCCTTCAGTCCTCCCAGTTTTAGAATAGTCTATATATAACCATCAAATGCAGCAGAAATGAACAGATGAATGGCACAGCTGGGTCATCTTTAAGGAAACACCAACTTAAAGACAACATCTTTTTCCTCTTCACTTCTCAAGACCACAAGCAGTATTTTATTTTTTTTCTCCTACATCATCCCTGCTTCGAAAAATGAAGCAGATACAACAAATGGCAGCAATGACACTGCTCAACTGGTTTATCAAAAGAATTAAAAATAGTTTTTACTCCCTCTTTAGTAGTCTTAGTCACTCTAAGCAGTTAAGAAGCTGAGTTATGTGCTGTACAGCAGAGTTAAAATACTTTGCATGCTTTCCTTGGAACATGCTGAAGGATGCAGTAGATAGGACCTGGCACAGTAAACGTCTGCTTAGTCTTTCAAAAATGTGGTGCATTATATCTTTCTTTCAGCATAAAGAACTAAAAAAGGAGAGGAAAGAAAAAGGTAAAGAGTTGCACGTTGTCACCTACCATCCAGGATAAAAAATAATCTTATTTTTATTCCATTTTGAAGCTTTCACACTTGACATACAAAGCTCTTTGTGTGGGGGGAAGAAGGCAGGAGGCCAAACATTAACTTGCTCACTGACTGCTCCGTGTTTGGAGGAATTATGCCCAGGAGCTGCTAAGCTGGAACATTTGAAAAACGTATGTGGCACGGCTGGACACCCCTGTGCTTGGCAACAGTGCTGGGATAAAGGTGCTGGCTTCCCAAACCCTCGTGTGTGTGTACTGTGGAGTGATGTGATTCCTGATTCCCTGATTCCCTCTGCTCAAGAACTCTCATTGTGGGCCTATCACGGTTTCAAAGCAGCCACGTCGCTACCACAGGGAAAACCAAAGCTGCCTTGCAAGGGCTGATATTGCCAGAATAGAATGATAAATAATTTATTTTTTATTTAGACTAGAGAGTAACAGGGCACTGTGTGCTGTGCCAGACAGCTCTGGGGTGGGAGGACAAAAACGGCAGAGTGGTCAAGGCCCGAACTGCTGTAGGGCAATGGAGATGCTCCAAGGGCTGGAGCACATTTCCTATGGAGCCAGGCTGGGAAAGCTGGGGTTGTTCAGCCTGGAGAAGAGAAGGATCCAGGGAGACCTCAGAGCCCCCTCCGGTGCCTAAAGGGGCTCCAAGAGAGCTGGAGAGGGACCTGGGACAAGGGATGGAGTCACAGGACAAGGGGGAATGGTTCACACTGACTCAGGGATATTGGGAAGAAATTCCCTGTGAGGGTGCCCAGAGAAGCTGTGGCTCCCCCATTCCTAGAAGTGTCCAAGGCCAGATTGAGCAGCCTGGGAAGAGGTCCCTGGCCATGGCAGGGGGTTGGAATGAGATGATATTTTAAGGCCTCTTCCAACACAAACCATTCTGTGATTCTGTGAAAAATTACCTAGGTTAAAAAAAACCCCCAAAAAACCCAAGAAATAAAGCACAAAGTAGCTCAATATTGAAGAATTTACAAGATATGCTGAAAATACATTTTTAGTCTTCTGAATTTTGACATTATCTGAGGATTATCACTATCTGAAGACTTCCGTTTCATTGAGGAAAAAAGGTATTTACTGTTCTGAGAATCCCTTGAATTGGTAAGCAAAGAAAAAAAAAGGGGGGATGGTTAAGAGTAACCATTTTTGAAGTCTAAGCTTACTCAGAGTTTTATACAGAAATAAAAATGTCATTTGGGGAAAGATAAATAGCTTTTGTAATGTAATACTTGATTTGGTTATAAAGTGCACACATCCAGGGGTTTTTTACCCACCTCTTACAGAACATACCATACATTCTGTAGCAGCCATTAAGCTGAACAAATCTGCATAGCAAACTTAGGGCCTTTGATTTAATAAAGGCTTTGAGTGCTCATGTGCTTAGAACAATGTTCCCAATATTAGAAGAAAAGATGTGGTCTTTTTCTAGTAGACCAAACTGATCTCAATTTTAATGTATTTTCACAGTAAAAATAGTTTCACTTTTTTCTCCACAGTATTATTAGTATAATTCCCTACAATAAACAGAGTTTAAGACCTTAAAACCTTAAAAATCTCAAATGTTACAGAGATTTTTAAGGGTCTACAACTGTAAATGACAAGAAGAAAAGGGTGAATTATTAAATATTAAATATTAATTGAAATATACTTTAAAATTATAATCTTCATTATAGAATTTCTGTACAGAGACAAAAGATGAAATTCACTTGAAGAACTGAAGACCTAATTAGTCAACTAAAGTCCTTTTATTGCAAAAAAGACATTAGACACTTCATGAGTAACTTCATTGACATCTATGAATTTGTCTGAAGTTCATCAGCTGTGGCCATCAGCAAGGGAGCTCAAGGGATGCTGGATTAGGTCTACTCTGCACAGCTCAGGCATCCTCAGAAAGCCAAATGAATCCTCCTCTGATGAGTGAGGGGTGAGCATCACCAGCACCAACAGGGCAACAACTTCCATTTCAGGGCCAAGCAAGGGCCAAGAGTAAAGAATGACTCAGTAAATTCAGTTCCTGCTCTGATCTCCAAGCAATTCAAGAATAAACAAGGGCAGCTTTGTGCCCAGCTGAAAGTTAACTCCATTCATCTCCCTGGAACTATGGAACACGTAATCCAGCAAAGTACGTGCAGATAAGTAGGGGGAAGGGGGTTAGCAGGACTATTTAAGATTATGTAAAAATTTCAAGGGAATTATGAAGAAAAAAAGCAAATGAAATTGCACAGACAATAACAAAATGAATGGATTAATTCCCAGCAGTCATGATCTCATTGCTTAAGGAATAAATAAAACTGACCTCCTCACAGGGACTCACTGCCCCTATAATACTTTGCCCTTGAACATATGCAAAATCTACACATACTGTATTTATTTGAACCAGTTCCATATCATATCCAAATTCCTTGTCTAAATTTATTACTGATAGTCTGAAATGTGGGGGAGGAACCTGGAAACAAAACATTTCCATTTCATGGAATACCTTTGATTTCTACAGAAAATATTTTTTTCTTCTCTAATATTCATCATCATGAATTTTGTAAAACTATGTGTTAAATTTATGGCTATCTTCTGTCAGTGCTTTCCAAAAAACATAAAATAATTTTGGATAAACTATGCTACCAAATGAAAAAAGTTATGTGGGATATATTGATATATTAATATATCAAGACTACTGACTTCCCTCACTTTTCTGGTTGAGGACATTGTAGCACTTTCCTGTGGTTTCCATCTGGCTCTACATCAAAAACTTTACATACCATGTTAATATGAGGATACCTTTATATCTTCTGGATAGCATTCCTCTGAAACCTTACCCTGACTCTGTATCCATTCATGAATGAGGTTCATATAAACAGCTTTAGCACCTCACCAGTAAATCTTGCAGTCACCAAAACAGGGATCACTGCAAGGTGTGGGAGACACAGACAGCAAAGCAGCCTCTTTAGCATCTTGAGCTTTAAATTCTTTCTCTTAGTGGCAGTGAAAATCAGCCATCACATTCTACTTTTTAAATATTTCCTTTAGCTGACACACTGTTTGGACTTGTGGCCAGAAACTCAAGGAGTGGCTTTTGCCCCAAGGCTGTTTATGGGGCAAATACAGGCAAAACATGCCTCACACACTTCCTCACCATCCTGGGTGTGGGAGAGAGCTGTGAGATCCAGTCCTGCTCCTACTGATCCAAATGGAATGGCAGGAGGTGAAGGGGGTTGTTTCAGCCCCAAGTTCACCTGGCAATCAATCCTAGACATGCTCAGTTTAAGTGAAACTCAATTCCCAGACATATTCTAACTATTCACCCAGCGACAACATGGCCAGAATTACTCAATTTAGAGCCACAAATTGTTCAGAAACACATTCAGTAAAGTTTGGAAACTGAGCAGTAAGGAAGTTTGGGAACAACTTGGAACCAGCCCTCTCTCATTCACTGGCTTTAACTGGTAAATGCAAATAAAAGAATAAACCTAATTTTAAAAGAAATTGCATGGCAAAACCCTGTCCTGTTAATAGCCACCATCAATACATGGTTCTAAAAAGACTTTTGATAGTTTCACTAATGTTAAATGAGAAATGAAAGGAAGTCTTCAAGAGAAATTGTTCTTATATTCTTTAAGTTGAAAAGGAAGTGAACCCAAGGTACATACTAGTAAGAAATATTTGTGATGAAATTCATTGTCCTGTAAGGTTAACTCTGTTAATCAGGTCTGTTGACAGAGACTGTGAAATACCCTCCTGAAACTTCATTTTAAAAAGAGGATCATAAGAAGATTAATAAAAATTTTGTCTGGCAGAAAGGAGAGTAAGTTTCAGACCATATGAAAAATACATATTCTTTTGAATCATCTTATTTTTAATAATTATAATTCTGTCTTTTCCCTTGGTCTTAATAAAACAGACGTGTCTTGTCTTCATTCCCAGTTGAACAGCCAGTTCTCACAGTACCTGCCTTTCTTTTGTCATCCTGCATAAGAATAATTACCATTCTGTGCAGAAGATTCACAAGCAATAAAATGCTACAGGCATATCCATGCAGGCATGCTTGGCAAGTGATGCTCTTTCAGTCAGAGAATGAAAAAGGTTTATAATTAATGAGGGTTTTTTTGAGTTAGGTTGCTTCTTAAAATTTTTTTTAAAAAAATATTAATTTCCAAAATAATGGCAAAATATATACACACAAACTAAAAAGACACAAAATTTTTGCTATATTCATAAGTAATTTGGTGTGCAGTACAGCAATCCACTTGTTAAGCCAAGACTGGGTCTTAAAACTTAGAGGTGAAGTCCTGATTCAGTAGTGTCCCCTGCAAAGCTTCAATTAATATCAACAGCTGTAGGGTGCCACCCTACAAACACCTCCCACAATTTAAGGCTGCACCTAGAATACATGAATAAACATTTCAGCTCAGCCATTTTCCATGACAAGTCCAAATCTATCAACTTTTATGAAGAAACTCTGTGTGTTCATGAATTTCTGAAAGGAAAACATAAAAATTAATTAATTAAAACTAAAACACATGGTACTAAATACTCATAGATGTTCTCTCCTTGGCATATGACTGGAGAATGCAAAATTACTCGGATTTATTTTGTCTGGTAGAGTCTGTTGTAACCAGAGAACAATACAGAGTGGTACTCTAAAATGTATTGTTTCCTTAACACCAGAAGCATAGAGACATTTCTCAACTTGTGGTATTTACACCACTGACTCTAATTCTGTGGTTGGGGCTTTAGTCTTTTGGAAAAGCCTTTCTAATTTGATAATTGCAAGACATGGAACTCCAGATAAAAATCACATCACGAAATTCAGGGAATAAGTGAGTCATACACTGAGCTAAAGAGGAAATGCTTCCCTTAGAAAAACAGTGACCAGGAGGAATTGTTTGAGATGTGCATGTCTCCAATAAAAGGAGGATGTGGACTTGCTGAAACAGTTCCCGAGGAGGACATAAAGATGCTCAGAGGGCTGGAGCACCTTTTCTATGGAGTCAGGCTGGGAGAGCTGGGTGCATCCAACCTGGAGAAGAGAAAGCTCCAGGGAGACCTTAGAGCCTCTTCCAGAGCCTAAAGGGGCTCCAAGAGAGCTGAAGAGGGACTTGGGACAAGGGATGGAGGGACAGGACAAGGGAGAATGGCTTCCTATTTCCAGAGTTAAGGGTTGATGAGATATTAGGAGGAAATTCTTCCCTGCTAGAGTGGTGAGGCACTGGCACAGGCTGTCCAGAGAAGCTGTGCCTGCCCCATCCCTGGAAGTCTCCAAGGCCAGGTTGGATGGGGCTTGGAGCAACCTGGGATAATGTAAGGTGTACCTGTCATGGCAGGGGGCTGGAAATGGAAGATCTTTGTTGATTCTGTGATTTCTCAAAGCAATTTATAACAGAGAGATGTCTCAGCTCTACTGGCTGAAATTGGCTGCTCTTTGAACAGCCTTTTGAACGGTCCACACTTCCTGACCTAAGAGAGAACCAGACTCAAAATTCAGAACTCCTGCCTGGGTCCTGCTACTAATTTGACATGCAAGCATGGCTGAGTGCAAATGAAGGCTGAATTAATAACATTTAAGGCTCATTTCAAAGATGATGTTTTATTTGCACTGGTCATAAAGTAGCACATAGCTTGTGCGTGGTGATGCTACGATGCACCATAGCTGTGTATTCCCAGCTTGCACAGGCTGGGGGAGAAAAAAAGCACAATCAAACCTCTCAATGCACCAGGTATGAAGAGTAAGGAAAAGAGACAAAAAAAAAAAGCTGTCTGAAGTAATAGGCTTTGAACAAAGGCATTGTGCTCTTTTCGCTTTTAATTGTGACTCCGTGACTCCCTTCACTGAGAACAGAACTTGGCCTGATGTGAATATTTCCTTTATCAAAAGTTAATTGAAATATTTAATATTGCTATTTATTTAACTATGCAATTTTATGCTGCTGTTCATTATTGTTTCCTAATTTCTTTAAATACAAATACGTCTTCATAGTAGCCTTGTGAGAATTATCTCCACTATATACATGAGAAATAGAACCATAATAAGATCATTTTCCTAAAGGCGGTTTGTTTAATTGGCAAATGCTTCTCTTTTTTTCATCCTACTTTCTCTTTTCTCTTTCTAATGTTAGAGAGGAAAAAGGAAAACATGAAGATTCTGGGGTTTAACAACATGATTTAGCATTTGGAATTAAGCTAGTCTAAACCATCAGCTAATTTGACTAATTTGGAACAATCTATTTAGTTAGTCTCTCATACCATGCCCATTGATAAATATACCACAAAATTATTAAGCATTTACATAAAACCAAAGAAACATATGCTCTCATTAATTCAAAACAATCCCCACCATCCAAAGCCACTAGAGGAGTTGTCTTATTAAACATCCCCATTCCCTTCTTTGGAAAAAAACCAGGAAAAAAAATTTTTTTTTAAATGCATGGAACTTTCACAGCAATACTTAAATCAGTTACATTCCATTTTGCATCAGAAGCAGAACTGAAGCTTTTCAATGAAACTTTACTGATATATTATTTAAAAGCAGAAAATTCAAGATTTTAATTTATGAACACAGATTTTGTTAGTTTGGCTAAGATTGGAGGATGAAAGTCAAAGTAAAACTTTTCACTCACTGGTGAAAAGCTGTGCAGGCGTAGGCTGACATTCTGTAACCCAAATAGTAAAGTAGCAAACACAGTTTTTTAATAATGACCTCCCCAGGAATTATCTCTTAAATAATCTCACCCATTTCATGGCAAAACAAACCAAAAAGTTGTTTGGGGAGCCTCACTGAGGCATCTCAGCTCACCTTTGAGAGAAGAAATGGTTCTGCATATCCTGGTCTCTTGCTCTGTCCCCCCAGCACCACTTCCTACTACAGACCCTTCATGCATTTATAAAAAATGAGGTACCATGACAATAGTTTTGATGTGAATTTCTTTTTTTTTTTAAGTGCTGAGATGAGGGGAAGGAGAGCAAAGAGCATCTACTGTATATATGGGTTCATTTCCATTAGCTTCATTGATAGTTTATCCTGTTTCCTAATGAAAGCAAAAAACCCCCACCGTGTCTCTATTAAAAAGCCATCAGATCTGGTATCCTGGTGACACTTTAAAGAGCACATTATGTGGGAAAACAAAATAAACATTTACCCTGGCAAATGGAAGTGAATTTGGGTTTTGACATACTTGGCAGGAAGGTAGAATTATATTCATGTCAAGTATGCAGAAAAACTAATATAATATTTAAATATTTGCTTAAGTAATATAGAATTTAAACCAATGTTACATTAGAAGTAACATTTTTGTGAAATATTTTAAAGTTTTTTAGTATTGAACATGCCATGAAAGTAATACTTTCAGCTGAAATTTCAGCCTTCTGCAGCCTTTGTTACACACTCCCTTCACTTGTAAGGTGGGAAAGAGTCCTCATCTTCCACTGACAAGTTTTTATTTATATTTCCAAGACAAAGGCAGTTCTTGTGCTGATGGTTTAAACTGATAATGAATATATGCAGCTTTCCAAAGAAACAACCCTGGAGAATCTGAATCTTACAAATATTGATATAATGAGCTAATGTTAACACCACCTCAGCTAAACCCTACAGCAGACTTCTACTGTTCCATAGACATGTGTGATTATTTTAAACATCCTTTACTTTACAACAAGACTTGATTCAGTGAAGACAGATTTTCATATCCCTCAGAAAGTACCTGAATGCCAATGACCTCTGATATTCTCAACTACACTCAATAAAGCAGCACTAATTAATAAATAGAGCTGGCTATGGGATGCTAGTTTTAGTTCCAAAAGTAAGGATTTTGGTGTACTGTCTAAATATACAACTACTGGACCTTCCTTTTTCTAAATCTGAATTCATATTAGTTGCACATACCCACAAAAATAACTTTTACCAGGGCATCACAACTCTAATCATGAAATTTCAGTAGAATATTCTGATTTACTAAGAGTATTTAAAAATATTTATTTATGATTCTACAGTTTATTCTATTCCTTTCATTTATTCTATCTATGACTACATAATTTAAGAAAAAGCTTTGCCTAATTTTAGCTCATTTGGAGACACATGCATAATTAGAAAATATCTTGAAACATTTTTAAATTGCCATAATACTATAAAATTCAGAGCAACAGCACCAGTCTTCAGTGTAAGTGCACACTGTAGAATTACATAAATTTAAATCACTTTAAAATAATTCATTTAAATAATACCTGATTTGTAAATTTAATTATGAACTATTAAAATAACTGCTGGGATTTTCAGTTTTTCTAAATCAGCACAGCCCCTCTGAGCCCCATCATAGGTGAGAAGTCACTGCTTTATTTCTAATCATCAATTAAAAGTGACATAAAGAGTATTCAGACTGTCAGAAAAAAAAAGCAAATTTGGGGAATTTTAGTTTTCATCTTCCTAATTTGCAGTGTCTGATACACAATTTTTATGCTGCATTAATAATGGCTCTTGAATATAATATTCATTCAATGAGTCTGTTACAGAAATAAACATTAGGACACAATTCCTTGCACAAATTCTTAAAATTGCTTACAGAAAAGAACCCCTTCCAAAGGAGTTAGATTCAATTCAATTCACCTTTCAATTCATCATGCAAAATATTTAGTCAATTCCAGAAGGGGAAAAGACATACCATATAGAAAGAATTATTCTTTTTTATTTTTTGGCTCTACTTTCAAGCAACAGTTATTTTTTTAAAGGTAAAAAGCTTTGAATTCAAGAACTTTGCAAGAGTTTCTCCTCAAAAAAGCCTTGGCTTTAATTCCAGTTCAAAATCAGCTATATAAATATTAAATATATGCCATAGTTAAGATTGATATTCCTATTGTTGGTCACTGAAAGCTTTTTAAATTTAATGTGAAAATGAAAATTATTTAGTTTTTGAAATGTCAAAACCTGGTCACATTTCTAGGGATTTCTCACATCTATTTAGATTTTTCCTGGAGGTCTAGGCTAACTGAAATGGAGGATTAGGGAGTTTTAGAGAGGTGGAGAGGTTCCAAAGTGAATCAAAGACCTATGAAAAAAAAGAAAAATTTAAACAGTAACATAGCCCTACTCAGAAAAATGGAAAAAATGTTTTCAGTTCAAAATATTACAATTAAAAATTTAACATCATTAGGATGCAAAGAACAGTATATTTAATACCAAGATTCTGAGGCACAGCTTGGAAGGTTGAAGTGTAATTAGAATTAAAGGTGTAGCAACACAAACAGCCACGGTCTGGCATCAATTACTTGACTGTGCTGTTAGAAGTTGCTATAGACTCTCATGCCATCACGCATCCTGGAGAAAAATTCCTCTTCATTGGTGGTATCTTGAATTTTTCAGGGTTTCTGAATTTTACTGACATTTTTTGAGTCAAATTTAGCACTTCTCAAAGATGCCAATGTCTCTGCAGCATTTTTATCTCTTTTTTAAGAATACAGCTCAGGGTACCAAGGCTGGCAAGGCACAAGAGCCATCTCACCAATGCATTCCTCTAAATTCTGGAAGCAGAAAACAGATCGCCAGCCTTGAGGTATGTCAAGAGTTAACTCCCCTTTTAAGAAGGGTGTGATTAGTAGCTGGAAATCTGCCTGACTTTAGTACATCTGAGGATGCCATTACAATTTTGAGATATAAAATAATTGGCTGATGATACGAGCTGACAGCTAATACATCTACAATAAACACAAAAAAAAGTTACTTCCAAGCGGATGTAGGGAACGTGTTCCGTTTCCAGACTGTTTGATATGGTCTGTGTAAGGAGCGAGGACTCAATACCAGATGCTGGATGTTCTACAAGCTTTTTCTGCAGATGTCTGCAGCCTGAGAAAATCAACAGTGCTTTGAATAACACCCCCAGTAAAAGCATCTTCTTGTCAGAGTTGCTGTATGATATAGGATATGGATCCCACACAAGTGGATGAACTGATTTTAAATAATACCATCTGACAATGGGAGAAAAAACTCTCAGTAGGTCTGACAAAGTCCTGGAAATGGCTGTTAGCCTTGGGAAATAAAATCCAGCCCCCTGACAGAGACTACCCGTCCCCCTTTTGTTTGATCAAATGGAAACCCAAACTTAATGATTGCTTCCGAAGCGCCGGAGGCGAAGTTTCAACAGCACTTAAACACTGCTACCAAGGAGTCCCTGTCCCTGCCCCTCACATGTGCCACTCAAAAGCAGAGTTGGAAAATATGTTAAGGAATTATCTGAGAATAAAATACATGCATCAGAGTATTTTTTTTGTATGACCACTTTGCATTGCTTTCTTGCCAGTGCTCTTGTAGAAATGTCTTATAGCACACCAGGAGTGCAGCACACACGACACAGACACCAAAGAAGATCCTGTGCTCTTCCTTATGCCAAAGAAATTCCAAAATCCTGCCACTACCTGCATAAAAAAGTTAAAAGAGCTACCTCTGAACACATAAACCCACACATTCAACTGTGGCCCCCTACTTCACCAAGATCTTACTGAATTCACATGAAATATTATCTAAAATTTCCTCTCTATCAAAAATCAGTATTTTTGCTAGTGACAGTATATTATGGTTTTGTCCTCCATGAAAATTTAGGTCTAGTTGTAGATGTACTTTGTCAAGCCAAAGAGGGGGCAATGTCTAATTTTTGTCATGTTTTAAAGTTATTTTAATGCAAATCCAGATTATTAAAAGGCACGAATGCTGATTACAAGAATGTCTGTAAGAATAAACTCTGCATATGCACTCCATGAGGACTTTATGTAAGGTAACTACCTGAAAATGAGATCTGCTACTGTTTTTCCTGATTATCCGAATTAAAAGAACCTTTTCTAACTCATTTAATGAAAGTGTATACCTGACCAGGTATCCTCAATTTTTACAAAGATGGGAGAGCAGAAAGAAAGAATAGAGAAGACAAAATTTAAAGTTTGAGGGGCTAAAGATCCAAATGGAATCATGCTGCCTTGGGTCAAATGAATAAACTATGGCAGCATATTACCCGTGCTGTTCTGTAGGAATGTTGTGGGTCCTTTTTCTGGTGGATTGGGAGTGGATGCATCTCCCATTTTGCAACATGCAGAGCTTAATTGTATTTTACCATTTCAACAGACACTTAGGAAGCTTAAATCTTGCTGCTCCTGGTTCCTTTGCTGCAGCAGATGTGTGAAGCTCTCCCCAAGTGCAATTTTTGCACAGCAGACAGATCATATTCTTACGGAAGAATACAGCAAGCAACACTATAGATAAAATAAACCACAGCAACCGAGACAAAATGAAAGACAGAAAACCCTGTTCCTTATGTACATAAAACATCTATTCCAGGAAATACCAGCAGCTACAGATTACAGAAAGTGCAGAAGCTGGAAAGTCCAATTATATGCTACCTAGATTTTTAAACAGTTCTTAGAAATCTGAGATGGTTTGTCATCTATTTGCTTTATAAAAGTTCTTCTATTTCCACCCCACCAGCCATTTTAATATCTGAAATAGGAAACTTGAGTGCAGGATTGCAGGATGGTAGAGTAATTTAATCCAGAAAAGTTTTGGGCCTTCCAGAGATCTCTAGTTTGACTCTGCTCATAAAAGGTCCAATTAGATCACGTGGTTCAGCACCTTGACCAGCCAAGTTTGAGGTACCTCCAAAGATGGAGACTTCCTCATCCTCTCTGGCCAACCAGTTCCAATCTTTGATCAGAACTGTTTTTCTCCTATTAGGTATCAGCTCAAGTTCTGTCCTTTACTATGCACATCCAAGCAGGGTCTGGCTCCATCTCCTCCTGTCATTGCAAACAGCAATGAAATTTCCCTTTTGGGAAACAGAAATGAAATTTCTGTTTTGCCTCCTCTTTTTCAGGCTGAGAAGCTTTTGTCTCTCAGTCTTTCATCATATGTACCCCCTATATTTCTTGGTGACCCCCTGCTTCAGTATTTCAAAGTCCTTCTTGTACTTGGGAGCACAAAACAGGCCACACATTCCAGATGTGGTCTCACAAATGCCAGATCATGGGGAATCATTGTTTCCCTTGACCTGCTGGTAACCTCTGCTGACACAGCCCAGCACGTGGCTGCCCCACACGCTGCACCCTTGCATGGGGTTACAGCATCCACATTTACTATTGCTGACCTTCGTGTCAGCCTGTCTCTCCAGCCTGTCAACAAGGTCCTTGTGAATGCCAGGCCTGCTTTCCACACATTTGACTGCTCTGGATCGTGACTCAGTATTTATTTGCCATGCAATGAATTACTGCTTTTATTTAGTTTATAAGATCCAGCAGCTAATCATGTCTGAGTTTAATGCATAAAGAGAATCATAGAATCACAGAATAGTTTGGATTGAAAGGGACCTTAAAGATCCCTAGTTCCAACCCCCTGCCATGGGCAGAGACACCTTCCACTATTCCAGGTTGCTCAGAGCCCCATCCTACCTGGCCTTGGCACTTCCAGGGATAGGGATGACTTCTCTGGGCAACCTATGCCAGTGTCTCACAACTCTCATAGTAAAGAATTTTCTAACTCATATCTAATATTAATCTCCCCTCTGTCAGTTTATTCTTCAGGAAAATGCAGTACAAGGGGAGGCAACTACACTGGTTCTGAAATGTCCTGTGCTCACTTTAGCTCCTTCCTGTTAATTTATACAGAAAACTGATGAAAGCAGTATCACATTAACCTGCATACCTTGTATTCTTCATTGAACTTGTGTTCTTATTCTTACTCTCAGCACTAAAATCACATGCCCTATGAAAAAATCTGCCACAGGGTCCTATCTTAGGGATAGTTTCTCAGATTACAAGCGCAGCTCGTATTTACAAGTCCTATCAGAATGAGCTTTAAAACAAAAAATGCTGGTATTTCTCATTCCCTAGGAAACAATGTGTTTACTATTGGATTACCTTAATGATCTTCACCTTAGCAACAGATCTTTTGACTTTCCTCATGATATCTGAAAACAGTGTGAATGTAGGTGGGAAGGTTTGGCCCCTCATGGCTTTGCAAATGTGAACAAAAAATGACAACATTTGACCCTAGTAACTGGGTAATAGGTTATAAAATCTTGTGAAATGTGCATTTTGGTCTGGAATTTACTGAAAGGAAGATGACAATATGGAGATACAGACGATCGAGTGAATCAAGTGATTCCCAATTTTTTGCTTAAATGCCTGCAGTTCATGAAATTCTCTCTACTTCAATGAAATAGTAACATTCACAAAATCCTATGTGAATGGAATTAAATACTATGGACAACATAGCCCAGGAACCAGCAAACTGACCTCTTTATTTCTGAGGAGAAAAACTGCACTGGTTTTGGCTAATCCTGTGGTCAGATGGAAAAACAAAAAAACCAAAATGCCAAACCAAAAATACAAGCAGAAAAAGAAGAATTAAATATATAAAAGGAGAGACAGAACAAATGTCTGTTTTGCCCAGGTTCCAACAGTAGCAAGGTATGATCAGTAAAACTACAAGACGAGCTTATGATAATTATTTTCTTTAACAGTCATACAGCATCTGTGGCTCAAGCACTTCTTTAACCAAATGCAACATCTTTGTATTCAATAACCCTCTATAGATTACTCCCCTCCTTTAAGTGCTGCAATTCAATAGATCTGAGCTCATTTTGGCTATATTTAGCTGGAGTGCAGCCTGAAAACTACTTCCAATGCTCTTCTATGTTGTCTGTGCGCTGCAGACTGGCTGGAGAGGCTCTGATGACACACAGTTTGCTCAGTCTGCTGTTAGAGGGCAAATTCCAGTTAGAAAGAAAAGGATTCTCAGTCATTTTGTAGGAGGTATTTGCAGGGTAAACCCATGAGCCTGATTCAAAGCAGGTTTTAGTTCCTGGCTGGAGTTTAATACCGGGAAAGACAGTGCTAATCCCTTAGTGGATATACAGGGTAAGGAAAGGGAAAAGAGCATCTCTGCTCTACCTGTGATGTCTAGAAATAGCAGATAAATTAACCTTCAGATAAATGAGCCTGGCACAGCCTTAGGCCAAGGGTCTTGCATCAGCCTCCTATAGACAAAGCAGAAAAAATTCCTTTCCTTAATATTGGCTTGTGAGTGTTCTCCCCTCCCTGTTAAACCCAGGACCTTGCCTGTTACACATCAGACCCTTCTTTTCTGCAGCAATTGAAACAGAACAACACCTTCAACTCCTCTCTATTTCATACCATAGAGAGCCTTCCTCTATTGTCTTCATTTCCTAGAAGGTATTAATTTCTTCCACAGAAAGATTGTTGTGATTTAAAAGTTTAGATGGAAGGAAAGAGAAATTCAGGGGTGTCCTGGAGCTTGGTCACACAGTGGCTGACAACCCAAGGTGCTCCTGCCTATGGAGTTTTCCAGATGGGAGTGAGAAAAGCAAGTGGTTGTGAAGATTTCTGCCAAAAATACAGGGTCTCTGTGCTGAGATTTCAGTCTCACTCTTCACAACAGTGTCAGAAAATCTCTTCCTTGCAACAAATAAGAAATAGGAATCTTACAGAGTAATACTGTTTGAAATTCTTATATAATTTTAACTTCTGTTACAATTCCATGGGTTTTTGAGTTTTTGAATCCTGTGCAAAATAGTCTTGAAAATGGTTTCATGCAAGTGACGAATTCCTTCTCAAAAACTTGAGAAGACAGAACTGCTCTCAGTGTAGACCTGGTTAACATCTTACTGTAAGAAATAAACAGTTGTTGTTTTCTCTTCATTTAGAAAGGACCTCAATATCAGGCTTAGTGGAGCTTAAAAGATAGCAATTTGCTACATAGAGGCTCAAAGATCTGAAAAAATAACTTCCACCCCAAAGAATCTGAGTTACAGCCTGTCTTGTAGACAAGATTTGCATTATTGCACCTCTAAACAACCTCAAAAATAGAAATCGCTATTAGCACAAATTTCATTACTTTAAATTACAACAAGAGTTTCAATAACCTCCTAGCAATGGGACCTTTGTCAGACTTCAGCATCAATCCTTGCTCCCAATTCTCCAAAGTTTACATAAAAAATAACTCTGTTGTGAGTACCAATACAAGGTGATTAGTAGAGCTAAGCAACATGTTAAACACATGTTAAAATACACTCAGAAGGAGAATGTTTTGTTAGTCTTGTATTTGGCTCCTAATCAAATGCTCCAAGGAAATACTGTTTATAAGCATGTGTGTCTACATTTAATCACAGATATAAATTATATATATATAAAGTTTCCTTCCAAAATTTGAGACACAGTCATTTGGGTGTCAAAACTACAACAGCCCCGAATCTTCTTCTTCCTCAGAGAAAGCAAACAGTGGCAAAAAACACTCAAAGAACTAAAAGACAGAAAAGCAAATAACACCTTGCGATCCCAGCAAAGCTGCCTATATTTGCAGTATGAGCAACATTAACTAAAATGCTCAAAAACCCCACAACTGAAGATCCAAACAAACAGGCCACTCTATGTAACCATAGCAAGTAACCCCAATGTGAGAAAAAGCCAATAATGTTGGATTTAGCAGAGTAAAAAGTCTATTGATATTGGCTGTAACAAGAAATCTTTTCCACTCAGGGGCTTTTTCCCATTCCAAAGAGAATGACACAACATTTACAGCCATATAGATAATAATGAAAAACTGTTTCTGTTTATTTTCTGTTTACTTTTAACCAATTCAATCACTGCCCAAGAGAAACAGCACTTTCCCACTATCCCAAACATTCCCAAGCAATGTGTAATCAGAGAAACCATAAATACCATCAGGCTTATTTTTATACCAAATAATGCTTACAGATACTTTGATGCCAAACCAGCAAATTTAGAGTTGAGTTGCTACCAGTTGTGCTTTGCACTCATCTGGAAACACTGGGTGGACTGATGCAGTGGAATTAAATCATTCTATATTTGCATTCCTAACTTCCATTTTGCAGTATTGAAAAAAAAAAACCATTGCCTAGAGACTAAAGGTTTTTTTGTTGATTGGTGTTTCATCTAAGTTCTTTTTAATCTTGGCATCTGTGTAAATCAAAAGTAGTAGAGAGTATATAGGGAGCTGTGATTCTAAAGTCTATATTACATCATCATTACAGGTTTTTTTTTTATATCAAAGTCCCACAGCACACATAGATCTTGAGTCTCCAAAGAGAATCATCCCAGAGGCACTGGAAGTACTTTTCTTAACATCTGATGAAGTACACTCAAATGTAACTTAGATGTTTCTAGGAACAAAAATTGGAAAAAAAAATTATTTCTACCTCTGATCTAAGAAATGAACTTCCCCCTGGATTGTTTCCCTCTCATTTCTGAGTACAGAAGCCGGACTAAGTTTCTGGGATGTTTAAACTTTTAGGCAGGTACCACTAAGTGAAATTCAGCCCAGCTTGTGGAAGTGATGAACGGAGCTCTCAAAACAGTTTAAGGGAATGGGAAAATGAGATCCTGGTCTTGCTTTCCTCACTGTACCAGGACTCTCGTGTCCTTGGGCAGGAGCTTTCCCACTCCTCTTTGAGTATGTTATTTAGCCACTATAAATCCTTTTCTACTCTTACTTGGCCAGGACTCACAGGTGAGGATGATACTAGTTTGCATTTAGGGCTGCAATTATTTAGTCCATAAAAAATGTAAGATTTAAGGGATTTAATGTTATGGCTTGTCCTTCTGTCCTGCCACTGGCATCCCTTTGCCCATATTTGACAATGTTTGGTAAAGAACAGCACAAAAACCCTGCAGGGATCACAAACAAATCTTACCAAGGATGTATTCTTTCCTAAGCTGTAGCTGTTAAAATCAAAGAAGGTTTAAGGTCAATAAACTGTGATTCTAAAAAGCAGTATTTTATTTTATTTGGGCAAAATACTGTGAAATAACAGAAGCCAGCACTCAACTAAATCCAAAGATTCTGTCCCAAAATATAGATTCTGTCAACATGAATCTGATTTCAGCAAGGAAGTCAAAAATAATTATTTGAAAAGAAAAATAGGTATATTATCAAAACTGGAGAGCAAAAGAGACATGCACTGAGAATCGATGCTTAATAAAAGAAAACTTCTTACCTTGTCTTCCAGCATGCAGTTTCTATTAAGTGTGTGTTGTTTCTACTTTCCATAAGGGTTTTAAATCAGATACTCCCTAAAGAGTAATGACCCCCCCTCCCCAGCACTTACACTGGCATAATTTTGGCTGGTGAAATGAGCACAGTGGTACTAAAAGGTTTCAGAGTCCTTCCTAAATCACTTCCTGCTTATTTTCTCTGTACATCTTTTCCACATTTGTACAATGAATTTGAGAACTTCAACACCATCTTTCAGATCCACCCTGAAAAGAAGAGCTCACAGTTTACTTCTGATTTATGCCCTCCAATTTTCACTCTCTCAATTACAAGACCCCAAGTCCATGCCCTGTGCCCAAGGGCAATCACCATAGAGCAACCTCTGTCCATACTAATGCTCTCCTAAGAGAGTGGTCACATCCAAAGTGGTGGGGAGAGCTCCTGGCCTCTGCTGCCTCCCAGTTTACGGTCATAGAATGTTTTGGGTTGGAAGGGACCTTTAAAGGCCACGTAGTCCTTGTGCCTTGCAGTGAACAGGGATATTTTCCAGCAGATGAGATTGCTCAGAAACCCTTCCAACCTCACACTGAATGGGCAACCTGTGCCAGTGCCTCACACCCTCATTGTACAAAGCTTCTTCCTTATGTCTAAACTAAATCAACCCTCTTTTAGTTTAAAGCCATTCCCACTTGTCCCGGCACTTCCCAAGTCCCTCTTCAGCTCTCCTGAAGCCCCTTCAGGCTCTGGAAGGTGCTCTAAAGTCTCCCTGGAGCCTTCTCCAAGTTGGACACTCCCAGCTCTCCCAGCCTGGCTCCATAGGAAGGTGCTCCAGCTCTCTGAGCATCTTCATGGTCTCCTCTGGACCTGCTCCAGCTGGTCCTTGTTTTCCTGTGTTGAGGACCCCAGAGCTGGACATTGTTTGGGACATCATGACCTGGCTCAGGTCAAAGTGTGATCACGCAAAAGCTGATGATGACACTCCAGCAGAAAGGAATCATCTTGGTCACTGTCTAGTTTAAAAATTTATTCTAAATCCAACATATTTCTAAGACTGAAACAGAGTGAACTCCCACGGCACAATTCCTTGTACCTCAAGATGCAGTTTGGTGTGTTCAGGGGTCTTGTGCTAATACAAATTAAGTCTATCTCAAAAAAGTCAAAATTAAACAGGAGTAATTTAAAAAAAATAAAAAACTATATATTCTACCTACACTTTAATGTGATCTACCATCTTTTGCACAGGGCCCATTGCATTGCTGTGAGCTTTAGAGATTTCCCACTAAGACAAGAATACTGGTGAGCAGCACTAAAAAAATGACATCCACAATGAGCCTCCTAGAATAAAAAATAAGTATCTGTAGTTTTTAAATATCAATTCAGCAATTGAATTGATATTTAAATATCAATTCAGCAATTCATAGGACAACAGACCTTAAATCATAGAATCATAGAATCATAGGATAGTTTGTGTTGGAAGGAACCTTAAAGATCACCTAGTTCCAATCCCCCTGCAAAAGAATCAGAAAGTAGGGATTTAACTTAGTTTTTTACCATTTTGCTGGCTTCAAGCCTGCTTTAAGGTAGTCTGTTCTTGTAGGGAAGTTATTTTCCCTCCACTGTTTATTCAAACTTGCAATGTACTATGAAAGCATTATGGTAGCTACTGCAACTGAATTATTGCCATATAACATGTGAGTGTTGGAAATGTATCCCTAAACTAGCAGTCAGAGTGACAGATGAATGGTTTCCCCTAATCCTATGGGAAGAGAAGTGAAACAGAGCACTCACAGCATGATGCTCTATGAATTCTTTTGTGTGTCAGTCCAGACTTCTGATGGAAAGACTTTTTCTTGAGGGGGAGAGAGCATTAAAGCTATTAAACAAATGATAAAAAATGGGTATTTACAGAATGAGAGAGATGTCAGCTTTGCAGTGACGTTGACTGAAGTTTTTACATAGCTACACTTTATTTAATGACATGACACGGAGAATGTGATAGTGGTTCTCACAGAAAAAAAGCAGCAGCACTGAAGTTACCATTCACAAAATCACAGCCAAACCTGCAGTTGTTTTAACTATGGTGAGGATCCTGAGAGGTTCAGAGGAGCAACACAAGGACACAAGCACCTAAAACTCCAAGTCTACTCAAATTGCAAAATAAGGAAAAATTCAAAGATTTTCAATGAACAGGGGCCTTTTTGCCCCACCAATTCAGCCATATCCCACAGGAATATCACCTCTCCTCTCTAAATGATTTTTAAGAGACAGAGGAAAGCCAAATTGCCATCCTCTTGCAAGGTGTCAGTTACTGTGGATTCTGTCATAGAACAGGCAAAGGACGGGAAGTGAATTGCCGAGCACCACCAGGTCTCGCTATTCCACAGCCAACCTGTGCAATAAAAAAGGAGTGTGGGTAGATTACCATCACATGTGTTATTCCCAAGAGACTGGCACACATTATGAAGACCAGTTCTATGATCCATCTCTCCTTCCCATATACAGTTCAGATACATCCAGGAATGAGAATCACTTTTTCCATCTATAAATGTTCTTACTCTGAGGAGCAGCGTGCCACTAGTGTTCTACTGCTGCCCCAGAAGAGCAGGATTGTAACTGCTATGAAGTCAGACAGAGGTGCTATTCCAGTTTTTATTTTGTTTTGATTTTGCCAATACAGTTGGCTGGTTTGCCTCTACTTAATGTTATTATTGCAGTTTTTAATAAAAAGTCATCACAATGTATTGATGTATTGTATTGAATATTGTATTGAATCATGTATTATGACAAAGTAGTGTGAAATCTGTTCTTAATTTCTGCCCTGTAGAAAGAGTATTTTAAGAGTATTCCACCTTGGACCAATGTCCCTTTGTACATTGCTGGTATTACTGTTCCAGAGACATTCCCTCTGCTTCAAATTAAAACCACTGGATACATGAGTAAATTCTTTAGACAATCCTAGATGAGTGTCCTTTGTTTTTAATATGACAGTGCTGGTGTATTTGACTGTATTTCAGTCAAAGAAGTGTAGAATTGTTTGTTCTCCTTTGGTAATGTCCCAAAGTGGCTCAGAGCTTTCCTGACTCCTCTGTGGTGCAGATATGGAATGGACCTCAAAGCACTGCAAGCAGCAACATGAAGGCTTAGCTCTAATTTTATGAAATGCTTTAGAAGGAATGAGTATAAACAATATTTGCATTTTGTATCATAACTGAAACCATACTGCTAAACAATCATATCCTGTTTAGCCCAGAATGACATCAGAAATATATGTTTACCATCTACTCTGGACAGCTTAGCATGATTTTGGCCCAAGGCAAAGTGGAACTGAAATCATTTACAGTTGTCCAAACCAAGATAACCACACATTTCTGAGGTAATTGATACCTAAAAGGAACAGTGCCCTTAGATTGTAGTTCATGATTTAAGTACACTAATTCCTTAAAAAACCCTGTTAAATTGACTATTGGATTTCCTCCAGAATTTAGTGTGGATTAAACAATCTACTGAAGAAAGAAAATGTGATACAGGAGATTAGCCTATCCATTAACAGCTCCTCCTTTAGGAATGGATCACATTTCCTACTATCTTTGCTTCCTTTCCACTCACCTCGAAGTGACAACAAAATCCCAAACAAAACAAAGCCAAAAATATGTTAAACATTTTGAGTAGCATGTTTCAAACAGTCTTTCAGGTTTTGTCATTAGTTTTAGAGACAAATAAGAAAGCAAACAGATAGGACTGGCTTCATACCTGTATATAATTTATGAATGTGTTCTAAAACAAGATCTTGATTTTCTTTTTTTTTTTTAACATAAAAACAGACCAAGAGTTCACAAAATGTAATGAAGTCAAGCAATAGAGAAAAGAATTACTTTTTACATATAATACACACACACACTACACTTCATGGATTACAGTCTAGTGATAAACCCCAAAACAAATAGTCAGATGAAAGGCAAATATTTGATTACAGACACACATTCCTTGACAGACAAACATAGATTCAGATTTGCCATTGTCCACAACAGAGAACTTCATATTTTTATCAACTTGAGTAGTTTTTTAGACCTGAAAAATACTGGAAGAATAGAAGAGAGTGCAAAGTCAAGCACATAACCCATTCATTCAGAAGAATGCTGTTATCTATTTCTGTGTGTACAAGCTCAAAGGATTTGCCTGCATTTAAGCAAAACACAACATTTTGGATAAATAAATAAATAAGAGGTTAAAGAAGAGAAACCATCAGTTTCCAAAATACAAACAGTGGTTGGATACAACTGTTCAATGACACAAATTCTCAGCTGGGGGGAAATGGGACATTTTCCTAACCAAATTCTTAGAGAGAAGTGGTTCCTCATTAGGTTTTCATTTCTTCCCATTGCAGGGCAGAAAGGAGCAGAAAGCAGATTGGGAATGCTGAAGTTCTGAAAAGAGGCTCCATTAAGAAGAAAGTAGAATTACACCTAGCACAGAATAAAAATTCCACTATTTCTTAGAATTTTCCATGAAATCCTGAAAATGAAATGAAGCCCTAATAGCCAAATATTAAAAACAAAAAATCTACCAAACACATGAGCCACCTCAGCATTAAAAGGGAACTCACACCAAAGCCCCCAGCTTCCAGCAGTGAAAGGGTATAGAAATCATTCTACAAATATCAAATTTCCAACAGTCCTTTTCACTATGCTGACGTCTGAAAATGGATGGAAATTGGTTCAAATACTTCTCTGGAATTGTGAGTGTGCTCCCAGCACAATTTTGCCCTTGATATCCAGTTGCCTACAGAAAACATGAGGAAGAATTGAGCAACTGAGCGCAAAGGGTGAAGGACTCTTCTCTGCATTCACTGTGAACCAGATTACCAAAAAACCAGGGTAGTCCTGCCCACCCACAGAAAATTAGTCAAAAACACAGACTTCCATGCTTACACAGCTACACTGCTTCTCAATCCCACCTAGCTTCATGGGAGTCATGTAGCACTGCATTTTTAATGTAGATAAAATTTTTCATAACTACATAGTACAGAAAATAGGACTCAAAAGGATGGAGAGAAGAGTTTATACTCAAGCACGTTTGCACAGAATATTTTAATTTCATCTGTAAGCTGTGTTATATGAAGAGTCCTCAAATGCTATTGAAACAATTTGCTAAGAAGATAAATAATGAGAAAGGAAAATACTGTTGTGAAAAATGTGCATGGAATGTTTATAAATAGAATTTGCTTTATACAGGAAGGAAATACAAATATACAGCAGACAGAAAAATCCATAACTACCCTTCTGTAATCTTCCTTCTCAGCATGTGTGCTTAGATATCAAGAAACATTTGAAGAAATAGGAAAAATATGGAAATAGGATTTCTTTAGACCATCTGGGCAAAAGAAAAAACATGTAACAATGATTTAATGTGCTCCATGAAAAAGGCATCAGACCAGCATGATGTATTAAATGTTTCACAGTTTCTCTGCTGGGTATCAGTAAAAGGAAAGAATTACCTCCATCCGCTCCTGCTTGACATCATCAATCTCATCATCTTCAAACATGGCCAAGAGCTCTCCAGTCTGGTCAATGGAGTTGAGGAAGTCCTGGGCCAGCTTCTGCCGCTTGTTGGTGTTATTGCTGTTGAATTTGTCTTCAGAAAGACAAACAAAGAACAACAAACTTAACCTATTTGGCTTCTCCAAATATCACCTGATGTCCCTCAGAGTGACAAGATTTAGAACCAGCACTGAGCAGAAAAGGCCTGTTCTTATTGCACCCCTCAAGCTGTGCTACCTGAACAAGCTGATGTCACTGCTCTGCTCCAGTAACAGCAAAACATCATCTTTAGTACTTTTAAGGATAACCAAGTAGTTTTTCATAACCTAGAGAAAACTAATCTGCCGCCCATATATCATTACTTCTCACCAAAGAATCCACAGTGGACACAGCTGTAGAGGAAACAACCCCTCTTTGGTAGAGAGAACTTGACTCACGGAGCAGAATATTTTGAGGAAATGTCCTTCCCTGAACACATGCAGAACATTCTCATTATCTACAGCCTCTAGCAAACCCTAACACGACCACTAAGATGCAATTCCAGAGGTGATGGACCATTGCTCTGCAGTAAAACCTGGAGAATACTGGCAAGATGATCTCTGTTGTTCTAAACAGCAGAGCACCTATAAAGGCATTAAATTAACAAAAGACAATTAATGGATTTAATTATCAAAGCCTACCAGAAAAGGCATTCTTTAATTCCAGAATAAACTGCATTTAGGAAGCTTTTCATGAATATCTAAAAGGCTTAAGGGAGTTGTTTATTTGCTTTAAGTAGTGACACCAGCTAAAGTATTAAAACCCCAAACCTGCCAGGTAAGAAGCTGTACTGCCAGATTGCTTGCACACATGAAACATGAAAATAAAACGCCACAGGCAAATTAAATCTCAAATGAGCTGACAAAAACTTCTCCACAGCTTGATGAAGTCAAAGCAAGAAGTACAATGTTTACCTAGCATCAATGTAGATGCTCAGAGGAACCAAACACAAGGAATTCATTGTAAGGAAAAAAAATAATAAAAGGCCCTGAGAAAGGAAGTAAGTTTAATACAGAAAGCTGTGTATGGACATTGCTAGATGTTATAACAGTATGGTAAGGTTTAGATTTGCCATGATAAGTTTTAACTTAACATTTTACAACGGAAATGTTAGTTCTAATATCAATATAAATCAACAAAACTTTAAACCAGGAAACTATATGGCATAAATTAATATATTTTTAATTCAAAGCGCTTTTCCTTTAAATGCATTGGTTATAAAAACTGTGACTTCCTCATGGAATGCAGAAACAAAAGTGTTTCCCATTATTTAAACTAGAGATTTAAAGTATAAAATGTTAAACCACACTGAAAAAAACCACCCACATCATATATTAGTGTTCAGCAACTTCGAATTATAAGGTGTTTTTTTTTTTAAAGCATGTCAAAAATATCAATATCAAAACCTTTTGATAATAATTTAACAAATGTCCATTCAATTGCAGGTGGTGCATTTAAAATACAGATGCTGAAATCAATAAGCCCTTTAATCAGCACCAGCTTCTTACTTCAACAGAGCTCTGACATTAAAGTCTTACTGTTCATCTGGATGGTAGATGCAAATGCTTACATATTTCAAATGGAAAAGCAGAGATTTTCAGCAAAATTCCTCTAAAAAGACTGTTTGTGTTTCCAACTATCAAGCAAGACATTAATACTTTGCATTGAGATGTTCAGCACTTTACAAGACACCAAGCCTCTCCCAAATTAAGTAATTTCTTTTTTTCTACCTTCGAGGAGATCATCTTCTTCTATTCCCTTGACAATTTTAGATTTGTAGTCTCGAAAAAACATGTATTTAAGTAGCCTACGAAGCTTCTTCTATAAGAAAAAAAAATACATTTATATTCATGACTATTACATAATTATTTCTTATTTAATAAACTTTGTAACACACAAACATACAAACGTGTAGCACATTATTCAGTAAATATAACCTTTAAAATATGCGTCATTTTAAATCCTGCAGAAAATCCATACACAGAAAGCACCTCAGGACAGTAGCAAATCCATATTAAATACTATTTATTTGAGCTCCTTGGTACTTTGCTGTGAGACAGAAATGAGTTTGACTTTCAGAAAGGAGAAATTCATATATCGGGCTTCTTTATGGAACTCTAAAATGTTTGCTTACTTTGGAAACTCTAGGCTAGAAATGCATATTTCCATGAACATTGACACCATATCAACTGCTGTTTTCAGAACAGCCTTACAGCTTTTATCAGATAAAGCAACTGCAACTTATTTTCATGTTTTAGTGGGGTTTAATTTTGAAATAGTTTTGGTCGTTGGGTTTCACCTGTCAAATGAGGAAAGGAAAACTAAGGAGAGAAAAGGGTGAGAGAAAGAGGAAAACTAAGGAAGAAAAAGACATAAAAGAAGAATAAATAATGTAATTTAAAATGGTTGATTTTTTTTTAATAATTATTAAATTTGTGGAGAGAAATTTTTTTTCCCCTTGTTGATCTGCTCTATTTACTATCCAGAGAATGCAAGGCCATGTCTAAATTTGGAGATTTTAGTGGGAGAAAACACATGAAAAATATTGTAACATAAAATAAAGAGGATTTATAGACAGTCTAAATAACAAAACTATAATGTCACATTGTCAAATATCACACTGACACCCTTCATAATCAGGGGGAAATTAGAATGATTGATTTTTAATTAAAAGGACATAAAGTATAGGGATCAATATTTATATCTTATTAAGAAATTGTTTTGAGCTCTAAGGTACATTATCTACCCTAAAGCTTTGTGGAAAAAATAAATCAATTGATAATGGAAGCTACAGAAAAAACCAATTATTATTTCAGATAATACAGAATGATTATAACATGCTCCATCACATACAATTGCAGAGCAGCCATACTTTTAAAATAAAGGTATTCATGATGATGGATTCCTTTACTTAGGTTAAGAAAGCACTCGAAAACACAAAAGCAGCTGACTGCATAAAATAAGAAATTTCTGTCTAATTACTGTACCTTATCTTTGCGCATTAAGAACAGGAGATCTTCAGCAGAGATGACTCGAGCTCCTCTCATCTGAGAAACTTCAGCTGCTTGCTGCAACTAAAATAAATGAATAAATTAGGATGGCCTTTTCAGTATTAAAAACTTTGTTCACTGGGGTTTGTTTTAAATAAATTCAGATAATATTTTGCATGGATATCCATAGCAAAATACAAGCTGTGCACTAAAACACAAGCTGGGACTCTCAAAGGTGTCACTCACTCGAGTCTTGTTTGCCAAGAAGTGAATAACAATTTTATGAAAAGCCTGGAAGACCTTTGACAAATCTCTTTTTTGTTTATATTTAAAATGATTGCTTTTAAAAAGTCCTGCTGCCATTTTTTTTTCCTTCTCTTAGCACAGAAAATGAACATATAATTCTCTCAGGCAATGTAAAAATGCCAAATTCTTGCGATAGCACTTTATCTGCAACTGTGGAAGGCGGCTGATCGCTCTCCCAATTTTTTAGAATAACAAATATTAATTTTAAACAGCTTACCTAAGTATTTTTTGAAAGAAACTCTACCCCTACTTGACTTAGTATTAGTACAAACCAGACTCACATGAAGAACTTTTTTAGGAATGCTCTTGCCTCATTTGGGAGAAAGAAAATGAAATGATAGGCAACACCGACTCTATTAATGAAGGAATTGAAAAACCTTATTGAAGAGAACAAGCCATTCAGCTGTGAAAGTAATAGAGATGGGACTGAGCAAGGAATGACACAAAAACTGGTAAGAGGTGGCCAAAGGAATCTGAAGCAATAGACTGCCCTCACATCCACTATGACAGAGCCTACAAAGGCCCCAAACGCCTCAAACTGTACTGTAAAGAGCAAAAAATCTCTTTGTAAAGGACTAAGTACATCAGCTTTCAGTAGGTGCAGGAAATTGAGGTTTTTACACAAAACAAGAACAGGGTTAGAAACCTGGTAACCTGGGTTATCTGCACACCTGATGCTTATCAAAGTACTGGGCTAAGGAGGTTCAACCCAAAGGTGCAAAAAGAGTCAATGGGTTTTGCTCCTTTCACTTCAGGAGCCTTTTGTTCTGGCTTGTGACGTGAAAGAAGCAAATCCCATCATCATCATGTAATCACAGAATGGGCTGGAAGGAATTTTTAAAGGTCATCTAGTCCAACCCCCTGTAATAAGCAGGGACCATCAACTAGACCAGGTTGCTCAGAGCCTCATCCAGTCTGACCTTGATTTTTTCCAGGGATGGGGAATCCACTGCTTCTGTGGACAAGCAGTTTCAGCATAAAACATAATGCTGTATTGACTGAGATAGAGGGGATGCTACACATTTTATCTTCTAAATTAAAAAAAAAATAATCCAAAAAGTAAGATTTACTTTTAAGTTTTTTTGCCCTTAGCCTTGTTAACCCTCTGATGGAAAACTGACAGTAAGCACAGCACAAAAGTCATCAAAAGAAGAGACACTTTCAAAAATTCTTGATATTAAAATTCATGCACACCTGTAACATGATCAATACATAGCAATTTAATTTATGTTCAAATAGCTCTATATTCTTCTTTAGAAATGCATGAATGCACCTGAAAATAATTTAAAGAAATCCTATCCTTCATACTCTCACCAGCAATGGTTTCACTCAGTATCACTGGCTGAATAAGTATATTATTAATCTGAGCTCCCATGCTGCTATGACTTGAAATAGGCCTATTCAGAAGTTAAAAAGATCAACAAAAACAGTAGCTGTTTCTAATATCCAAAGAAGAGGAAAAGGTGCGGGGGGGGGAGGGATTTTCACTTTGGCAAGTGTTCAGTGGGCAAAAGATTCAGTCCATAAATCATAATACTGGACTGCATTAATTTTTTTCCACACTAATCACATGCACACAAAACATTAACTGTATCTGGTACACACAACACAAAAAATATTGCGTGAAGAGGTTCAGATTTTCCCCTTGGAACCCTCTCCTGGCCCTTGCAGTCACCGAGACCAGAGAGATTTCAGGAATTCAGAAGTCACAGTAACATAATCTCACTTGAAAAATGTAAGAATGTGAAAAACGATAGCTCTATTTTTTGGCATAAGCAAAACTGTTTCTTATTCTGATTAGTTTGAGGGCACGCAAGCTACTTATGTTTCTAACATAAAATATAGAGAGTTGGATAAAAAAAAATTACCAAGAAGGAGCCAATATTCCTCTCTGGTGTAAATCTATTGCAGCTAATGGATTTATGCCAAGGCTGACTTTGGCCCCACTGAGCTTAAAAGTGTTAGAAAACCTGACCTTAGCATGGTGATAACACAACACAGCTTTCCCAAGTATCATGTAAAACAATGGCAAAAATATCCAAAGGGAAAGCATGCCCTAGCTCCCAAACATGCACTAGGATGATCTCTTGGCCCTTTCCAATCCAAACCGTTCCATGACTCTCTAAGACATAAAGTTCAGGTATGTTAATTTCTATGTGTAGCTGAAATACCTTATTTTTCCAAATTACAAACATGTGACAATGACATTTATAGCAAAAGTTGTGTGTGAGCTGCTTGCAGGAGCCTTGCAATGAAGGAAGGGAGAGTAAGGAGCAAATGCCAAATTCATGTCCCATTTGCATCTAAGTAAATCCTGAATAACACTGTTTACTTTAATGGAGTTATTCTGGGCTAAACACAAGATCAAAATCTGGAATAATATTCTCAGTTTCTACCAAAACAATGAAAACTTTATTCTCGTATTGCCTCGACTTCTGCATCCATTTTATTTTAAGGAATGGACACACAGCATTTAATTTCTTTGGCTTTAAGAAAGCAAAGTACGAAAATAATTACTTCCTGTACAGTTATAAAATATGGATTATTTATTCAAACAGACCATAATGAGTTATGCATTGGTACACATATTTACCTGGGAAACCAGGGTATGCTCAGGTAAATATGTATCCAAGCAATTAAATAAAAATTACGCCCCACACAGCCGAGGCTGGGGGAAGATGTATTTATAGTTTAACACACACATAATTGACTCATTCAAACCACAACGTGAGTGCTTTGCTATAATTAGTATTATACAAACTGTCTTATTTGACTGTCCCAGAGTTACCATTAATATGCAATAAGCCCCAATTCCTGAATTTCTGGAGCTGAAGGCCCTGTTGAGTCATTATGTGATGAAGGGGGATTTCAGGAAGCTGTGCCAAAGAACTGATCCATCTCTGAGCACCCGAGCATTTGTCATTCCAGAAAAGCCATTCTCAGCTCTCTGAAATCAGGAGGTGCCTCACCCCTGGCTGCGGTGGGAGCACGGAGGGGTTTCACTCAGGGAGCAGCACTGCCCGTGACTCCAGATGAGGGGTGGGATAGAAAAGCTGCAGGAACTGTTCATACCTGAGGTTACCCCATGGCAACGGAGCAGCTATGGCAAGAATTTCCCACCATCTCCCTTCTCCAAGCCTCAGTGCCAGTCAGAATTTGGGGCTGCAGCAGTTCCAACATACTCAGTTGACTTCTCTTAATTTTTTTAGTTTTGAAATTATTAAGTCCACGTTACAAAATATTTTGTTTGGGATAATATTGAAGAACAGCAAACAATCCAAATTACTCAGCTTTTTTAAGAAAAACAGACTAAATTCCCTAATACCAGCAAACAATGTCTGAGACCTCAGAGTATGAATATATTTTTTATTACAGCAGAATTATGAACCCCTAAAAGTGAAGTTTAAATAACGGAAGTGTTGAAATGATTTTAACTATAGGAGCGCAAATAGCTCTGTTAATAATTAGAAGTTTATGAAAAATAAGTGTATTTTACAATTTTTCCCATTACAAAGAAGGTAGTATATACAGTAACTATATTTTAAAACCTAAGAAGAAATGGCTGGGGAATAATATTTTAAAATGTAATCATGGGTTTAATGACTTTATGAAGTTAACTTTCTTGGCAGGATGAACTGAAGTATGTTAACAGTCACCTTACGGCTATTTTCTTTTTGCAACTTCTGCAAATTATAGATTTGTTGAAAGGAGTATTCATTCTCCTGTGACAGAAGCACAGTTACTTCAATGGGACTGTCTGCTTTTTTTCTTTCTTCCAGAATTATTTTTTCTTCCACCACCTCCAAAGTCAACAATCACCGATACCTCTTCTACAAAACCGTCTTGATGGACAAACAGACAAAAAGCTGGAAAACAAACATACCGTGTTGTGACATAATCCTTCCAGTTAAACTGCAGGACGGAGTTGGAATGGTGATGTTTGCATGCCTTGGAACTGCTGGGAGCCAAGAATAATGCTGCAGGAGCTACGATTTTGTTTTCATTATACAAGAAAATTCACCTGGGTGAATTTCTTTTCAGAGGCAGGAAGGTTGTTGTGTTATTAAATATACATTAAAATGTCCTTTTTTCTCACTTTTTCCAGGTAAAAACCACATTACCATAACCAAAACCATAAAATTACCAAATAATATTCTGAATTAAGATACAGTCCTGTAAATACATTCCAAACAGAGCATCCTGATACTTTTATGAAGGCAACTAAATAGAAAAAGTAAATACAAGTTTTCAGTTCAATCTTCCCATGTAATATCTCACATGCTACTAATGGTGACATCTGAGCTTCTTATTCTAACACACAGAGAGGGAAAACACTGAATTTGTTTCCAGAAGTCAGCACAGGATGTGCTTTCTGCACTTAACACATCCTGAGGAGATAATTACATTATGAAGCCCTTTAGAGGACTCTCACAGGTAATGATTCAGGATCACTGCACAAGGGTTCCCCAGCATGACTGAATCACCATAAGCTGTCTAAAACAAAAAATGTCCATGTGCAGATTAAAAGACAATAAATTTTCTTTTAAATAGGTACTTCATTTCAAATGCAAGTATTTTTTTACTGAAGACCATTTAATATAACACCAGTTGATTATATGTGACCTCTAGAAGATGAAGCTCTGTGTCACATTTTGAGGCTTTAGAGAATCATGAAAACATAGAATTGTTCATGTTGGAAAATACCTACAGGATCATGGAGTCCAACCATTCCCCCAGCACTGCAAGGCCACCACTAAGCCATGTCCCCAAGTGCCACATCCACCCATCTGCTAAACCCCTTCAGGGATGGTGACTTCACCACTTCCCTGTATAGTTTGCTCCAATGTTTGACCACCTTTTTACTGCAGAAATTTTTCCTAATATCCAATCCAAACCTACTTTGGCACAACTTGAGGCCATTTCCTCTTGTCCTATCACTTGTTACCTGGGAGAAGAGACCAATCCCCACCTGGCTTCAACCTCCCTTCAGGGAGCTGTAGGGACTGATAAGAGCTTTATTTCATGTTGGACATACAGTGAATCTCAGTCCATACAGATCATGAGATGAAAACATTGAGTTCATATCCCACAGCCCCTGACATCTACTGAGATCTTGGTTTCAAGGACAAAATTTACTATTTTTGTCCCTTTATGAAATCTGTACTCTCAAGTCCCTGAAGCAAGATTGACTGCTTCACCTCACCTTCTCTTGACTTCCAGTTCAGGCAGCCCAGAGAGCTGGATCTGGACACAGATAGGAGGTCTGCAGGCAGTTCCTCGTAGCTGGAGAGGAATTAGCCAAAAGCATCTTTGGCAATAAGCAGGTTACCCAGGGACTCCCTTCTTCCAAAAGCATAAAGAACACATCTACAGGTTCAATACTCAATGGTTTCAATGTCAGGGGCGACAAGCAGCTGATACAAAATTAAGAACACAGGTTGTTCCGGTCACAGGAGAGAACAGCCCTTCCTTCAGCTGCCTTCAGACTGAAATTGGGTGAAAGCCAGTCCCAGGAGCTCCAAAAAAAAGCCCCACACCTCAGCCTACAGGGTTTTTACCACACCACTGCTATCCAAGAGCCCCCCAGATCACTGTGATGAATATATTTTCTGAATATTCCCATCTGTTAAATTGAACATTTAATATAAATTTAGACATCAGCACCTCTCCTCATTTGACTCACACCTCACATACTACTTCTGAGCATAGAGAAGGTCAGAGGGTTTTACTTGGTTTGCTCTTTATGGTTTTTAGCAACACATTCAGTACAATCAGAGTAGAAAAAATACAACAAAAGAAGCTACACACTCAGAGGGAGCAAAAGCAGCAAAGGAAGAACACAGACAGCTTGTTTGAGTTGATGTTCTTCACGTTACAAACAAGATCTTTCTAAAAATACCAAAGAAAAAGAAGAAAAAAATCAGAAATATGTAGGAGCCTTTAGAAAACTACATGGAGTTAGCCTGTGTAATGGAGTGGGCCAACAGGAAAATGCACCATGTTCCTGGGCTCTGTTACCTATTGGAGACAGAATGGTTCCTTTAAAATTATATTAGATTGCTAAGGAAAAAAATGTCAAGTAAATAGTGAAATTAATACCTGTATCTTGCAAAAGATGAGTTTGAATCAAAGCACTTTTTTAAAAAATCTCTTCTTTATAAAAAATTTAAGCTTAACTTCTTAAATCAGAGCACTTTTTTCCATCTTCTGTGACACAGGGAAAAGAATTTAATGCATTTATGAACAATAACTATATTTCAACTTTAGCTTCAGGCATGACTTTTTTCTATTTTTCCTTCTTTCAATTCAAATTCCAAAATCAACATTTTGGACCAACATTTTATAGCTGTAATTCTTCTACTCTCCAGGAAACAAAAGAAACCCTATTGCACACCTGACATTTATAGCAGGTAACACTGACCAAACGAAGTGAACTTATATAAAGTCTCCAGGTACAGAAAAGTATTCAGACTCACTGAACTCAGTTTTAATGTGGCCAAATTATTCACTGGCTACATTGGTGTTAATTCAAAGTATGGTGTGTCACTGGGATGGCCACGGCTGATGTTCTCTCCCACTGCTGGTGGTAACAGCAGGCAAGAAAACAAACTTGGACACTTAAACTGGTTCTTTTATTATTACAAGGGAAGAAAAAAAAAGCTTGAAAAATATCATTCAAGTGGAAATGATGGAGTAGTGTTCTTTAGAATGAGCAAGAGACTGTGAAAAAAGGTTTGTGAAGTGTGAACTTTATAGATATGAAAGATTCATTAGCCAACTTGAAACTGAAAAATTCTCACAGCCAAAAGTCCTCCAACCTCTGCAAACAGATTTCCCCACTTCTGAAGATGAGTGTCATCTGTTACTGATTGTCCCTGTTCTAGGATTGTCAGGATATCCTAAATGCTGAGGTGAATGGTGCCATTCCATTGTAAATCACTGGCATTAATTTTTCCTGTATCTAAACTATATAAACAATGAAGTTTTGGAGGAAATTATTGTAGAATCATTGAATAGTTGGATCTGGAAGGGACCTTTCAAGGTCATTTAGTCCAAATTAAAATAAAACTAACAAGATTTGGTCTTAAATTTTCCCAAGGGGCTGCTTCTTTTCACAGCAGTATCACTATAGATATTCCAAGTGGAGAATTTCAACAATAACTACTATTTCCATCTAAGTTACATCTTTGAATGCCTTTATGCTATTAAATGTTACTTTCAATAAATAAAAACTGTTTATCAATAAATGCACTCACATTTCCTTTAGCAAAGAAAAAAAATCAATTAGAATTTACTGTTCTTAAGAACTGAAGTTAATATTATTTCTGAATATTTAGTTTATTAACTCAGATTTATTTCCTATCCATCAATTATTTCTATTTCTTTTCTTTCTCTAATATTACTGTGGCATGCAAACCAGCAGAGGTTTATGTTATCCCTCAGTTTCCTGTCCTTTGGTTTCAAATCCCAGAAGAAACCACCACTCAGGATTATTCTTACACAGCTTCCAAGGCTGCAAGGAGAAAAACCCCTGTTCTCTGTTGATTGAGAGACCATCTAATATAAACAGGTTCCTTTCTCCCATTGCTGTTGAGAGCACCATTTGTTTAAATCATGTATCCTTACGTTGCTCACACAGGAAAATAATCATTGCCCTGTATTAGTTTCACCAGAACACTAAATAAATACTCTTCCTTTCCATATGACAGCAAATTGGAATCAGGCGTCACTGTCTGACACAGGGAAAATAAGACATGTATTTACCCACTCCAAGCCCAGAGATAAAGTGCTTTTAGAGGAAGCCTCAGGGTAATAAAGTATTGCTATGAAGAGCTGGCAACCATTAGTGCTCTGAATATAGGGGACCTTGACAGGTTGGAGAGATGGGCAAAGAACTGTCTGAAATTCAACAAAGGCAAATGCAGGAAGGAGGAAGGACCCCTGGAACTGGTACAGGCTGGGACTGACCTGCTGAAAAGCAGCTCTGCACAGAAGGACCTGGGTGTCCTGGGGGACAACAAACTGTCCATGAGCCATCATGTGCCCTGAGGCCAAGGCCAATGGTGTCCTGAGGGCATCAGAAAGAGCATTCCCAGCAGATCAGAGAGGGGATCCTGCCCCTCTGCTCAGCCCTGCTGAGGCACATCTGGGGTGCTGTGTCCAGTTCTGGGCTCTTCAGGACAAGAGAGACATGGAGCTCCTGGAGTGAGCTCTGTGCAGGGTGACAATGATGATGAAGGGACTGGAGCATCTCCCTGACAAGGAAAGGCTGAGGGAGCTGGGGCTGTTCAGCCTCCAGAGGAGACACAGCTGAGAGGGGCCCTCAGCCCTGGGTGTCCCTGTGTGCAGGGAGGGCTCAGAGCAGGGCCCAGGCTCTGCTCTGGGGTGCAATGAAGGATAAAAACATACTTTAAACAATCAAATTTCAGAACATAAGCAAGACAATGCTCTGAAGATTTAGAGTTGGAGACAAAAGGAGAAAAAAAGGATTCCGGTTCAAACAAAAATACAAACATCAAAAATACAAAATACAAAAATATCAACATCTTCTCTTAGCTCTAGAAGTTTTCACAGCCCTGGAGAGATATGCAATCATGTTCATGCTAGGAAATACCATGGTAATGATGGAAGACTTTGTATGTTAAAAGATTTTACCTGAAATTATTCACATTGGACTTTCTTCTTACTTTTTAATTCCCATCTACTCAAGTGCACATGGCAACCAAGGGGGAGCTTCTCAGTCTGGATGGGGACTTCAAGTAAATGCTGTAGGATCTCTCAGATTAAACAGTGAGACATGTAAGAGATGTAGAGGACTATGGGTTTAAACAATTTTGGACGCCAAAGAGACCACACAGGTGTCTTGGCTCCAGGTACATTATATTACCTGCAGAATTTTGACACTCAGGTGTCACCTCGCAAGATGTATCCAAATTATCAGTAGAAAAAGAAATCAAAACCATTTAGTTTTAATACTTTTTCAACCACAAGATATGCAATGTACATTATGACACTGGAGAAAGGCTCATCCTGTCCTGTAATCTTTAATGTCAATGAGGACAAGGTATAATCACCTTGAGGAATGCACCTCAATACAGGCAGCTCTGTGAACTTTTTTGTCTTATATCAAGAAATGTCTTTCCAGGATATTTCAAAATGGTTCCAAACTTCTGAATCTGTAATAACTACTTTCTTCCAAGAATCTTCCAATCCAACAGAAAGGAAAAAATAGAGGGAAAACAATAGTCCCAGTCCAAGGCATACCCGTTTTCATGTAAAAATGAGGAAAGGAAGTCCGAATTTTTCTAAGTATGTGTTGCTTTGCTGTATTTTCTTACTTATTAGTATGAATTATAATTCTCAGAGCTTACAAAAAACCAAACAAGGTAAATTGTACAGGTAATAGTGATGCCTTAAGTTTTAGCTTTTATATTTTTCAGATTCTGTACTGTACTGGTGTGTGACTCTGAACTTCATATAAATTCTTAGTAAGTTCTCTTCACAGTTTACTTAGACAAAACCATCCTTTCCAGCCTGAGAACCAAGGACACTGTTGCAGTTTCAGGCCCAAAAAGTGTAAACAAGAGTGAATTGAGGAGAGCAATTTGGGAAGATGGGACTTCATAACCTGAAGCTGTAATTGGACAATCAACCCCAATATGTAAATGGACCAAAACTTATAAAAGTGTGAAAATTAATTTCTTGTCATCTCTCTTGGGTTCATCTTGGGTCCATCTTGGGTGGAGCCTCAGCCAGGCTCTTGGGCTGCCCAAGGTGTATCCTTTGCAGGCCTTTTAATAAATACCTACTTTATTCTTTAACTTTGTCTAGCCTCTGTTCCAGGTAGCCTCTCTAGGCATCAATAGCAGGAATGTGACAGATTTTGTCTTGGGAAAACCAAAGAAACCAAAAAAGAGGGATATTTGCTCAGAGAGAGAAAAGAAAGCACCATGAAGGAGCACAAATGTAAAATCTGAACAACAGATATTTGTGTCTGAAAAAGGCCCTGATTTCCTAACTCCTATTTAATGTTCATTCTTTAATTAACATTCATTTCCCAAGGACATAAGTTTGAAAAGGCTGTTTCACATTACTTTAGCACGAAGAGAAAGAATCACTTTTAAGCCATGAAAAGGCTGAGGAAAAAAAATAAACATGCCTTCAGAACATAATTTCCTCTTTACTGCTACTGCAAAGTTATGAAATGAAATCTATTATTTAATTACATTGGATCAAGCAACAGGAAGGGAAGGGAGTGTTTGAGTCACAACATCCCTGTAAGGATAAATTACTACACTTCCTCTTACTAAAAGACAGTTTTAATGAAAATGTGAAAATGGTTAAAATCAAACTACTGGGAGGTAGAAAGACCTTACTAACATAAAAAACACATAAAATGTACTCTGAAAATCTGAACAGAAATAGTGATAACAACATAGGAGAAGAGTAGTAACATTTCTGCTAGAACATCAATAGTTTGAAAATTATTACATTTATTCAGATTCTGAAGACAGTTTAAAAACTATACAACAGCTTCTGGGCCTGCTTTGTTTAATGCTTTGCACTGGAGATATTAGGTAATCTATTATGAAAACTTCAAAATTTATCTCCTATTGCTACCAAAACTTTATTAGCCATGTGGGATTTCCCTTAGCTCTGCTTCATAATGTTTACTAGATCCTTCAAATTGAATGCAACTGTTGGAATAGTTAAAGCATTTTATTTCTTAAGTAGGTTCTTGACATAAAAATTTGTGAGGGCTTTAAAGACTAATGAGCAGATAGACTGAACTCTAAAATCTTGGAATAGTTCACCTGGCAACTGATGAAGAGCCCACAACTGGGATATGAATGTGCAAATGCTGTGATCTTCAATATAATTTAAATTCACTTTGACTTGGGTGAAGATGCTCTGAAATTACCTTTCCTGGATATATTCTCTTTTCTCAACGTTAGAATACACTAAAATATGAGGGCATTTCACAAATCATTTGAATAACAATGGAAAGTATCTTTGAAGTTGTTCAGAAAAGCTCCTCCTGAGCCAAAGGGTGGTATGGGAGACAGATATTTCTTTTAAAAAGTTATCCTGGAGGCAGCAGAGACTGATTTCCTGGTTCAGAGACTGGATTGACTTCTCAGGAGTGCAGGATGGATGACATGAAAGGGATGAGTATACAACATGACAGTTTTTAAAGAAAGATGCAGAGAGGTTTTGAGACAAATAAAGGAAACAAGATAGAAAAATCTCTTTGCAAAAATTTTCTAGATCAAAGACTTTCATGGAGTCCTCCTAGTATCTGGTCCATGGTCTACTTCCAAACTTCTAACAGTCCACCAAAGTGGTCATAAAAAAGCCCTTTTAGTCATGCAGAGTACTAGAGAACCCCATGACTCTTGTATTATTTACAGAAGTTTAATCTTCAATGGAAAATTTAGGAGGTTACTTGCTCTTAATGGGTAGAACTTGAACTTTACCTGTTGAATGTAGGAAAACAGAAAATGGGCCATCAACCTCCTTGAACATTGTGTGTATTTCTTATTCTTCTCTTGAAATTCAGGTTATTGGCCACTGTCAGACTTGAAGTGACTATGGAGAAATTTGGTCACATCTAATGAATTTTTGAATATTTTACCTACCAATGCTTGATAATTTAAGCTTGCACATTCTCTAACTGGGTATGAACTGGAAAGGCTTTGACACACAGTCAGTCCACTCAATCCAAACCACTGCCAGCTGACTGAGCCAGGAGTCTGATAAAATAAAGAAAGCAGAAATTCATGGCAAGGGACAAAAAAACTCTGAAAACTGGCAACAGGTCCAAGCAGAGAAGACAAATAATTTCCTCTACCCTGAGGAGAACTCTGCTTTGGGAATCCAACTGTGCAGTCTTGTAATTAAGTGCAGCTCCACTGAAACTGCTCACGTGTTAAGTTACGAAGGCTGAGCACAAAGCCAGGATATCCATTACTGGTGCCAGAGGAGTCAGAAGATAATGCCAGTGATGCCAGTGGGGAGGAGGAAAATTAGTGCTTCCAGCCTTTATCTTGATGCCTTGCAAGGCACAGAGGAAAGTGCCAGGAGTTCCAGAGAAACATCACTGAAATCTTCAAGAGAAGATGAGAGTCTCAGGGCAAAAAAGCAAGGATGTAAAGTAACATCTTGATGCTGTGATTCTGCCCATGGTAAAGGCTGAGCCTGAGCACAACCAACAGGATTCTGATGTTTATCTCCTAGAAAAATAGTAACACAGGTTTCTAAGAAGAGATCTTTATGTTTCTGCATAAGTGCACAGTTTAAAGCGGGTAAGAATATATAAAAGGATATTCTTCTCTAATTATTAGAGATATTCTCTGCAGTGTTTATGGAAATAGAGGGAAGACTATAGATGGTAAAGTGCAACAAACAAAAAACCCACAAAACAAGAAAACACAAAAACACATGACAAATAAATGGAAAAGTACCTTCATTCCTGAAAAACAATAGAACAGTTCCATTTCTCTCATGCATGTGTAAGAAGGTGAACTCAAATATTAGTCACAAACTGTTAACTATGTTTATCGAAAAGAGTGAAAAGAAGAGTGAGTGAAACCAATACAGGTGTCACAAAGATAGAAAGAAATCTCTGTTCTCACAATGACAGAATGGGTGATGCTTTTCTGAATGACATGAGGAAGGAGTGATTCAAAGGGAAATGTAGAGTGTTGATCAAGAGGTAGCACAGAAAAGATGAAGGCTGTGTAAAATTTTAGAAGGAACATTGATTATTGAGGGGATTAAACAGGTCAAGAAAGTAGGGGTAAGATTTTTAACAATCAAGACAAAATTGTCCATTAATACAGTTCAACCCCCTTTTGGATTGGTGTCAAGGCTGGCTCCTGTACTGTGGAAAAAGCAGTTTACCTATGTGAATTTTACATGTTCCCATGACAATGATATCTGCTCTGCATCCACTTCACAAACAGGCCAAAGGAGTCAGAGAACCACACCCCACACATGGGCAGGTATTTGCTTTCCTTTGCCTCCCTCCCCATCCAATTAGCAGCTCTCCTTCGCTGCTAACAATTCACCTCTTATGCAATAGGAAACAGCTGCAAAATAATGCAGAAATATATATATTAAAAAACCCCAAACCAATCAAACTTCTACTGAGCTTAAATTAAGAGTTTGTTGTATCTAAACTTGTATGCACTCCTAAGTAAAAACTATAAATATTTCCCAGAAGCTAAAGCTGTGAAATGCAGAGGTGATTTAGCAGACATGCAAACCATAAAAACTGTGCCCGATACATTTCTCTTCTAATTTAGAGTAAGTAGGCCAGTCTTATATCATATAGAATCGTAATTCTCAGTGACATTTAAACCAAAAACTAACTAAACATTTAAACTAAAAACCTGCAAACCTCCATAAAGCTTTACAAACAGTCATTTTAATATAAAGCTAAGAGACAGTAGCATAAACAATGTCAACACTGTAACTACTTTGCAGCTCAAAACCTGCACCTGGAATACTAGAAAAGTAAACTCATATTCATAACAAGTCACTTTTCAATCACTGGCTTTTTGAGGAGGAATAGGATCTGTAGCATGCAAGAAAGCCACACTATTAGAAGTCAAGAAGTATAGAAATAAAAGACTGCCAAAAGTAAGGCTTAATTAGGTTTGCAAGTCAAATTAAGAAGCAAAGCAAAGGAGGCTTCAGACATAAACCAGTATAAAAAAATATAATCTGTGCTGAATGAAATAGAGATGGAAAATCTAAACATGGTTCCAAAACAGGAGAATCATTTTCACTGAGCATTGAGAAGAACTGAGGTTTTGAGCATGGGAGCAAAGGCTGCACAACTCATGGAAGAGATATGGATAAAATTATTTCTACTGTACTGAATGGAAGTAAAACGCAAAGATTTTAATCCACTCCAGTCATCAGCACTGGATATCTCCGATGTGAATGAACTGTAAACATAACAATGTCTGCTGGCATTAATATTCAAATAAATCAGCTTTGTTTGGGGAAGCTGAAGGGATCAAATAATTATAGGCTGCTGCCTATGAATAATTGAAAAGCAATTAAAAAGATGACAGATCCAAATTCTTCCTGTTAATGTCAGATGATTTAATGAGGGATGACAGCCGCAAATTGCAATTTGGAAGGACTGAGGAGGATGTTAGGAAAACCTCTCTCATGGAAGGACAGAGCAGCTCTGCAACAGTTAAACAGGAGAAGCTCTGAAAAAATTCCTTGGTGGAGTTGCAAAAGCATGAGCTGGACAAGGCCATGGCTGAGCAGGTCTGGTACTGGTGATAGTCCTCATTTGAGCGTGTTGGATTAGATATCTACAGAGGCCTCACTGCATTTTGTATATTCTTGCAGAGTTTTTGAGTAAAGAAAAGTACTTCTGTTCCTACAGGTTCCAGCACAACACCCACCCTCTCCTCCATTTGGAATAGAGTTCCCTATTTACTGCTACACCAAAATTAAAATTCTGATCAAAAATAGTGTGTTAACAAAGTGAAAGTGCAGAAAGAGCCTTAGGGCTCTCCAAGAGACAACACAGATGGAGGCGAGAGCAACCTCACAAGATTTTTGAATTGCTGCTACAATTGTCAATATCCCCAGTATCCACCAGGAGGAAAAGCCTGCAATGGCACTGTTAATAAGGAGCCAAAGAAAGGTCTGCTCCTTCACCCCAGGCATCCCACCGTGACTGAACAAGAGGTAGGACAGGATGAAATTTGGTGCTTCTTTCAGTAAGAACAAATAAATGCATAAAAATAACAGGCTTAGTCACAGCAAGTCATCAAGGCTGAGAATGGCAGTTGTGTGTAAAATGAGTTGAGCAAAGTTATTGGGGTTTCTTTTGATACAACTTGAATGAAAATCAGCTTCCATGATGGTGTAAGTATTCCCAGAGTAGACTCCTTAATTATTTACAGCCTTGGTTCATTCAGATAAATAGGCTGTGCTAATATGTGTTTGAGCTTCACTTAGGAGAAAAAAAAAAAGAGGTTATTTGTTACAGATGTGAGTATCTCTGTGGTGGGTACTCACCACATGCTGCAACCAGCAATAAAATGCAGAGTGGTTGAGCTTGTGCCTCACAGTAAACTTCAGAATTTCATCTAGTTAAGATGTGCCTTCTTAAAACCCTGTAAGCTAAAGCCTAAAGACCTAATGCACAAGGCCGTTTTAATGGATTCATGTACACAGTGATGTAGGGTTGAGTTACTATTGTTAATAAACTTAAGTCTGTTGGAGTTTTTACATTCTCTTTAGATAGATTTCCCTTTATAACTTACAGATGTAATAAACTGTAATGTATCAGCTAATGAATGAAAGAGATGAGTCTCATGAGATGGCAGCATCATAGAGAGTGTTTCTCCTTTCTAGAGATGCTTGCTGTGAAACTGTTGGCAGAGGCAGTGGAACTGACACAGAGATTCCCCCACTAGGATAGATTTCAGGTTGTAAATAAACAGACACCACCACAAAAAATATATATTGCAGCGCCCTTTTTAATAGTCTGGGAGTACTTTGTAAGGAACATTATGCCCACTTTTCTAATTTAATACCTGATGCACAGAAAAAAAAATCAATTAATCTACGATCACTTTACATTTTACTGATTCTAGGTCATCGCTTCACTACTTGACCCTGTCTTGAGTATGACCCAGTGGGGAATAGTTATAACTTTTATCTTGTCAATGTCAGGGACAAACTGTATTCTTCATATGTTCCTCCCATCATCTGCAATCTAATCAGTACAATGGCAATCTGTGCAAATAATTCTATAGAGCACTCTGTGATGTCCACATTTGGTTGTCCTATGGTAAGTTCAGTGATATCTAGTGTCAGCTGATGAGCACTGAATGCTCTGTTAAATGACATTTAATGTCAGAAACTAGATATAAAGAGATAATTTACTGAGCAGATTTCCCATCTCACAATGTACAGAAAATGCATCTGAGTGCTTCCCATTTCTTCAGCCTTCAGTCAGTTGTAGAAGTTCAGGCTTCCACAGTCAATGCAAACAAAATCACCAGGAGAATTCACATACTGTGGCTCCAGGAAACTCATCATCCATCATGATACTGGTCTAAGATGGACATCAGATTGCTTAATGAATTTGCTGTCATTCTCTGGAAGACTTTATTAAACAAAGTCAAAGTAAGGCTAAAGGATCCCCTGACAGATTTGGCCAAACATAAAGTTGAGTGCTGTAGCAGTAATGGGCAATTCTTTTGAAATACATTATATCCTGACATGGGATGAAATACTCTCTAGTTTGAAAATCTAGCTTAATTTCAGTGGATTTATATGCTTAAAAGATAGACTTTTGTTAATAGCCTATTATAAAGAAAAGGGTTTTAATTCAGTAGAAATAGTGTTGTACTCTATCATCTACAGACTAAAGCAGTGCATCTGATCATATAAGTAATATTATCTTAGATGGACTGACAAATTCCACACCTAAAATTAATAAGTTGGTTCTACTAATAGAGTGTATTATCCATTGGGTGCATACAATGGCATTTCTGGCTGCAGTACAATGATGTGTACATGAGTCCTAGAAAATAAATGTGTTCATTCTCAAAATTTCCCTGTACTCCTGTTTCCAGTCTGTGAATGCCAAGTATTAAAGTAAATCTAGAAATACTACTTTCGTTTTTGGGCTTTATATTTATATCAGAAGGAGCTTCCTACAAACTAGTAAGAGCAAAACATTTGAAGTCACTCTTACTGAGTACAAATTGAATCTCCTTGGTCCCAGCAGAGCTAAAGACTGAAATGTTTTCTTGTCCTGGCACTCCATTTTCTATGTATTTTCTGCTGCACTATTTTACAGAGGTGTTATTTCTGAAAAGTTATGCTTCGGTGCAAGTTCACTTTTTGTAATAATAGCGTAGCCAGCAGTGTGCTGGAACACCTACTTTATAATTACATGTTGTAATTTCAAGTGTGCCATTCTTGCCACCCATCTGGTCCAGAATAATAATGTGTCACAGTTTAGCTCTCTATCATGGAAAATAATATAAACAGTGTTCACTTCCATGAGGGAATAGGGAATCACAGTACTCCCCCTTCAAAATATTTTAACGCATCCTCTTTTCTTTCCTACCCATGTTCCCACCTCCCACATCAGTGGCTGTTTCAGCAGGGCTGGGGAAAACTGAGTGGTGCACTTCCCTTCCATCACTGGGACCACAACTGAAACCTGATCTAAAGTTCTAATTTACATTAGCACTGGATCTTTAGCTGCCATCAACCTCACAAAATGCCCTGTCCACAGCTGCACGTGAACATCAGTGGCTGCCTGGGCTCAGGAGCAGACAAGCACAGCACAAATTACCAAGCCTAAATTGCACCTCTTGCTCTTCAGGTTTCTAACAGTAAGTTTCCACAAAGAAGAGATACTAATTTCCTCAAGTTCATCTGTGTTTTACAATATTCTCAATTTTTTTTAGTATTTCCTCCACGCATCTCTTCCAATGACACCAATGCTGGCTAGTAAAACACAATCTCGACTCAATATAATCTCATACTCCTGCTTTTTAAAGGTAAAAAACCAGCTATGTGTGACTGGATTTGTGATAGCTGAACTTGAATGTCCTATCAAGCTGGGTTTTTTCAACATTCTAAAACTCTTTACTTTTCAAAATGTACTGCTAAATTTTTAAAAGCAAATTTTACTGTAAATTCCTTTCTCACTTACTATTGTTTATCTGTAATTAGCCTTTCTTTTGCCATGTTCCATGCCCCATTTCACTTAAGAATAACATTCTGATTTGAATATGTGAGAAAAATGTACTTGGTCATTCTCAAGTTAGACAAGACAAAAATAAATTTCTTACTTCAAAAGGCATAAGCCTGGAATATTTACGTACTCGAATAATGACTTTTGAAAAAAGTCAATCTTCAGTGAAAAATCATCACAAATATCTAATAAATGTTCCATGAATTTAGAAATAAGCAAGGATTAACCCAAATTTAAAAGGGGTTTTCTACCATTTTACTTTTTCCTGTTTTCCTGTTTCTGTCAAGAGGTTAGAAAACACTTGCAGAATAAATGTCAAGTATTGTTAAGCTGAAAGTACAATTTTGAACACAACACTAATATTCTCCCTGAACTTCAAAAGGTTCAAATCCTACTCAAAACATATAAAGGGGAACCTGCCCAGAGAAGTGGTGGAATCGCCTCCCTGAAGTATCCAGAAACAAGTGGATGTGGTGCTGAGGGTCATGGTGTAGAGGTGGACTTGGCAGTGCTGGCAGTTGGACTGGATGATCTTAGAGGGCTCTTCCAACCTTAATGATTCTGTGACCCTAAAAATCAGCACTGTTTAGGTATGGCACAAAGGAAGATACAGAGAAAAAATGGGCAGAAGGTCTCAGGGAACATTAGGGCTTTAAGCAACTCTCAGATTAAGGGAGGAAAGATAAGGAGCTTGGTTTAGTCCTTCCTGAATTTCAGTGGATAAAAAAGTACTTCTAGGGAAACGTGCCAAAATGCAGCCCTGAGTAAACACAGACGAGTCGAGAGTGGAGAGAGAAATATTCAAAACACCAGTGCTAAGATGATATTGAATCCTTGAAAGCAGATGAGGCTTGAAAGCCCACTGATGAAAAGGAAACAGGGTAAGAACAGAATTTGTGGGATGCCCAAAGAAAGTAAGAAAATTCTGTTGAAAGATACATTGAATTACATAGTGGAGGGAGAGGAAGATTAGAAGAATATGGTGTTTCTCTTTGGGCTGAAAAAAACCCCCTCACTTTAAAGTAAGATTTAAAAATGATGTAACCACTGTGAGAAGAATCCCTTCATAGTTAGAGGACTGGAGATCAAAAGAGCCTCAAAAATAGTTCTTTGCTCCAAATGCAAGAAGAGCCCTGTTTTCCATTCCTAATGCATAGTATTTGTTACAGACTTGATGCACTCCCTGGTCAGTTGTCCTTTCTCTTTAACAGTAAAAGAGCAAGAGTGAGCCCATTCATGAGTATGTGTATTTCTGATGGAAACCACCAACCCACTCCTCTTGTTACAATGTTACACTTGTCAAAGAGTTGTACTGAATATAAAATTCCACATTACCTTTATCTTCTGTTCAAGTAGTACAGAGGCAAACTGTTTTGCACCTGCAGCTTTTATAAGGCTGGAGTGGGATTTTAAAGGAACTGCTGAAGTGGTTGAACACTTTATGTGTGAGACCCAGCCTGTGCTCTACATATTTATATTTGTTTAACAAATCATTATCAGCCAAATTAAATTGAAGTGTGAAATATGGCACTCTGGAAAAATGACATATACCACTCTTGCCCACTGGTGGAAAGAATAAGGCAAGAAAATAGGAAAAGCTCTCACACCATTCACAGGATTTTGAGTGTTAAACCAGGCACAGAGATGCATAAATCACTGAGATGCACACATGAAAATGTTTTTTATTTTTAGAGAAACAGCAGTACTTCTTCAGTAAAATAATGTTTAGCTCTTTTAATCACACACCTAGTGGGTTCGAGCACCTCCATCTCCAATCCATTCACGAGTGGACATTTTCCTAACACTTCAGCATGACCAATTCTCTTCTCAGTCTTCTTTGTGGCCTCACCTCAAGTCCTATATGCAGTTCTGGGTGCCACAACATAAGAAATACATAAAGCTATTAAAAAGCACCCAAAGGAGGGATATGGAGATGGTGCAGGGGCTGGAAGGGAAGCCTCATGAAGGGCAGCTGAGGTGATTTCGTTTGTTCAGTCAGGAAAAGAAGAGACTGAGGGGAGACTTCACTAGGGTCTTTAACATCCTCACAAAGGGGAAGAGGATGTGGTGACCAGAGACAGGACTTGAGGAAACAGCTGGAGCTGAGTCAGGGGAAGCTTAGGTTGGCTATAAGGAAAAGGTTCTTCACCCAGAGGGTGGTCAGGCACTAGAACAGGTCCCCCAGGGAAGTGATCACAGGACCAACACTGGCAGAGCTCAAGAAGTGTTTGGACATCGCTCTCAGGCACACGGTGGGATTGTTCCAGTTGTCCTGTGCAGGGTCAGGAGCTGGACTCAATCCTTGTGGGTCCCTTCCAACTCAGGATATTCTTCACTTCTGTGACCTTCAACTCAGAATTGTCTACAAAAAGAGATCTCTCTCCAGGCATGTCAGTAAGAAGGAATGTAAAGCCAAATGCAAGGCTTTGATGAATTTATAAAGAATGGGAGCACCATGGATAAGCACATGTATCACACCAGTGCCTGTTCCCAGCTGGGCTCATGATGTTCTGGAAAATTGCAACAACCAAGAGCTTTGCCATGAGGATGCACAAGTGCCACATGGAAGCAGAAAGGCCACATGTAACATTAAGTTGAATATGATACCAATTTTCTGACAAAATGCATTTTGTTTTGAAAATACTCATGCTCTAAAACCCTTTTAGAGGAATACATATCAGAGACTGATAGCAGCCATCACTGCCAAATGCCAAAACCTGACCATGGAGCACCAGCAATCTTTCTCACTCTCTCTTTGAAGGACACATGTTTGTAACAGTACCTTCCTAAATTTTTTTTTTCAAAAATTTTCTTTTTCATTTTTTAAAGCATATAATACATGATTGACCAATAGACATTTATTTAATTCTTCACAAAAAAGTGAAACTATTCACACAGGTTAAAAAAAAATAAACAAAAAAGAAACAACAAATGAGAATGAGGCTTTTATGGCTCTCATCTAGAAGAGAGAAAACTTGAGTTAAATTTTGTTAAATTTGTTAAATTGAGTTAAATTTTATCGCCTGAACTGGGCAGGAATTGAAGTATCAGCCTCTTTTGTACTCCAGGCAGCTACACAGAGAACTGAACCTTGGTGCAGAGGAGTTTTTTTCCTGTATTTCAAAGAAATCTTAAAAATATTTTAGTGTCATTCAAATACAGGAAAGATCTCTTTTCAAGCTTTACAATAATTATTGTTCTGGAAGCCTTATAATATAAACTTCAGACCTGATGGTCACTGAGAGCCAGTGGATTAATTAATTTCTCTTAGGTTATTCACAGAAAATAAATAATTTACCTACAGCCAGTTTAGTTGAAAATGAACATTGCCATAGTCCAAGACAACACAGATATCACAGGCAATGCAATATTTTGCCTGATAAGATTAATAAATCAGGCTGTAAGTCTTCAGTGCTAAGACAATGCCATACATAAGCAATGCACCCACATTCAGTCACATCTGAAGTTTTTTCTGCATCATCTTTCCCCACTAAGAGTCATCAAATGCACATTCAGCAAATCTGGTACTCAGAAATAAATGACACCCATAGGCACACGTCCCAAATCCCCCCCATTTACCAGCATGGGTTGGAAAGTTCTCAAAACCTTCCTTGGGTTCTTAGAAATAACTGCCACCTTCAATTTTATTTTCTCAAGATCTTTACCACCTCCAGTTGCAGAGATGTGAATGATGAATCATTGAACTGACATCCCAAAAAGGATCATCTGTCATCTGTTAAAATTACAGGCTATGGAGGTAGGGATGTCTGCAGTTAAGCATAGGTCTGATTTCCTTTCTATAATTTTGATTCCTTTAAAACACTTGAGATAAAGGGCAGCAGAAATAGCTTAGTACTTTACTAGTATTGTTTAAGTGAAAAAAAAATTGGTAAATATTTAAAACCTTTGTATTCATTTTTGAAGAATTATAAACATCTTTATTCTGCTGAATAAAATGTTGCACTCATTAAAAGGGTTTTGCAATACCTGAGAAAAATCAGGCACCAGATGTGGTTGATTGGACTTATGAAAAAAATTGTATTTGCACATGCCAATGGATAATTGTTTGGAATTCAGAAGCAAAATCTACAAAGTTTCCATCTGCAGCAGCCAGAGGGCTGGAAATTGAACAGAATTTTCCCTACAATTTCTTCTCCTAAAAGCTCTCCCTGGCAGCTCTGTGTAGCACAGCCATATGAAATGAAAAGGGAATGAGGTTTTTTTCTTATGTTCTCAATGCCTCCCCTTCTGCCCTTGAGCAGCCACAATGGTGACAAGACTGGTGGGAGAAACCTGTTAGGTGTCTCCTCCTACATGGATGCTTTCCAATTAGTACTTATCTAGATCTTATTTATGGTTTTAAACACATAGAAATATTCCTCTCCAAAGACAGTGAAATGCAGCCCAGAGGCACAGGGTAACTCGTGCACTCACACAATCAAAAAATCACAAAACCCAGTGCAAACCTCAGGAAATTGGTTCTGTCTCCACACATAGGAGACACAGCACCTTCCCATCGGCAGAGCAACAAAAATCTGAACATCTTTTCTTGTGATTTGTCATCCTACCCCGAGTATCCTGAGGGATTATCTGAACAGGCAGTGGAAGGCCAAAGATGAATTGTTCAAGACTTCAGCTAATTAATGGAAGGAAAAAGATGGTCAGTTGACAAGGGAAAAGAACCAGCTATTGTTCTGATGATGAAAGATGCACTTCAATAGGCAGGCGAGTTGCCTCCACCCTCTATTATAGCTCAAATAGTTTTGCTGGTGGTTTTTTTATAAAAATTCAATTGTTCCAAAGATATAGAACTTCCAAGGAAAAATAAAGAAAAAAAATCCTACCTTAAGAATTTAAAATCTGAGAATTTTAATGCAGCATTTTGAGACAAAATCAAAGTCTTCTCATCAGCCAACACTAAGACAATCATCTTGAGAGATCAGGCTGTCAGTCAATCCAGAAATAATGAACAGGGACAATGGCAAGGAGAGTGAACATAATTGGGAATTTCATGACAGAGGAAAAAAAAGTGAAAAAAAAAACCTGACAGTGGGGATGAAGCATGGCATATGTGTAATATCTTTCCTCTATTGGGGCCTGCACAGATTTTATTCTTAATTAAAAGCATTATTCATTTTAATTAGCACACATGATTTGTAAGTGACGCTATCTTTGAAAAACGGAGCAATGACTCCAGACTATCCAGTTGGATTTATGTGTGATATGGCTGCTATACAGTTCAGAAACAAAGAGATAAAAATGCCCTGTGAATGAAGAAATAAGGCAACCCCTCCAAAGCTAAAGCATAATATGAAAGTCTTGTATAGGAAAAAAGACATTAATATTTTAATATTATTTTCAGCCTGACAATGAGTAGAGAAATTTTCAAATCATCATGGACACAGCCCAGTCCAGTTCCAAAAGATCTGATAAACAAAATCTGAACTTAAATTAATTCAGTTTTAACAGGTTTGCAACCATGGCATCTTTCAAGAAAAAAAAAATCATCCATTGACCCATGCTGTTAAATTCAGAGATCTAATCCAAAATCAATTGTGCCTCAGCCAGCTTTCTATCAGCTGAGTCTTTTTTTTGGCAAACGCTCAACTCAAAATGAAGGGAATTCATTGGGGTGATAATTTGCTGCATGAGCACCTATAGGGTTGTTAAAATAAAGGTGCTGTGCCATATGCAGGTGTTCCAACATTCTTAAACAGTTCCTCCAGTATCCCCAATGCATTGCACTTTCAAAGTAAGCAAACCCAGCAACAGCAATTCTTCATCTCGAATTTGGTTTGGAGCCCCGTCTGGCAAACGGCTCCGATCCCTGCCTTAAAGCACATCCCTCCTGCTCAGGCGGCGATGATGGACTGCAAGGAGCTGCATTAAGGTCTCAGACAAGTAAATTACTCTGGCTTCAAACTGTCAAGTAAACTTTTGCAGCTTTGCACTTCATAGACTACAGTTGGTGATAAAGACACAGGAACCCCAGGATGCTGGTTTTGGCCATAAAAACGCCGATTGAAGTAATCACCCAGTACAGCATGTGATGAGGAATATCATTTACACAGCACAGACACACACTTGGTGAACTGATACACTTCCAAACACTGAAAATTGCTTTTCCTCATCTACCCCCAAAATCCATCCTTTGAAGCCTTCACAGGACAGGAATGTGAGACAATTTCAATCCCAAGATGCAATAACTATGTGATCACAACTTTGACAACTGTATTTTTAAAAAATAAGTATCTGCTTACACTCCTGTTAGTGCATTCCAAAATTATGAGACCAGGTGACCCAAGCTGATGGAGGGATCTAGTGCTTAATCACAGAATCACAGAACAGGACAGGCAGGACCCAGAGATGTGCAGCTGCAGCCTTGCTTCCTCTCAGGCTACAAGACCAACTCCAAACTCCTCATGCAATAACACAGGCAAAACCATTAAGCCTTCAGTGAGCAAAAGAAATGATCACAAGACATTTTTTCTTAAGATACATTTAAAATAGAGCATTATTTGTTCTCATTTATTTAATAAGCCACACTATCAGTGCTGAAACATACATTCCCAAGTGGGACAGTGAGATAAACTCTGCAAATTTTACTACCATGGCACAACACATCTTTTTATTTTTCAAAAGATGAAACACCTCACTGCCTTTTCAACACATAGATAAGACACAGACACCTCTCAGGATGGATAAGGGCACTAATCGATGAAATGGAAACTGTTCATGTTGTGCTGCTCTAAAAAATGTTTTTGTGCTGATCCAGTCTCCTTGAATAAAAATAACCGCATATACATACCATAGTGTTTGTTCCACTAGCAGTTTTTATGAACTTGAGTAAAAACATTATAAAAGCAAGTACTCATACTGGATGAAACTGCTTTGGGTAGGAGTCTGCGTGTTAGAGATGAGAACTGCCCTTGGCCATTCAGCCTGCGTGGTATTTATGAGCAACACTTCATTTTCACAATCTTAGAACACTTACAATAAACAATAATGATAATAGTTTTCGAAACACTTGCTGAATTTCAAAATATTTTCCCAGAGAATAATGCTTGCCTCTCTCTGTTTTGATACGTGCCTGGGAGTCAGGCTGTTGCAGGGAACTGTGGAAAGGTAAGAATTTTCTGCTTATGATATTGAACAGTAAATCTTCAGCATTAGACTCTTAGATCTTTAAATAATATTTACTATTGTTATAAGCATGGCTTTATAAGCTATTTTAGAAAGTAATTTAGAATATGAAGAAACTAGATGACCTTTTTCAGCCCAGTTCTGAAATTACAACTGCATTCTTACTCTAACTGCATAAATAACACCTTTCTCTGTCAGTTCTGGGATGCACAAATCCTTCCTCTCCATAAAATTTACCAACCTAATAAATACTGACCTAGAATCAGCAATTTTGGTATTTACTAGGGACTCTAACTAAATTCATAAATCAACATAATACCTAAGTGGGCAGTACTACAATCATTTTATATATTCTATATAACTATTTCACATAATATATTTAATGGTCAGAAACATTACACATTTAGCTGGCAAGTCTCTCCTTTAGCATTCAATAAATGCCACACTTTTACTTAAGAAAATGTATTTCAATCTAATGTTTATATTTTGACTGCACCTAAAATGTGCTTATTGTAGCATACTGCATCAATAAATGAACAATTATTTCTCAGTGGCATGTAAAATACATAGTGATGTCAGCAGCATTAAATTCTAGTGCCAAGGAGGGAAACAGTTAAATGTAGTTTAACTATAAAATTAATATTATACTAATTTTAATAAAAGGAAAAGATTTACCTTATTATTTTTAGTTCAGACATGCAGTCATGTGCAAGGTAATTCAATACCCACTGTATAAAATTTGAACTATGGAAATGTTTTACAGATGTTTCTAATCAGCTTCCTTTGTTTAACATTAGAGCTAACCTCCAGAAGATACATACAAGCTGCACATCCTACAGGTAATGCTATCCAGATGGGATGTTTTCCCTGAATATCGTGCTCACTAAAGCAAGGAATAAGGAATAACATAAGGGATATGCTGTGAAGAAAAAGCATCTTGGCAAAGCATTTCTAATGTCATTTCGGATTCAGTGCCACGACACATCTTTTCCAGCTTGCCTGTAGTACTTCTTGTGGAAAACTCCCAAAACATACAGCATAAAAACGTCTTGGGTTCGGACAGCTTTATGTTGATTGCTGGGCTCTAGCAAATACTAAATACAGTAGTGATAGCATCTTAATTCTTAACTTCTTCCTTTGGTTAAATTGTACAACTTCCCACCTGTTGGATCTCTAGAATATTCCTGCAGTCCTATCCTATACTGAATTTTCTCTGGAAACACCAATTTCATCAGGAAGACACTCCTGCAATGAATGCTGCAAGCATGTCTTTCTTGGCAACAAGGAATGAGCTTCCCTTGCCTGGATGCTGGCTGGCAGGGAAGAGCAAAATATCCCAGCTCCTTAAATTCATTCTTCTCTTATGAGTTAGCAGCAGTGACTGAGAGAGGAGGTCCCCAGCTGAGGCATCACAGTGAAGTGATAATTTTTGTGTTAGACCACTTGACGCATCTGCTGAACATCATCACCTCAATGCCTCATCCAGGTACTACTGACTTAGAAAGGGAAAAGCCCTGAAATTCCCAGAGAACTCCAGGGATGCTTGCAGGAGTGCACCCTGTAGCCCTTTTCTCTGGTGATCTGAGCAAAGGAAGGAAACAAAATCTTCCTTTAGCCCTCCAGAGAGACAACTCAGGCAGGGACCATCATTTGTTCAGTGTACAGACTTAGCCCACACCCATAAACATCTCAGGGGCTCTCAAGTAGAACATGGGGGGAACTGAGGCATGTAAATACAGACACTCTCTTGTCAACCAGGACATAAAGTATCTAAGTCCAAATATTTTTTTTCAACTGCCCATCCACCAAACACAAGTGTAACCATCAAGCCAGGCTTGCACAGCAAAACGAAAAAAAAAAAAAGAAAGAACATGGGAAGCACAGGAAAATCCTCTGACACAAATACATTTTCAAAGAAGAATCAAGGACATAAGAAATTATATTTTCCACCAATTAGATCTTCCCAGAAATGATCCTGGCATCACTGTAAGAGCAGCTGTGTTCAGGGTGGCTGCAGAAAAACGTGGATATCTATAACAAATATGCTACAGATCCCTTCCTTGAGTGCATGAAATTCCTGGTCTACAGTCAGCAAAACAGAAACGAGATCCACAATCCAGTGCTCCTGAGCTACTCCTGCCTACCTTAGAGGGATCACATCCCTTGGCAGAGCCTGGCTGGGAGTTCCAGCACATCGAACTACTAAGCTCTAATAAACACTAATTAAAGTGTTTCCTGCCCCTGAGAAGGGCAGCAACTCTTGCGTATGAACGCAGCCCTGTCTCTCATACCTGTATTACTGAAGCATTTGAAAGTTTAATAAAAATTTGGATTTTAAATGGCTTGTGACAGGTTAAGATTAACATCCTCCTACTGCAATTGCTTAGAAGCAGGGAACTGGCAAGACACAGGCTATATTTCAACCAGACAGGCATGTTTCTACTGACAGTGACAGAAACATTTCCACAAAATAGCCTCCTGCTGTCTCCAGCACTAATGAAACGCACAGCATAGGGCGGCGGAACGGCACTACATTTCCCTCAGAATATGAAATGTAAACTCTGCCTTAACCGTCCTCCAGAAATCCACCAGAGCTACAACTTCTGTATAACATTAAGTCTTTGTTAAATTAACTGCTGGAGGGCCTAACGGCTCATAAAAAACCCCACCATCTCCAAAAAACACCCCCAAAATTATGTCATGAAGAATGACTTGAGATGGAAATCTAGTCAGACATAACTCCTACCCATCACTTGTGTGTATGGGGTAAAAAGGGCTGCAGGCTCTGTAGTTGCAAGGAAGATCAAAATAACTAATTAGATCTATGAACAAAGAATATCCCAATCTTGCTCCCCAAAACAGGTGGTTGTACATTTTCACAATTGCAAGAACACATATTTACACACAAAATGGATAATGGTGAGGTGTAAACCTCTCACTTCCATGATCCTGAACTGCTGATTCAAACACACACAGTCCAGCAAGACAGAATCTGAAGCAGCTTTGACAGCTTAGTTTACTAGACCATAGTTATGCCAAAATATCCCAACGAGGGCACAGAGTCATTTGAAGTCTTTAACTTGAAATTCCATTATCCTCAGAGACATTAAATTATACAGTCAGTCCCTTTTTCACTTAATTATTCATTTTTACTATATATCTACTCTGGTTTTTTGTTACTTATAGCATACAGAAATATTCTACTGACACTGGTGAGTCATGGAACTGCAGTGTTTGCCACCATATAGTCACCAAAAAAAGGACATTGTCACACCAGGCTAAGAGACAGCAAATGACAAACACACAAACAAAACATGCAATGTGGATAGTAACAGTCTCAAAAATTCAACTGGTATGGGCATTTTTGTAGATATCAAAATAGATGGGAAGTTTAGCAACCGCAATTGGAATTTGGAAGAAGACAGTATTTGTTTCTGAAATTAAAGTACATTCTCTTCATAAGAACGTATAGGAGAGAATAAAGTTTACAATACTGACTTTATTCTAACAAGGAAGATTGACATAATTTTTTTAAGGGATGTCACCAACCCACCAAGAGTTGGACCTTCGTGACCCTCCAACTCAGGATGTTCTAGGATTCTATGAAACAATATAACAGAGAATTGTGACAAAAGATGCAAATGTGTAGCATTAATGCAACAAGTCCACTGACTTTAAAGTTTGGGTGTTTCTTTTTTTTTTTTAAACAAAGAACATTTGTTTTTCCCTTCAGAATTAAATTCACAGAATCACAGAATGGTTTGAGTTAGAAGGGATCTCTGGAAAAAAAATTCATCATTAATTAGACTACAGATGGATATATCTAATGTTGAATTTGTTCACTTGGCTACGTTTGGTGCTGTATTATAATAATGTAACAGAGCTAAACCTGCAAAACATTTAAAATCACTTTTTGTAAATAATGAAGTTCACCACTAATATGAATTAATTATCATTAAAAATGAATAAACAAAAACAGTCAAGCTTTTATGAGACCCTGCAGCTATAGCTAAAGCAATAGATTTATAAAAATTAAACGGAATTTTTAAACCACAAATAATCACTATTAAGGATTATTTTGGATTAAATGCACATGTGAAATATATTAATACTTTAATCATGCTTGCTGGACAGAACCTTTAAAATAGGTATTTTCTTTCTTTTGAGAAAATCATATCCCTTGAAATAAACAATTTTGCATGTAAGTACTGAGCAATATTTCAATGTTCATATAGAAAAATAATAACATCAAAAGATGTATTCAACAGTCTTATGGCACCCACTCAGCATGTGGGGCACTCAGGTTCAACTTTACATTCTTCCAGCAAGTAGAAACTTGAATATTGGTCTCTCCTCTCCAGGGCTGTTGTCCTATAGACAGGACTACCAGCTAGACAAGATTCCTCTTCATCTCAGCAGATTTTTACACTTTCAAAAAATAAGCTTTTAGTTTTGTTTTGACAAAAAAATAAAGCAAATTTTGAAACCTCTAAATTTTTCAAGGATTGGAATTTTTATTTGCCAGCCAAACACAGTAATTACAGAGACTTCTGAGCTGGACACGAACACTTTAAAGCTTGAGCAAGAGTCTGAATTTTAGGCTTGCAGTACTTGAGCTGAAAATCAGGCAGCATTTGAATCAAGTCTAACAGGAATATAATAGAAATGCCACCACCTCCTATTGTAACTGCTCCCATACTCACAGATTGGAAGGAGTTTCAAATGTATGGATAAATACTGGAAAAGGCCCAAAATGAACACAAAGGAAATTCAAGTCCTAGAAGCTATACTGGAGCAATCTGAAAGGCTTGCTTTAAACCTGTTAAAGGAAGGAAATTCACAGTTAAGACTGAAAATCCTGGCTGGAGCTCCAGCCTCCAAATACATGCACTGCCTTGCAGAAACAAAAAAGGGTAGGCAAACTATACAAATCAAGACCACAGTGTCAGACTGGATTTCCAGTTTTAACTATGATTTGTGACATATTAGAGAACACTTTATTTCATTCTGTTTCCATAAAGTTGTAGCTCTCAGATGGACAGGCCAAGAATAGTCAAACTAGCTGAGGGTTTATTATAGCAGCAAAATCACCACCTTACTTGGGTAGTGAATGGATTTCTTGCTACAGGTCCATTAAAAATAGGAAAAAAATTACAAGAAAGGAAAAAAGGAAAATAAAAAAAAAAGCAAGCAATACTTTCAGAAGGCACAGCACTAGATTTAACAATAATTGCCCTTTCCAGTATAAATCTCTTTGTTTTACCTCACACAGCACTATCAATCATGGTATTCTGTGCAAGTATTTTAAAGCAACTTCTGGCAGTTTACATCAAACTTTGATTAGGCAGTTACCCATAATTCTTCCAAAAATGGGGCTTAATTTAATAAATAATTGTACATATACACATGGATACACACCCATTTATATGTATATATTTAAGAGCTTTCCTGAACAAAGGCCAAAATTAGTTTGAGATCAGAGATATGGCTCAGATGACCTCTTGAGGCTCCTTCCAGCATAGTTCTTCCACATAGTTCAGGATGGAAATTCCAGAGCAATCAGGGTAAAAAAATGTGTCATTAACCAAAAGGAAATGCTCAATTTATAGCTGGCATGCCACAAACTCAGTGTGTGGAGAGGCCAAGAATCAACCTGGGTAGTGGGGACATGGAACAGGCAAAGTCCTAACAGAGATGTCAGAGCCATTACACAATTTTTGGGATGTCATCGAGCTTACTTTTCACCTGTGAACAGGAATGACAGCGAAATCCAGAACCAATGTGAGGATTAACCAGTTATTATTGCAAAGGGCTTTGAAGAAAACAGGTGCTGAGTAAAAACCCTGTGTATTAGTGGGATGACTAATAAAAATGGTTAGTTACAAGGAGCAAGAATCTAAAGCAAGGAGGGTACCACAGAAATCCAAGACATCTGGGGAGGAGTATCGGTGTAATAAAATGAAAATAAACCAACCCGTGTTATTTGGCAATCCCACATGCAAACCACTTGAATTTTACACTTCTGGAGCTTATGTCATCGTTGAGCCTCCACCTTCCACTCTGAGAAAGCTGCAGTTTAGAGAACTAGTATTTTAAAGCATATATAAGGTGGCAATGGGGCAGCTTTTCAAGAAAAAAAACTATCATATTTAGTCAAGTCACTAACTGGGACACTGTTAAATTGTTTTACACCAGAAATGAATACGCCTCTTCCCGCATTTTTAAGAGGGGATGTAGAAAATCACAAATACTCCTTAAGATTTCAAGAACCTCTGGTATAGTTAGAGACTGCAAGTGAAATGTATATTAAACAAAGAAACGATCCATGCTTTTAAAATATCATCCATAGCCCTCCATAAATCCCCAAACCCCTCCCATTAATGGTTACTGTGTGATTAATGTTTGTACTGGGCCATTTTAATTAGTGAAACAATTCAGAGTTCTACCTTAAAAAGCAGCTTTGTGAAACTGCAGTAGTTGCAGAATATTTCACTCCTGGGCTTGATAAAACACTAAACCAGAAACTGCTTTCAAATAACTGCCTGCCACAGCACTTTTAGCCAACTTTTGCACCTGGTGCTGAGAGGAAAAGCCAAGTGAACTTTCACTCACTTGTTGCACGTCAGCTTCAATGCGATGTCTTTCTTCTGTTGTGTTTGGGTTTCTAACTGGAAGAGACAAGTAAGCTAAACTAGCAGCCAATCAATCCCTAAATTCTAAGAATGCAATAAAATTTGATACCAATAAATCTTTTCTTTTAACAGCCAAAAGAGATTAACAAAGGTATTTGAAATTTTATCCTCCTCCGTACTTTCAATAGGACGATTACCTGACAACCCTGTTGAATCAAACAGCAAAATTAAAAGAGACACAATTAAGCTTGTATACACAAGGAACAGGATATGCATTTATGCATATCCCTAGTAGGTCCTCCATTATATATTAGCCTTGATGTATTTTTCTTCCTCTTACAATAAAAGTTATTACACCTTTGGACTGTCAAATAAAAATCCAATTGGCTGAGACACGGACCGTCAATATAAAATAGCTTTGCACAGCTTCCCTCTTGCTACAACCAGTCAATTTTTTTCAGCTCTGTCATTAATTTGTTTCATGACTTAGGGAAAATTCACTTTGTCTTCTTTGTACTTTCATTTCTCATCAGTAAAGTGATCCATTTTTTTCTCAAATTTGGAATGTTGATGTTGGCATAAGATCATCAAAGACAAAAACGGTCAACAATGTAAAAACACACTCCAGAATTAGATATGATAAAAAAGTAGTTGTTGAGTATTGTGAGAATGGTTGTTAGTAACAATACATGCCGAGTATACTGAAGTTAATATACTGGCATCAGGCTGTGTGTCACTATACAAGTGCTCATTATTGATCTATATATAAGATATATGCTTGCTTGTATGTGATGGTGCAGAGATATCAGCATTCACATCTCCACGTTTATGATACTGTCCACAGAAGAAGCATTTGTCACAAGACTTTCCATGTTACTATTAATTCTTTCCTAAAATGTAGAATCTGTCCTTTCCCTTTCTTCCTCATCTTCCTTCTTCACAGACACCAACAGCCCCATTCCACCTGTTCCATCATTATCCACTTAAGTTTCTCTGGCCTCATCCAAAATTCAATTTGGAAGTAACACATCTGCTGACTCTCACTCCATTTACTACTTCTTGATGACTTCTCTGTCATCAGCACTTAATGTCCTGTAAAGCTACTTCCCAAACTCATTCTACAGACCAGACCTTCTGCAGGCTCCAATGCACCAGCCACAGTTTCTCTTTCAAACCCCTCTGCCTCTTATTTCAATTATTCCCATCCTCTTGCTACTGAACATTTTGAGAAAGTGTCATGGGAAGATCTTCTGAACTCTTTCCACTACAAGGTTGTTTTTGTCTTTTTTTACCCCACTACTTTTAAACAACTCTTTGCTGAATCTCAGGCTTTGCATTCCTTATTCACAGCCTGGGTTCCACTCCAAGCTTCATAATTCTTCTGCTATTAGAGAGAAAATAAGCATTCCCACAAAGCAGCTCTTAGTTTTTGTTTCTGAACATCTTCTCTTGTCATAAATCTTTGGCCTTTTCCCCAACTCTGACCCACCTCAGTAGCTGCATCATATCCTGCCCACTGAGTTTTGAATTTTTCTTTGCTCTCTGGTACTTTCCCTCACTGTGTACAGATGTCCTCAGTCTATCCTCTCTTTTAAAGAAAATGTATCTCAATCCAGCCCATCTCTCCAAATCTTTTCCAATTTCTTTCCCTTCATCTATTAAAAAACACAGACCATAAAGTTTTCAGCTAGAAAACAGACTTCTAACTCTGTCTTGGATCAGCTCCAAGATGACTTTTCATAAATCCCATCCCTTAAAACTGTTCATTTTTGGGACACTGCGTGCCTCTTCCTAGCCAGAAACCCAGGCCTGCAGTATGTCTTTATTTTCTCTGACTTTTCTGCCACTTTTAACATTTTTAACATCTCCTTCTACCATCAAAGAAATTCCTGTTTACCTGCTTTCCTCTTGCATTGCTTAAAGACTTCCGCCATGGGGGAATTCTCTCTCAGTTGGGAGTTCTGACTAAACATAGAAATCTACATCTGAGCTGGTCATCCAAGGCATAATATATAGTCACTAGACAAAAATCACATCCTTGGGTCCAAATTCACCTCCAATTTGTTTCCCTGAAAACAAATCACAGAAACAATAATTGGTCTTGGTTGGAAGGGGCCTTAAAGATCACTCAGTTCCAACTCCCTGCCATGAGCAGGGACACCTTCCACCATCCCAGGTTGTTCCAAGCCATGTCCAACCTGGCCTTGGACACCTCCAGGGATGGGGCAGCCACAGCTTCTCTGGGAAACCGTGCCAGGGCCTCACCACTCTCACATTTAAATGCATGAAAGAAGCCAAATAAATAGTATCCTACAAGTAACATTTCTCCCTATTGTCACTGATTATTTCTCCAATAAGCACAGCATTATCTGATTCACAGGAATATCAACTATTGATAACCAATAATTTACTGAAGTACCTCCTATACCATGTGGCCACTAAGAGGTACAATGCCTTTACACAAGATATAACAAAATGGGCAGTCTGGGCACGTAGTGACAGGACAAGAGGGAATGGCTTTAAATGGACAGAGGTGGGTTTAGATTAGGTACTGGAAATAAATTCTTTACTGTGAGAATGGTGAGGCACTGAAAAGGTGACTTTTTGGTGCATTTAGAAGAAAAGTCTTAAAACTGAAAAGGGAAGAATCCTCAAATTAAAGTGAAGTTTAATACACATTTTCTGTGCCTGTATAGCTTTCATTTATCTATGGAACACATAAGTAAAAAAAAAAATCATTGATACTTTTGGATACAGTTGAACAAAATTCCTAATCTATTATCTTAAGCAATGGAAAGTTCTTCTGCTAACATACAGCAAAATCACAGGTAAAGCAGAGAGTTAATTTTACTCCCAGTTGTCATCTTTGTCAGGAATGGGTTACAGCCCATACTTGCCTTGCTCCGTTTATTTGCAAGTCTGAGATAAAAGACTGTTTGTGCAAGTTTTTGTGTGTAAGTTATTTTCTGTCTACTCAAGGACTGTGCAGCCATCAACACTCCTATCAGGTAGAACTCGTGGCTTGAAGATAAAAGAACACAGAAATAAAAAGCATCGACATCTCCCACAATTAAATAAATACTGATCTAAGCGTTTCTGCTTTTATCGCTGTTTTTCTTGGCCAGTGACACTTACAGACACAAAAGGGCTGCATTTGCCAAAACTAAAGCACTTAAATTTTAAGAAAACAGATTTTGCAACGCTTCAAGAAGTAAAATAGCTTCTGCCAAGTTTTGCAGTACTTGTTCACTATTTGTATTTCCAAAATAAAATTGTTTTGAATGATGGTAACACCTTTGCCTTCAGCTACTGTTTCCTTTTGCAGAAGAACAGAACTGGAAGATGTTGAAAAAGGTGGAGAACTTCGGTATCAACAGCTGTCTATTAATAACCAAGTGCAGTATTAGAAACTCAGAACCTCTGAACACTAGGTGTCAGTGTAAGAAATGGAAAAATATCAAAAACCTGTTGTTTCCAATCAGGTGGATTAGCTAAGAAACCAGAAGCAGCTGTGACCACATTTCCTTGTAACTCCGTAACACTGTTAACAAGCCAATCTTCCTAAAAAATGTTATTCTGAAACTATCAGGTTTGCTTGAAATCAGATAAGGTGATCTAAAAATTACAATGAATTTGCTCTGTTAACCACTTTGAGATGACCTTTAAGGTTTATGAGTTACACTTCAAGACCATGCAGAGTTTTACACTACTCCTTTTCCGACATAGATATCCATAAATCAGTCTGTTTCTTTCTCAACTTAAAGTTTACAGGTTGCTTGCCTTTTTTTTCCCTTAGAATCAATGAAAAACTACATATCTATAACACAAATACAGCTAGTGCCTGAAGCCACAGATGTGAGATGTCTCTCACTTCACTTAAGAAGTCCAGATTTTAAATGCATGACCAGAATTTTAAATAACTATGTTAGGACATGAAGAATCACATGCTTGAAGTGTCCATTTATCTCCCATGACACAAAAGATGATCTGGTGTCATTACCTCAGCTTTAGAAAAAAATGTTTGTCATATTTGTTTGCTTTTATGTTTTACTACTGATAAATTTCTGATTCTTTTCATTTAATGTACTAATTTCTGTCAGAATCAGAATACTAGGCAAGATGGCTCTTTGTGTGCAGGACAGACTTTACACACATTTCATATAATATTCTATTTATACCATACAAAGAAGCTAAAGAAAGAATGAAACCCTGAACATCAACTTTACATTTGGCTTCTGGAGCTTGGAATGTAATTATGTTCCTCAAAATCATAATCAGAATATTAATTACCAGAGTTCACCATATTGAGCAATAAAAATCTAATGATTACTCTTAAATTTCTTAACTTCTTGATTTGTTAGTGACATCACTAGAAGTAGGCAAAGACCCTGAACACTGCATCTGTACACTGACTGTCCCTGCTCATCTCAGCTCATCCAAGGCAGGCTTGAACAGCTGTTAATCTCTTCTACTCTCCTAAAATTTTACATAAAAATTAAATAAAGGATGTATCTGTGTTTTAGAAACACGGGCTGGGTTCAGCTTATCAACTGTTTCATAAGAGCCCCAGAAGCCAAGGGAATTGAATATATATATATTTAAGAATGCCACAGATTCCAAAGCCCCCACGAGTGAAATTTCATACCTACTTAATTCCTCTAACCCAACAGCCTAAACAGGAATGTGATGTGTGAAGGGTGGAAAAAACAACCATGTAAATATAGAGACATAAATTCTTATACATTTACAGTACACACAAATCCATGATATTGTTATTAAAGGTCCAGTCTGATACAGAAAATGAGGAAATACTGGGATTATTGCTGCCTGCACTACCTTCAGGCTTTATATTTTGTGTGTTACAACCCAACCTTTGAGCACTGATAACTTTTTGTTTTCCATTTAATTTAGTCAATGCTTCGGATCTTTTTCTTCACTGTTGAACATGCTGGTACAACTTCATAGGTATAATTTACTCATTTCCTTCTGTTTGATAATTTAGGGTTTTAATACCAGTATCTTAGTCTCTTTCCACTTGTAAGGTCAGTGAAGTTCATCCCCACTGGATGCTGAGCAGCATCTCTACATGACCAGGCAAAAAGAAGCAGTCCTGTGTTAGAGCACATGCTGACACTGCACAGAGATCCATGGGAAAAAAAAAAAAAATCTGACCAAGTCACTAAATCCTCAGTCTCAAGAGAAAGCTGAGAGAGAGCCCAGAATCCCTCACTGGGACTCCCGAATGATCTCCTGAAGTAAATTCTGTGCTTGAGAACAGATCTGAATATGGTGAACAAGGGGCAGATAATGTTTAAAATAGAAAACTCAGGACATGTCTTTTCATATAAATTACCATAAAAATCTATCATATAAATCTAAATACCAACCACATTTAAATGCTGCAATTGCACAGGGAACAATTAACCACTTGCTAGATATAAAGCCCCATCTCTCCTTTTCCATCCCACATGGGGAAATGCAGACAAACTCACAGTGCTGGTACCCAGGGAAGTTGTTATACTACAGACTTATTTTCCAGTTTGATTTCTTCCAGGGCAGGTGTGCCATGTGTTTGCTGCAAATGCATGCATGTTGTTTATTCGACTCTACAGTAGGAATAGAATGAATAGGGGAAGGATTTCTCCCAGATGGTTTTTGTGAACTCCCTTTATCCCATCCATGTAAACACACAGCATGTTCCGGCTTGCCGGGCTGTACATCCACCCTGTGACTTAGTACAAAGTCTGAATGTTTAGTTAGCCAGAAGATTGCTTCCATCCTGTGATTCATTAGGTCCCTATGGTACCCTCGACTTCCTTTATTTTGTACAATCACAAATTATATTAGTTTGTCTTATTTTGATAACCCCTTTAATTAATGTCCTGCACAGGAAACTTTATAACTGTTTTAAAACAGACTCATAAAACAAGGACTTTTCCTGTTGCTGGGGTGGCATAAGTGACAGTTGCACATAACTTTGGGATCAAGAGTGAACAGTGCCTCACACTGTTCGTTTTTATCAGTGGGCAATTCCTGCCCATGAAGGAGCTGCTTTCAATTCTTTCCTTCTTAAAAGGAACATCAGAAATGTTACAATTATGTATATAAAGGTTGCAAGTCGAACAGTTCCAAAATGTAGTAAGCAAACCCGGAGCTGTGTGAAGCTACACACGTTAAAGTGACTGATCCAGTTTGTGAACAAATAACAACTGTGATCTAAATTTAAAAACCCAAGAACCTCTGCAAGCAAAAAACCTGTAAAGACCAAGAAAGTTTTATCCTTGCTTCTGTTTAAGTCCTCATTTTTCCTACTCGCCTCTCCCATTATCATAGTCTTTTTCTCTGGAAGGGCAAGTGAAGGTGAGTTTTCCCTTCTTCTTTTGTTTTAAACTGCAGTAAAAGAAATAACAGCTGCAGGAATAAGGCTGAGAAGAGAAGAAAGTACATCATGATCCAGAAAATATACAGTCCTTTGAAAACATAAAATTCATGCTACTTATGATAAGTAACTGCATTTTGCATCAGTAAACTTATGCTTGTCTCTGTATTTTCACCATTCCTTTTCCTAGGAAAAAGTGGCAAATGACTACCCAATCTTTACTAAACTCACTATAAAAAGCAATTTATTCCACAGAATGAATTTACCACAGATCTACTTAAGACTCAGGCACACTGCTGAATTTCTGCATCTCACTCTAAGTTTTCTACCTATGAATTACTGCTGCATTTTAATATAATCTGTATATGCCAGTATAGACTATTCGCCTGCTGTGCTCTCTGTTTTGGTTGAGACCAAAGGACTGATTCTGAACTAAATGTTGTGTGTGTAAGAGACAATTTATTTCAAATAGTAAAAACAACAACAACAAAAAATAATCTATGTGTACATCCAAAGTGTTTACCTATGCTTATAAGTAACTCAGGACCCAAATCATGTTCCTACACAGGAAGCAAGAGTAGAATATTAATAGCTTTAGGTATCAGCACAAGTTGTATGAAATTAAATAACATAGGAAGATAAAAGTGAATGAAGAAAGAAATTCCAACAGATATCATGTACAATATGATTCTGGGCACCTGAAGTTCCTTTAAGTTGACACTACTGAATTCTAAAAAAAGGCAGCTGAGTGGGTCTGACTTCAATCATTTGACATCAATTGGAGAGAACAGAGTCCATCTTCCAGCAGACACACATTGGCTGACAGAGAGCAAACCACAATTCTATTAACATGAATTCTACCATTCATGACTGTCTTCATAAGGACTTATCACACATTACAAAGAATTACAGCAGATAAGACATTTAAAGGATGCAGTCCAAGGCTGTTGTGATGTGCTGTGGCCCTCCCTCTGAGCAGCCACTTTCATGGACAGACGAAGTTACTTACCTGTATTTTTTGTTGTGCATATGTGTAATTTACCTATTCCTTGGTTCAACTCTGTCCTACTGCTAAAATATCTTCCATTTTGTAAAAACAAATCTAATCTCTTCCCAAAAGCTATTTGATATCTCTGAAACAAAATGTAAAGGACTGAACTACAAATCTAGTGCTACACTGAATAACCAAACTCTGTGAGAACAGGTGCCTGCACTACTCCTGCCATACCTAGTGTGCCTAGAGAACAAACTGCTGGTATTTCATTCTGGTAACAAACAACAGGCTGATACATTGCCAGCATAAGGAAAGTGATTGCTTACCAGCTCTTCTGATTTAATTAGTGCATTGTGATCTTATTGTCCATTTGCCTTTGAACATGACATCTGAAGCATGAACAAGAAGCTATGGCTCCATCAAGAGAAGACACTAATAATATTTATCTTTTACTATTAGTCTAATCATACTACCTTTTCTTATGAACCAGCCCAGAATGATAAAAATTTTGGAGAGAGCTGGCGAAGGTGAAGAGGGACATTTTCTCTTTCATAAATATTATATAAAACAATTTCCAAATTGTTTTATATCTATGCATGTGCAAGACTTAGTCTATTTTGATGGCAAACCTCTCAATGGTAGTTCAATGATGAACAAAAATTCCTATTCCATTCCTCTTAGTTACAGCTGTTTTTTGGTTTTTTTTTTTTACACAAAATGCTGAATAATATACATCTGTCCTAATGAAGGATCTTCAAGTTCCCTTTCTAAGGGTCTGAATAGACATGAATAGGTTATTATAGATGATGATGTTTCAAAACCTTCTTAGTTCATGTGGAGATTGCATCGGACGTGATGGAAGAATGAAATAGGTCTTATTCCACTTCAAATGGCCAGTAATTGAAAGGCTTGTCCCATTCTGATTAACATCTTTTTGCATTCCCTGTTGAACTGTTTTTGCAGGCATAACTTTCCTTGTATTACTAGCCTGGCCATAAAGAAAATACAGTTTTGACTGGAACTTCTAGTCTTAGCCCACATAAAGAAGTACAGTTTTAGGGTAACATGAAGGCATCTATAAATTCCTTAAACATTTACCTATAAAAGAACATTTAGATCTGTTACCAAATACTATCAGTCAACAATGAACTTGATTTCAAATTAAAACTTAAATTCATTGTGTTTATCAAATACATTATGCTTGACCAAAAAATGTACAGAATTTTCTAGTGTAGGGGCTTTATGATTTTCTGTTGCTTGATATACAAAAAAACAAAAGGTATAATAATTACAATATAAGCATAAAAAATTCAAACTCATGACACAAATATGATGGAATTTATCTCTCATCTTTCATGCTTATCTCCTAGATATTCAAACCCAAGCCAGCTGTCAAAGGATTCATTTCTTAGTCAGCTGAGAATATAAATTCCTTGAGAGATACAAACCCATTCAACTCAGAAAGTAATTTTAGGATGAAATGAATCTTCCTCTGGAGATGCTCATTTCCTCCTATACATTGCTATTACTTTTAGTAGAATTTCCCTTTATGCAAAGCAGTGTGCATATTATTCAAAATACACCCAAAAATGGATCATAAAATGTGATGAAGACTCTTAAAAATCTACTTTCCAGGAATTTGCCTCGTTAGTGCACTCATTGGCTACAGCAGCCGGACTTCTTGAAGTGCACAGTGGTTTGAAGCAGTGACTGTATAAATCTGCCCAAACCAGACCTTGATTTAATAGAGTTCAGATCAACTCTGAAAATAGGAAGCTGGAACTATAAAGCTGTGAGATATCAAAAGTCAACCAATCAAAGGCAATCATGCTGGAAACTTATTTTTTAATGTAGAGCCTCAAACCTGGACTTAATCAACAAGAACAAGTTCTTCTGGCAAATGTTTACTATGAAAGATGTGTGCAACATGCCAGCTTTATTGCAGGTATAAAAGTAATTTCTACAGTTTAGCTTTATACCTGTATTATGGATGGAAAAATGGACAAGAATTAAACAAGAAATCATTAAATTACATAGTGAGAACTGCGTAGTCCATTAACATGAGCAATATGACAAAATCCAGGTGGTAAGCAATAAATCTACTTCTGCAGTCAGCTTCATTTATAAAAATAGCATTTTGCTAGTACTGGGTAAATACCAGCAAAAACACCTACATATAAAGTGAAAATTTCATGTAACTGCACAGAAGCTCAATAAGGATGTGCAATTGAGGATGACAAATGTGCAAAATTCCCTATCAGAAGCCCGGGGCATGTAAAACGTTACTGATTTAAGAGTTCCGGCATGTGAATGTCAGAGGTCAAAGCAATGAGCTATTAAAGATACTTTCACTTCCTCAGAAATAAAGTGCTGTCTCGGGCTGGGAGGGGAAAGGTTAGAAAAGCTGTTTATCTGCCGCTCCATTCCCATTCTTCCTTCTGTCAGGAAATCCTACAAGCTCCTGCACCCCACGCAGGGTTAACCCCAGGTCACATCCAGCCCCGAGTAAGTTCCCGGCTTTGATTTAAGTGCAAAGACCACATGGACACAGGTTGCACTTTCTCAGCTGCAGGGTTTGGTAAAGCTCAGCTCAGCGAAGCCTCGGTGGGACAGAAGAGCCCAGACTCCAGCAGGTTACTGCCGAGGGAAGAGCGAAGCCGCAGCCATCAGTTTGCATAAATTACAGGGGTCATTAACAAAGAGAAAATGTTACTTTGTCAGACCTAAAGTTGGAATAAGAACTACAAATATATGCCCAGGACAGAGTGTTTAACCAGTGGGAAACCTACAGAGAGGGGAGAGACGTTGTCCCCTCCAAGGAGCCACGGGGCATGTTCAGGACAGCCCAAGAGGAGTGTAATAAGGAAAGAATCCACAAAGATGCCAGGAGACTGTGGAGACAGGGATACACTGTTGGGCTGTAGAAGTATGAGCAGAAAGAAACTGCCTGGAGCTGGAAGGGATGCCAAGGCATTTGCTGAGATGCAGGAAACTACCGAACGGCTGCTGGATTAGGTGCAAAGCTGAAGGAAAACACCTGTTGCAGGCATACAGTGGGCAAGTGGAAGCCTGATTTTAGTATATTTCTATTAAAAACATAAATGTCTTATATGCATGAATATGTAGAAATAAAAAACCATATTTTATACACACATACATATTTATAATATGTGCTGTATCCCGTTCTGAATTTCATCCTTTTACAGGAGTTTTTAGCTCTCGTTAATGTAGTACCAGAACCTACCTTGAAACTTAAAAAGCCTTGTCATTGCTAAAAGGGCTCATTACAAAGAAGAGGTGTAGGAACTTGCAGCTCAAAGCTCTTGCTGATCCAAGGACTCACCAGATGTAAATATTAGTTATAATATGTATTAGTATAATCTATATATGTTAGTTCCATATAATGTCCATTCCCACACGTGCTGGTAATTTCATTCAAATCACAAAACTATTAAGGTTGGAAAAGACCTCTGAGATTATCAAGTCCAACCATTAACCCAGCACTGCAAAGACCACTAAACCCTGTCCCTCAGTGCCACATCTATGTGTCTTTTAATGGCTATAATAAGAAACACACACTTTTTATGAAGCCACAGGTGGCATGCCAGATTATACCTTTCTATACAAAGGCATAGTCATTTGTCAGATGGCAAATTCATACCATGGTGTAAAATGCCATGAATTATTTCTTAAGAGGAGCTGTTGAACTTCAATAAATTATACAGAGGTTCAAATTTAGAGTTGCTTCTGACAGATGTGATTCAAAACAATCTCATTTATATAACACTTTCATTGGCTTTCAATATATTAAAATAGTCCATATTTGGCGGGTTTTTTTTGACAGAAGTCAAAACATCTCATGGAAGGAATATTAAGACAAATCCTAAGCAAATAATGCATTAACACAAATAATAGAACATAAATTAAAAAAAAAAAAAAGACAGCAAGGCAGCCTTTAGAAGAATAGTCAGTTCTTCTAACAACTTAAAGTTTTTTTAACAAAACCCCATCAGCTTTCTTCCAAAGGTTAGGTAGGGTTGTGTATCTGGTTCTACAGATCACTGAGACCAGAGCATCACCCTCAGTTTCTGTGTTTTATTTGTTCCTAAACCCTGGACAATCTGTTATTAGTCATTAGATCACGAAAATATCATGTGAATTGAAGGAGTTTTAGAGTGCAGGCTATTTTGCCAGTTATATTCTTACCAAATTTATCAGCTGAGTGTGGACAATGTCTTCCACCAGAACTGCAGTTTCATGGAGTGGCCTGCGAGCATCTCCCAGGGAAAACCTGAAACAAAGAGGTTTATTGCAAGGTTATGGAAATTAGTTAAAAAGAAAAGAGGTATTGGTCTCCTGAAAGATAAAAAGAAGAAAATATGAGTAATAACAATAAGGTTAATACACCTGTACGTACAGAAATGGATCACTCAGCCAGGTGCAAGGATTATAAACCAAAGTCATGTGATTAGTGGAACAAAAGAGCTGCAAGAACATACACTAAAGCATGTGTGGAGACAAACTGAAAGATTGAGGAAACAGGAAATCCAGTTTGTAGGAACATTTGTGTACACCCCTCATCAATAAACAACTTTGGTAAACTTGTAATAATGGATGAGGAGAAGACTGACGTACTCCACTTTTTTGCCTCAGTCTTCACTGACAACCTCTCTTCACACACTCCTCTGGATGATCTTTAATGTCCTTTCCAACCCAACACATTCTATAATTCTATAATTCCATGAGAAAAGAGCAGGCAAAACTGCAGCATGTGCACTACTAACTCTGCATTTGCAGCCCCCTTTGTTTACAAAATTACCAAATAACTATTTGAAAAGGTAAAATACCAACAGCTTTTTTAACCCAAATTTAAATGCTGGTGCTAACAGGTGGAAGAAACAAATAAAGGGTAAACATTTTTATACATAATAATGTATGTGAGGCTCCTAAAGTCTACACTGCAACATGAAATGGCAGGAGGTCATAAAGAGATCATATTGTTCATACAATATCACAAACAAAAGGCAAGGTGAGGCCAGCAAGGAGTATAAAATGAGGAATTGTGACATTGGACTTCGCAAGGTATTTTTTCCTCCTCCTACTTTTCTTATACTTCTTCTTCTGCTATTTCTTCTTCTCTAAGAAACACCAGCCTTACATCATTCAAGAGAAAGACAACTCCCATGCTGTTTAGTATTCCTCAGAACATTCCTGAGAATAAAACATTTTCTCTGCTCCTAAAGTTGAGTTTTTAAAATACAAAAACTTGTACAGTAAAATATATTCATTGTAAATTAAATAGCACAGGCCAACAATAACACTACAGATTCTTATAAAAAGAGTGAAATTTTATTTACAAGCAAGACTCAAATGTTTGTAGGTGACTGAATATATCAATTATTTCCTCACAAAAGTATTAGTCTACCTTGCAATACATTAAACCAGTATTTTATCTATAAACAACTAAAGAGCTCTATAACAGGGTTCTTTTCCTTTATCTAACAATGAAATTATTTCCAGTGTTCTTTAAACAGCATTCCAAATTCTAATAAATAAAAAAATAAATATCAGCCTGATACATGTAAGAGCACAACAAGAGCTACTCAGGCAAAATCTGAGCATAATCCACTGTACAACACTGGTCATACCATGAGGAAATTACACTCTGTATTTGCCCATTATCATCTGTCTCTCTTGTTGGGACTATCAGCATCTTAGAGACACAGTTGTGTTTTATAACATGTTGTACATTTATAAAATGAGCACAACTCATTTTTTCTCCATTATGCAGGGGTGCACATGTACATGGATTAGAATGTCAGGCACTTCCTAGGACTATAACGACAGCACAGCAAGTCATCCAGAGACTATTAAATATCTTATAAACTGCAAATACATGGACATGATACAGGAAATACAAATAAATAGAAATATAAATATTTATTATCATAGTACATTGGAAGATTAAACAGTATTTAAGCCATCACAGATTCAAAAAAAGTGCTCATAGAGGATAAAGCTCAAGTTTTTCTTTTTTTTCTTTTTTTTAACAGTAAGGCTTGTAAGTAAATGAAAATGGCAATTAATAGTTGTTTTTAATCACACAGGGTATATAAAACCAAACAGAAGAGTTATCATAAACATAATATACTGTTCATTCTTAACTGCTGGTCTTCTATTTTTTAAAGGTAATTATTCTTTCTTTTTAAGGCTTCAAATACAAAATAAATCAACTATGCAAGACTGCAGTAAACACCCGGTGTCCAGCATGATCAGCTTAGACATACATTTCTCATGTTCACAGTTTTATTCAGCACCCCAAATGTACAAATTAAAGGGCTTGGGGTTTCTTTTCTGAACAAAACAAAGTGCAAGAAGTAAAATCTATTTCTGAGGCAGGATGCTGCCTCTACACTGAGCTGCCCTCCTCATCTGCATTCAGAAATCTCTCTCACAAGTAATTCACAGCTCCCCAAATGGCAGGAGGGGCAGAGGAGCTGCAATCATGACGCAGCACATCGATCCAAAAAGAGACAAACATAAAATCTTTTTTGGTCCATTTTGATGGACCACTCAGGATAAGGGGCAATGGCTTCAAACTGAAAGAGGACAGATTTAGAACAGAATTTTCCAAGAGGAAATTCTTCCCTCTGAGGGTGGGGAGGCCCTGGCACAGGTTGCCCTGAGAAGCTGTGGATGCCCCTGGATCCCTGGAAGTGTCCAAGGCCAGGTTGGACAGCTCTTGGAGCCACCTGGGATAGAGGAAGGTGTCCCTGCCCATGGTAGGGGCTTAAAACAAGATAATCTTTAAGGTACTTTCCAACCCAAACTATCCTGTGATTCTGTGATAGACAAAGTTGATGCTGAGACATGATGAAAGGTTAATGTCAACTGCACTTCTTGATTTAATAGAAAATCAAGTTCCTACTTTCTTCCTCTGTCACTTCCATGCTTTCCACCTTCCAAAGCTATTTCTATCTCATTTTGCCTTCACTGTTTTCCCACGTAACTTCTTCCAGCTTCTTTCCCACACACAGAAAACTAGATACTGGCATGGTGGTTTCAGCAAAAAGTAAAAACCACCACACCCACCCACAGCCGCTTCCTTTTCCTTTGCAATGGATCCAGGATTTTCAGACACTAAAATAAAAGTAAAGCTTCTGTATTTGTTAATTGTATTTGCATAGCATTTGATATGTTTCTTGATTCTAACATGCTTTTAGGATAACATTCTTTAAGATACCAAACACAGCCTTTTTTTATGTCTTTCTGCTACCAGAGGTAATAATGAGAAATGCACAAGTAGCTTATTACTTTAACTCTTTCATTTTTTGCCTTCACTTTTGCATTGTACCTCTCCACAGCAGGATAAACACTAAACTACAAGTCAGATGGCTCATTGTTTTCCCAAGTGGCAGAATACAAAGAAGTTTAAGAACTAAAAGAAAACACTTTTAAAAAAAGACCCCCAAATTTGGTGCCCTTGCTTCTGGGAAGTGAAGCTGAACTTGATGCTTTAATATAAGTTATGAATTTCATTTCACATGTGCTTTGCTTTTATGGTTCATGAGAGTCTTTTAAAGAACCTTCCATTCACCAGACATATTAATAAGTCTTCCTATGAAACACATAAAAATTCTGTTGAAAATAAAAAAAGAGCTGTTTCTCCACAGGTAAATACTGAAGACGAAATATAGCAAAATACAACATTAGCAGGGCATCAAAGCAGTAAAGTATTATGGTAGACAGTCATGGTAATAGAAGCATCAACCCATTAGACATGTCCTACAATAACAAAGCCTTCTTAGAAGATCCTATTTCAAAGGTTTGTCTGTTTTAAGGAAACATTTTTACAAGGGGGGGATCAACTTACCCAGATTTTCACAGGAGGATTAAAATAGTAGCATGGAGAAAGAAAAGACTGCTGCAGCACTTTTATTGTTTACTTTTAGCTTCTATTTCTAATTTATTTAAGTTCCTGTAATGATGTTTCCAGGCTCTTCAAAAGGGTAAATGTCCAAGCCACTAAGTGCCTACATGAAGTATCATGGTACTATGTGTAAACACACGCTCATACTTGGCACATGCTAAGGTCCAACTGCTGCTCATGGCGCAGGGACTGACATCTATAAGAACTTCAAAATGGGCAGCTACAGAAATAGATATAGATTTTTGCTATCTTTTCAGGGGTTTAAGTACCTGAGAAAGGTATTGGGGCAGGCAAGGCACAGGCTTGGTTCAAACAGAGCTCTCCAGGTGGCCAGACCACCAGGAGAGAAGCCTGTGGAGACAGAGAGCTGCTGCAACCTCCCGTCCTCCACAGCCTCGAAAAGCTGTCCTGGCCAGAAAGGAACTATAACCAGGGCGGCTGGGAGTGCACTGAGCTAGAATAAACAGTTTCCCTCACTGGGGTTTCTACTGAGTTCACACCATAACAAGGCTGCCCCAACGCATTCAGAATTTACCACCTCAAATAAATGTGATGAATCAAGCCTAGGGAAAGTATAAAAGCAGCCAGGTAGTCTGGTGGGAAATATGTACTGCTTTTTTTTTTTCCCTCTTCTAGAAATCCCTAACAGCTCTCCTTTTCTGTTTCTAAAGGATGAGTGCATGCCCACGTGGGCAAGAAGGCCAATGGCACCTGGCTAGTGTCAGCAGTAGCGTGGCCAGCAGGACCAGAGCAGTGATTGTCCCTGTGCTGGAAATAGATGAGGCCACATCTCCAGTGCTGTGTCCATTTCTGGGCCCCTCACAACAAGAAAGACCTTGAGGGGCTGGAATGTGTCCAGAGAAGGGAATGGAGCTGGGGAAGGGTCTGGAGAACAGGTCTGAGGAGGAGCAGCTGAGGGAGCTGGGAAAGGGGCTCAGCCTGGAGAAAAGGAGGCTCAGGGGGGACATTCTCACCCTCTAAATCTCCCTGACAGGAGGGTGCAGACAGGTGAGGGTCAGTCTGTTCTCCCAGGTAACAAGGGACAGGATGTGAGGAAATGGCCTCGACTTGTGTCAGGGGAGGTTTAGATTGGCTGTAAGAATAATTTTCTTCACAGAAAGGTTGGTCAGGCACTGGAACAGACTGCTCAGGGCAGTGGTGGAGTCACCAGTCCTGGAGAGATTTAAAAGATTTGTAGAAGTGGTTCTGAGGGACATGGTTTAGTGACTGACCTGGCAGAGCTGGGTTAATTTTTGGACTCAATGATGCTAGAGGGTCTTTTCCAAGCTGAATAAATGATCATGATTCCATGATCCAAACTGCCACAGGGCAAGCACTTCTGACCTCAACACAGACGTATTTACTTGCTCCTGCCTACAACCAGACTGGGACTGTGGATCACAGGGATCCATGTGCCTGCCATGCCACAGTGACCTGAGAGGTGCACACTGTGTATGTGGGAGAGTAGTCCATGACCTGGATGAGAGGTTTGGGATCCACATAACAATCTGGACATAAATCTGGGCTGCATACTGGAGAGACTCATAAACTAGAGGGTTTATGAGCTGGCTACTGGAGGGACCAGGAGGTCCACAGCAGCTGCTGGGGAGGCTGTGGTGTTTTGTTTGTGAGACTCACTTGGCTTTGTGTGTCTCTGCAGGTGAGGACTGAGCTCTCCAGCACAATGACTGAGCTTGAGACTACTGGATTTAGCAATGACCAAGGTGTGAGTGCTCATCTTGTACAGAACCAGCTGGTTCACTGTTATGAAACCAAAAACGAGGCAAGGATCCCATAAAATCACATAGTACAAATTAGCTACCAGATATATTTGGACTGGGTAATATGTGGGCTCACATCTCCTCAGTATTGTAAGAACACACAGCAAATTTCTCTTCTGTCAGCTGTTTGGCAGGAATATACTTGGAATATGCAGCATATTAATTCTCACAGATGTCTCCGTATTATAAGGAAGTGTTCTCTGAAATATATGAAATATTGGAAACCTGACAGCCAGTTCATGACAAAGAAAATCAGTTTTACAGTACTGGGCACAAAAACATTCAGAAAACTTCCAGCAATTTGAACACCTGAAGGATAAGCACTGCAAATGACTGTAAAACACTAAAAAGAAACTCCAGAAAATCAGTAATACAGTATCTTGAAGTAATGCACTTCCATACCAGAGGATGCCAATGGTGAAGACAAAGATAAAGATGCGCAGATCAGGTCCCTTAGATGACAGAAAATTAGAAGATCCCTCTGATGAGCATGAGAATGAGCATGTCATTGCAACAGACAACCCACAGAAAATAGCATAAGGATATATTCTGACCTTTTTCAAAGTCTCAAAAGCTAAAGATAACTCCTGTCTCTGCATTTTTTTGCCATGGCCGCTGCTGAACAAATTAGGCAGAAGTAAAGACTGAAAGGAAAGAGACGACTGGTGCCAAACCAAAAAATTGATCAGACACGCACAGGAGGACACACTGTATGGAGAGTGGAAGAGGAAAGAACAAAATCCAGGAGGAAGAAACTTCCCTGAGTAAAAGGATGGTTTCAATAGGGGGAAAAGAGATAAATAATGAAGTCTCAAAATAATTTCTGTTTTATGTTAAGATATGTTATATCAGAGAGAGAGGTGAGGCTACTCTTTTGTAGACTTCACTCCCTCCTAATACTGTCTGTAAACTTACTGAGACATTACTTTAAAAAGTAAATAATCTTGCTTGCTATATTGCCTAAACTTAAGACAAAAGGCAACAATCTAAAGCACTGAGTTATGCTAACTAACCAGCAATGTCTACAGCACTACCTGAAGAAGCACTGGAATTTATATTGCCATTTATATGTTTGTCTGCTCTTCAGGTAACTTCTACCTAAGCCCTTTTAGAAAGAAAAGGTAATAATTCCATTAGAGTTCATAGCTAATATATCAAGTATGCAGAGGTTTCACACAACATGCTGAGCATGGTTCTTTACCAGGATTTATGTAGAGTCAAACATCTCACTACCTTGATGATGTGAAAAGTAACAGCAGTAACTCCCCACTTTCCTGCTTCTACAAAGACTAGAGATGCTACAGGAAGTTACAAAAACTAATTACCACCTATTTATGCAGCAAGTGGAGACATCCTACTGCCTTATTTAAATGCTATAATATTAATTCAAATAATTTGATTATTAAATTTTTGAATCTTTACTATAAGAAACTCAGCTAAAGGAAAACACTTTTCCTCAAATGTGTATGGCAATGAGAAAGGCAAGTACAGGAAGAACCTGAAATGTCAGATACAAAATGGGGCTTTTTCACTCTAAAATTAATCCATGATGATGTCTGCAAATATTGGAAAAGTATAAACAACAAGAAGAGAAACATTACATAATACCATTTAATTATTCAAAAGTACATAGTGACACGTAAAGGGATAAAATTTAGAACAGGAACATTTAGAACAAATAAGAAAGAAAACATCTGAAAACAAGAATTAAAACCCTCTGTAACCATCACAGAAGGAAGAGAATCTTCACTGCAGGAGACACAAAAAACTAAGCTTAGCCAAGAACTGGGGAGGGGTCTTGTGATGCTAAACAAGTACACAAAGGAAATCTTGATTATGTGAATTAAAATAATTTAAAAAGAGATATAACCCCATTCTATTATGGTACATCACTTGCAACTCTATGTTTGGAGACTGAAACAAACTTCACTGATGCTTATAATAATTAAAATTCTGAATCCAATAAAAGACTTTGTGATGAATGATTATTTTGAGCTTACTGAAAACTTTATAATGCTTTCTTAATGGTTCCCCACAGATAGTTCTTGATAACCAGCGTGGAAAGCACCATCCAACAAATCATTGTTCCCCTGAGTTAAGACCTAAACAAGGCAAGACCTTTGTTAGAGCAACTTTGTTTACCTGAAAAGACCTAAACAAGGCAAGATCTTTGTTAGAGCAACTTTGTTTACCTGAAAATGGAAGTAGTTTGTTGACACCCTGAGTTTTTAAATGGTGAGGTCTGCCAGGCAGCAGGATTAACAATGCCTAACATCCTGCCAAATGAAAAGTCCAATTCTTCTCACAAAAAGACAAACCCTGCCCTCAGTGACGCCACCATAAATCAAAAATAACACAAAATCCTCAGGGATAAATTTCAGAGATGCTGAAGTCTCTCAGCTCCATGGGAGGTCATTCTGTTTTGACTCAACAAAGTGTTTTAAGCATGAACCTTCTGAATCATATTCTTAGGCTGATTTTGAATGCTTATATAACTTGCAGAAACAAAATAATATCCTACATTTTCCCTTTAGAAAGGGCAACTTTTGTTAACGTTCCCTTACATACACTATAAAGTAGGCAGTAAGAAATCTCTATCCAATTTTTTTCTTAATAAACCCATCTTCATGACTGCAAAATCACAGTCTTGCAGGCCAGAAGAGGAGAAAAAAGGGGGAAAAAAGAAGATACCACTTTATCACTTCTACTCCGTGAATCACAGGCCAGCTGAGGCTGGATGTGTAGAGACACCCAGTTCAATTCCCCCACTCAAATAATTTCCTCAGGGCTGCATCCACTCGAGTTCTGATCTTCTCCCATGATGGATACTCCACCACCTCTCTGCACAAAGTTCCCACATGCTTGGCCACCCTCACAGTAAAAAACTGTTTTCTTTATTTTTAACTAGAATCTCCCATATTTCAATCTGTGCTCAGTCACTGGGCACCACTGAAGGAAGCCTGGCTTTGTCTGCTTTATTCCCTCCCAACAGGTATTTATAGACATTGACAAGACTTCCCTGATCCTCTTCTCCAGGATGAACTGACCCAGCTCTCTCAAGCCTCTCTTGCAGGAGATGCTCCAGTCCCTTAAGCACCTGAGTGGCCCCTCACTGGATTTGTTCCAGTATTTCCGTGTCTCTCTTGTACTGGGAAGCTCCCAGAGTGGCCCCAGAGATCCAGATGGGTCTGTTCAGTGCAGAGGGGAAGGACCACATCCCTCACCTGCCTCATGCAGCCCAGGGTGCTTTCCAAGAGCACACTGCTGCCTCCTGTCCACCTTCACTGCTGTCTCTAGCCTGTTCAGGTGCCAGGGGTTATTCCTCTCTTGGGTCATCACTTAGGATTCCCCTTTATGGCACTTCATGAGGCTCCTGTTGGCACATTTCTCCAGCCTGGTGACAATGACAGCACCATGACAGGGTTCATCAGCCACTCCTAGTTTTGTATCCTCATCAAACTGCTGTGGGTGCACTCGTGTCCCATCACCCAGGTCAATAATGAAGACATTACACAGTGCTGAGCCCAGGATCAACCCCTGGGATCATCAGAAGCAACAGCCCTCCAGAGGGACTTTACACTGCCAGTACCAACCCTATGAACGCAGCCCTCTGTCCATCCCTTTGTCTATTTCATCACCTTGCACAAGAGGATGTCACAGGAGAGAGGGACAAAAGCCTTGCTCAAGTAAAGGCAAACAGCACTCCCTGCTCACCCCTCATGCACTGCACTGTTATTTCATCACAGAAGGCCGTCAGGTTGGTCACAGATGATTTCCCCTTCATAAATCTGACAACTCTGAATCACTTTGGAATCCTTAACAGGCTCAGAAATGATTTCTAGGATGACCTGCCCAGGGGTCAATGGGAGGGTGACTGGTCTGTCATTTCCCAGATCCTTCTTCTTGTTCATTTTGGGGACAGAAATAGAATTTTCTTCCTTCCACACCTCAGGAATGAACTTCCCCGAGTTGCTGTGACTTCTCTTTACAAGCAATATCATACATAAAATCAAAGTAGAATCCTGTATATTATGTCATTGGAAGAGCAAATATGTAAATTAAAGTCTGATTTCAATCAGAAAGTGCAGAAATATTATCTGTACTTAAACTTTTATGACTACTGTTAAGACATGAAAAATGATTTTGTGTATATAAAAGCACAACTTAGAAGATACATTTGAGTTAAAGGTTTTTTAAGTACTTTTTCCTTCCCCATGGTCAATATGCAAAATGTTGCCAATTTTGATGCAAGATGCCATAGAGGTCTACTTTCAACAGACTATTTATAGGTAACTATGTTTCAGAGTGAATATGGATAAATTCCATCCAAACCTAATTTTCTAAGTTTTGCTAAGAGCTCTGCAGAATAATCTTTCTACATATGGTCTTCACTGAACTAACTTGGTTACTCTTTGTAAACTGTGTGATGTACAATATCCACTGGCTGAGGAGCAGCATGATTTTGTAAAATAAATAAATGCTTGAATTTGGACAATCAAATCATATAGGTGTTTTCAGAAGTCCTGTTATTAATGACAAACAATAGACTTCAGCCTCTGTGGTTTTTTTCTCTCATATTATAGTAAATACTTTCTAACTGCTGAAAATCTGCAGATTTGTCCCAACGCAAAGCTGTGGCAAGACCCCTTTTCAGTGCCATTGTGTACTCATCAAAATACACAAAAGTCTAACAGTTAAGTGTCTTAAATTAATTTTACAAATCCTTATGACTGGCCAAGGAAAAAGATATAATTTATTCCAGTTGTATAACATAGTATGTTCCATTTGCTCACTCACAAAGGGTTTCAGATTTTCAGGAAACAAATGAGACAACTGTCTTTCTCAGCCATGCAGACTGGACTATGATCAGTCACTTCTGCTCTAGGAAAAAGTTCATCTCAACAAAATACCCAAACACAACTGGAATTTAACAAAGCCAAGGGAGACGAATTCTCAGCCTGCTCTCAAGAGGACAAGGCAAAAAAGTGATGAGGAGAGCAGGAAGTCAAAACATAATTTCACTGTATATATATATTATAAGTGTTAACCAAATGTGGAAACCCCTTGCTATTTTAAATCTAGATTAAAACCACAAGACAATTTAAACCAATCCACAAGATACAAAACATAAATGAGGATGAATGTTTTATGCTAATTTTTAGAGAAATTATATTATTCTTTTTTATATTCTCCAAAACATCAAGGCCATTTTTCATTGTTTTAAAAATTCACATCATGATTTTATGAATGAGATGTGTGGGTGTTGAATGATGATAATTATATCCAATTCTCAAACAACACATTTCCTTATCAGATGGTAACATATTTTATAACATCAGTGTTCATATTTTACTACCCTTCCTGAAGTCAGTGCCTGGAGAAAGGAAGCAACTTGTCCACTGTGGTCGGTGTCAGAAAAAGCAAGTTTTCCCCCTGGACCTTCCATTGCCAGGGGGGTAACAAGTGCTCTACTGACAAATCAGGCTTTGCAAATTAGAGTTATTTTAATAGTAAATTAGCAAATTAAATTTAATCTTAATAGTAAAACAAAATGCTATGAAAAGTCCACCCATGTATGTAGAGAACCTGTATTTTCATTATTCACCTTTGCAGTATTTGTGTGAGAGAACTGTTGCAGTACTCACTGTAATAGTGAGGAGAAATAGAAAAAGGTGTCAAAAAACATAACCTATCTCAAAAATATGGAAATGTTTGAGACCAAAAGAGGCTTTAAAATATAAGCATTTCTCACGAACACTGTAAAACTCAACTATGATAGTAACAGTCACAGTATTCTACACTTACATTTAAAAAATCTATTATATAAATAACAAAACCACTTTAAAATACTTAATACAACTTCTGGATCAACAGTATTCAGAGATCCTAGCTTGGAAATCTGTGCTCTAAATTAGAGATAACAAGCTTGGGGCAGAGCCTTCTACAGCTATGAAGCACCACAACCCCCCAGTTATCAAAAACCAAACCCACTGGGAGCTGTTACAGGGGTTACTCTGTGTTACGAGTGAACCTGTGACTCATAAACAGAAACAATAACCCCACTAGGCACAGGTAAAATGCATCCACTAAGAAGAAAATAGACACAATAATTAAAATATAGAATAATTCTTTCAAATGGTTGTGTTTCATTTAGGTTCAACTTCAGGAATTTAGGTTTAACTTCAGGAAGTACTGAACAAACCAATACTCTTAGTTTTCTGAGAGTAAAATTCTACCATAAGATAAATCAATTTTACTGGATAGGACAATGCTTTAAAAACATATTTTATTTCAGAAATCGAACTATGCAACCTTCTCCCTAGAGTAAGAAACTGGAAGTTCTCTGATAAAATCTTTTCTGGAAAGTCAGGGCAATTTCATATCAATGGTGTGCTCTTTTTCCTGCTTTCAAATGGATTACTTAGATGTTTTAAAATGTTATAACCCACAATAATCTGTTCCAGGCACCAACGAAAAGGAAGAAAAAAATTACAGAAGTCAAGATGTCGCCTGGAAGCACTTTATGGCAAACATTATAAAGATAACACAGAGCAGAGAAGCTCTGGCTCAATCCATTATAAATACCCCATTCTTCTTAAAATCACAAAAATGTATTTATAGTAAAGAACTCTTACAGGCTTTTTCCTCCGAAGACTTCATTTAAGCACAATTTGGCAGAATTTTTGGAACAAGAAAAGAAGAGATTTATAAAATATTGATGTTTTACAGTCACCTTAGTCTTGATCTACTTGCTACAAAAACAAATGCAAGGACTTTGGAAGATGACCACATCCATGTCTACTAATCACACTTTAGTTTTTTATTTTGTCCAAAATGAGCTGTCTAGCAGCTAGACTGAGAAGACACTAAATCATCACTTAAGACAACTAATGTCCCATTAAAAACACAAGTTATTGTTCTCATTTTGTTAACACCACAATATATTTTTAAATAAATACATGTGATATTAACAAAAAAAAAAAAAAAAAAGAAATCCCACAACCAACAAAAAACCCCAAACAAAAAAAAAAAAAACCCCAAACAAACAAAAGAAAACCAAAATACAAACCCAAATGGGCATACCGACAAAAGATACTACACAATGTATAGATCAACTTTTTTTTCCCCTATGTCCAAAGGACAGTGCAGATGTTTGTCCTCTCTGCTCTCACCCCAGGTTCCCCCCATGGCTTCAAGAAAGGGACAAATACAGACACAATAGGCTGCACTAAAATTATTAAATAATCACTTTGAGTGCAGGGATGAACAAAACGAAATAAGAAACAAGTTTATTGAGCTTCTCAAAATAAATTGTTTTCTTTTCTTCAATGAAAAGTGGCTCAGTGGAAAGCAGGAAGGGGAAGATGACAATATATGGGCTTTAGAAATATTTTTGGGTAAGCAAATTAGGACTGAAGCGGAAGCACTTCACCATCTTCACTAAAAAATTTCATGCTCAAATATATGAAAAGCATTTTGTTTTCAAAGTAAAGAAGCAAATCTGAAAGTACCAAATATTAACTGTTTAATTATATTACAATTTAATACACTTAATTTAATACAAATACAATTTAATAAGAATACAATAACACTAAAAAGAAGGATGTGAAGTTATAGTCCCAGTTTGACATGAGTCAAGAATAAAAGACAAGAAAGGGGAACAAGTAGGGCTCAAAGGAACGTCTCAGAGAAGAAATTCACAATTAATTATTTCATTGTATTGATAGTAGTTTAAAAGGGGTCAATGTAAAGCACAAGTTGGCATCCATTTAAATTTGTCTTTTAAAAAATAGTATTTTCTGAGCTTCCTCAACTAGAAAGACAAACATGAGGTGTACTCATTCAGATGAAACATGCACGACTTGGTGTTTATTGACAAGCATTTAGATTTAAATAACTGAAAATCTGGAGAGAATTTACTATAACATTACAGGTGGATTTAATTAATATTAACACACAAATTATTAATTTAAGAATGTCAGGCTGCCGAAATAGAGACAAAATCAGCAATCAAATATAGGCATTTAAAAAGTTGGGGCTTTTTGTTTGGATTATTTTTTCTTGTTTTTTTAATATACAGCTCACCCAGCATTATGCCCAGTACATGAGTTAAAGTAAATCATTACCACAGATATTGTATTTTGCTTTCTTATCTGTATCTGCAAAACACAATGTGAAATGATAACAGGTAAAATCCTAAATCTTTATTTATAAAAACAGACAAATCACACTAAAAAAGTTCTTAAAAAAACCCCATACCACAGTCCAAAAGTCATTCCAAGTAACACTTTTAATTACTTATTGCACATTTCTATAACTGCAGAAGACAAAATTCTTGAAAAGATTAAATACAGCATCCTAAACAAAAACCACAGATGCTCAGTATCAAGCAGCTTATAAAAAGAACCAAATTTCCAAAACAATAATTAATCTCTATGGACAAAAAGGAGGAGTTGACATCCTCAAGGGAATGACATTCAGCATCCCATCTCCCCCTTCCTTTTCTTGCTTAGGAGCCAAGGAAGTAGTGACTGGATTTAGGGAAAAAACAAATTCTCCAAGAGAACCTGTGGTTTCACTGAATCAGACACTACAGAGGCAAAAGCAAATGCAATCTTTGGTATCAGAACAATCTGTTACAGGAGATTAATTAATGTCTCCATCCTGCAGTTATTGAGCAGCCCTCATTTCCCTCCTTTCACTTTCAGAGAGGAAAGAGCATAAGCTGCATTCCAGGGTATCCCAGGTGCCACAAAGGAGGCAGCCACAAAACACTGAGCTATTCCCTGGTATTTTTCCTCTTTAAAACACCCTGACTGTGCTTCTATATCAAGGCACAGTCATTGCTTCTTAGAGCTGCAGCTTGGCATCGCTCACAAGCCCAGCGATGGTGCTCGTGGTCGGGATCTGTGTGGTCTAGGGAAGCTCTGCTTCCTCGGAAATGTGGCATCAAGCAGAGTTTATTTAGAGCCCAAGTCTCTCGGGCACACTATGTTAGCTTATTGTTTATCCCTTGCTGGGGAAGTCTTCTGAGGTCAAGGTAAGAAGCGGGAGGTGATACTTGATATGAATGTTCCAGCACAAGTTATGTGGTCCACGGCTGCAGCAGCCCCACGAGCACTTTGCTGGTGGTCCGTGGAGATCCGGCCAGTGGAAGGTGCTGGCTTTCCCTGTTTCCAGCTGCTGTATCATATTTGATGTATTAGCCTAACTTAATATTTTCCTAATATTCCTTTTCCATGTAAGCAATTAGTGTGGTTACCAGGGATGGCAGCAGAAGTGGTATTTGGCTGCCAGGGGGAGAAGAGGTGGTCCTTCAGCTGGGCACGGGAGGAGAAGCACAAAGTCCTTCTTAGGAGGTGGGGGAAACCCACCCAAGAGCCATGGTCTTAACACCTCCATTTCTCCATTCACTGAAGTGAACAATTTAATTGTTCTTTTTTCAGAAAATTCTGCTGACACATTAAATAATATCACTGAAGAGGAAGGAACAAACCAACAAGTTGCACTTTTTAGCTTACAAAAGAGACAAACAAGGTATAAATGGGTTTTAAAAATATGTGGCATTTCTGACCTTGAGTTTTGCAATTCATACATTTCTTTAAAATCTTAACACCTGGATGTTAAGTACAAATTTCTGTAGTTAAGTCACCAATCTAAAAAGCAGAAAAATGTCTTCCAAAATAGATTTGGCCATGACCTAGCAGAATTGTGCTATTTTAATGTTTATTATAGAAAAAAATGGAGAAGTTTCTCGTATTTAAATAAATTACCCTGTTAGCCTCCACTGCCTTAATTCATATTTACTTACTTTCATCTTGCCTTTGACTAATCAAAAGAGACTCATCAAATCAGTTGGAGACAATTTAAATAATACTATATAAAAATATTAAATGGTGAACATTTGCTGAAAAAAGAAGTCTCTTTTTATACTTTTAAAATTTTCTTTCTTATTTAATTATCCATGAAACTACAATGACTTCAATTTGCTCATGAAGGTCCAGCTGACAGCAGTCAGTCCCTAACCATGCAAGCACAGTTTACATTACCTTTAAGGAAAAAAAACTCCAAATATTGAGAAGTTACAAATTGAAGTTATTCAGCTTCTGAATTCTGCTAAGTAACAATGATGCTCATGAATGAGTGACTCTTATTTAGGAAAACAGTCCCTGGAGACAGGGATTTTATGTATTAAAAGGTGTCCTTGCCTCCCTTTAAAATGCAGCAGAGTTCAGGCTCCTTACATCTCTCGCCTCCTCCAAGTAAAATGGGTATTTTTTACAATTCTCAAGAGCTTTTGCCTGATGCCTGGAAAACACCAAATCCCTTATTGGCTGTAGCTGTCTGCAAGATTTTGGTAGAGCAGTCTCTCTGAATCTCTTTCCAATACTTTGCAACTGAGGGCCTTCCTAAACTACTTAGCTTAAGAAGGATTTACGGAGACTAAATTTGCTCATCAATGGCTGACAGAATAAAACACAAAATTGCATGAAACTGAATGGAAAATCACTTCCATGTATGAGGCTTTTCCTCCCTTCTCTTCCCCAGAAGCTTAATCATCATCTAGTGGTTGCTGTTCTTCCATCACTTTGACAGGGAGTAGACCATAATGCTTAAGAATTAAGCAACAAAAATAATAAGGTGGGGTGTTTTTTCTTTCCTTTCAAAATAACCCCACTGACTTGTATATGTATATCCTGACTGGTAAGAACTTTCTCTGGCATCTGTCCAGACAGTTAAAGGAAAGTAAGTAGTATAAGTATGATTTTAGAATTAGAAGTACATGAAGATTTCTCTCTCTTTTTTTCCCTCTCCTTTCCCATAAAGGAATTTTCTACAAAGGTAGGTATGGAATAACACCAGTCTTGAAACGTCAGCTCATTAAGATAGAAGGAAATGCAAACTGCTTGGAAAGCTGTTTTCAGGGACATACTGTGTGACCATGAGCCTGCTTTGTATGTTCAGGAAATTCTCATGAGTTTTCGTAATGAAAAAAAAAATTACTAAAAAAAGATTTGCTGTAAATATCTCACAAGCCATGACAAAGTACCTTATAAAATATAACTATTCATAAACAGTCTGGCCTCTGGAACTAAAAAACACTGACACTTTCTATTAAAAGATGCTTAGTCACGGTTCACTAAATATTTACAACGAATCATTTACTCTCTAATTTCATTGACTTTACTATTGTTAGTAGAAGTCAAGAAAACTTCCTGCATGAGAGTGAATGGCTTGTGTATGTAAACCACAGCTCCCAAAATCTTTTTTATGGAAGCAGAAAGATCTCCACATTATACAAGTAGGTCCTCCTCTTCTGCAAAAAACTGTCTGCTTAAACTTCCATTGGATGCAATATTCAAATGAATTGGAACCAGAAGGCACAAGAGTAAATGAACATTGTATCTTACAGGATAAAAGAGAAAATAAAAAGATACAGTTCCCTAAGTTCTCCAGCTCGTGATTTCTATCAGTAAGTTTTCCAGCCAAATCCTGGCATCCTTTCTCTTTTTCTCTAAACCCAGCCAAGGAAATAGAAGCTCAGGCAAGGAGAGGGTGAAGGAAAAGTGCATTATGCAGCATTACAGAGCTCATGTTATCACAAAGCAGTGTCAAGATTTGAGCTATTGGTATTGCAGACACTTCACCAAATGACAACAGGAGGTTTTCTGCTCCTGTTTGGGTGGGGATGGAGTGGGAGACTTCGGGGTTTTTTTCTAGGAGTCTGATTGAGCTGCTGATCAAGCAAGGCAAGCTCAAAAGGCTTTGCAGGGAAATGGGGTACTTATAAAAATACACAGATATCTGCCAAAAATTGCAGGCTTTAACACTATCAGAAACAGACAACCTCCCACACTCTGCACTCACAAAACCATGATTCTTTTATGAGCTGGTCAAAGACAGAAGACTGTAAAATGCCATGGTTTATCTTTACAGTGGAGGCTTACACTGAAGCTGCCTAATAGAGTTATGTGAACACCTACACCTTAATGGAGCCTCCTTATCAAGGAGTTATTTCTCTTAACCCTCAAACTTTTCCATGGTTTGATATCATAAATTTGTATGGTAATAGCAAGGTTGCTGTTCTCTTTCTGACACCATTTAGAATTAAAAAATCATTTAGGTCGGAAAGATTGAGTCCAACCATTAACCCAACACTGCCAAGCCCACCACTAAACCATGTCCCCAAGTGCCACATCTACAGATCTACATATGTTTTAAATCCCTCAGGGATGGTGATTCAATCATTTCCCTGGGCAGCCTGTTGCAATGCTTGAAAACTGCTTCTGTGAAGAAATTTTTCCTAAGGTCCAATTTAAACGTCCTCCAACACAAGTTGAGGTCATTTCTTCTTGTTCTATCACTTACATGGGAGAAGAGGTCAACTCCCACCTGGCTCCAACCTCATTTCACAGGGAGCTGTAAAGAAAGAAGAAGCTGTAAAGAGCAAGAAGCTCTTTAAGCCTCCTTTTCTCCAGGCTGAGCCCCTTTCCCAGCTCCCTCAGCTGCTCCTCATCTGACCTGTACTCCAGACCCTTCCCCAGGTCCGTTCCCTTCCCTGGACATGCTCCAGCCCCTCAGTGTCTGTCTTGCCATGAGGGCCCCAGAACTGAATCCAGGATTTGAGGTGTGGCCTCAGCAGTGCCCAGCACAGGGGACAGTCACTGCCCTGGTCCTGCTGCCACACCATGGCTGGTACAGATCAGGTGCCTTCAGCCTTCTTGGCCACCCAACCACACCTGGCTCATGTTCAGCTGCTGTCACCAGCACCTCCAGGTCCTTTTCCACTGGGTACTTTCCAGCCACTCTTCCCCCAGTCTGCAGCACTGCAGGGGGTTGTTGTGACCCAAGTACAGGACACGACACTTGGCCTTGCTGAACCTCACATAACTGGCCTCAGCCTGTCAATCCAGCTGGTCCAGATCCCTCTGCAGACTCTTCCTGCCCTCCAGCAGATCAACAGTCCCATACAACTTGAGCTGTCTGCAAACTTGCTGACTGTGCACTTGATCTCCTTGCCCAGATTACTGACAATATTGAAACTGTTAATATTGAAACTAATAATA
>VXBC01010285.1:73680-107949 GCA_013399945.1 Ploceus nigricollis | reverse complement strand
GAAAAAAAAAAAAAAAAAAAAAAAAAAAAAAAAAAAAAAAAAAAAAAACCCTGCACCATGAATTTGTGGCCTTCATACTTATCTTTCCTCTTTTTATGGTAATATGGATAAGACAGAAAGACCAGCAAAAATCAGGAACACTTCTAGCTAACACCCTAACCTCCAGCTGGTAAAGGGATAAGTTTCACATAAAGTACATTAACCCACACTCACAGGTGGCATTTTTTGAGCTCTGCTTCATAAAGGCTTAGACATATCTGACCACAAAGGTTAAGCAGATGAAGAGGCCACCACTGCTTCTCTGTTAAACTATTCCATTGACTATCTCACTGTTAAAAATATGCTTTGGTTCTAATATTAATTTACCTTGCTTCAGTTTCCAATCAGTATCTATCCTACTTGTGGGAGATTGTGTGACTCATCAAGAGGTTCAGTCAATGCAGACACTGGAATCCTGACAGCAACTCAGTTAACCAATATGGGTAGGCTCAATACCAGAGTTAAATTACCAGATCTTTAGGCTTCACCAACTTCAAAAGGATTTTAGACCTCTACAGTATGAGAATTGGACACTGATTTCGAACCCTTTTTCTGTGAGATTACAGACCTGAACTTTCCATGCTAATGGTGGCCAAGCACCTTCTGACATTCTATTTTATAAAACACACAGTGAGAGAATAAAAAGAAATTATGTATGATTTGGAATCATTCCAGCCAGTGTTTTCACAATACCCCTCTATTCCCAAAAACCAGACAGGAGTATTTAGATTAAAACACAGACAGTTCACACGAGTCCACTCATCAAACAATCAAGATCTGCTACTGCCCCTACCATTACTTTTGATTCAAAATAAATCTCATGTAATTAGTCTGTTACTCATACTTTAAGCTACTACACTCAACAAAAACTAACAGCATTTAGTCTTTACTGTCCTTACATATGATTTTAATTTTGAATTTCTTTGTATAATAAAACAAGCAGGGGCACTTTGCTTGGGAAAACACTATGTAGGAAATATGGTTATATGACTTCAGATGGATTTTCACCAACTAAAAAACCACAAGAGAACTGCTGGTGAGATTGATTAATGTGCAAGCACAATTAATATACAATCACATCCCTGTATTTCTATCACATTCTTATATTCCAATTAATGGAACAGCCACACAGGTAAGACAGAAAACCCAAAGGAAAGATTGGCATGTATTATCATGTTGAATGTGGGGAACCCTGAAATTTCAGTTCAATAAAAGAATGTTTTGAATCACCAATTAAAGCTCTCATATATAAGGCTTTTAAAAAAATCACTACAGATTATGTTTTTGCAAACAAAGAAGCTTATTATACTGGTTTTTGCTAGCATAGCAATAGTTCTAAAATTTTTTCTCTACTTCCTATTTCTTCCAAACTCAGTTGTCATATATTTTAAGTTCCCTTTCCTAAATTGTGTCAGCTATTCTTAACATTGAAGGTACTCCTTTAAATCAGTCACTTCAGATACTACAGATACTACTCTCACTGCTTGCAATCTAAGATGGATGAGTTTCTACAACTCAAAAAATACACTCAGTTTGAAAAGACATCGACTCACGTCTTCAAGAATACGACCTCCATTACAACTTCAATCCAGCAATATTAAAATATGTATTAACTTGCTGTAGTCATACTTGAGTGTTAGATGTTTGTATACAACTTGGAAAAACTGGAATAGTGGCATTAATCTAGATTCAAAAATGCAGAATCACAGAAATCATCATTAAACATTGCCAAAAATACACTTTACTAAAATGAATACAGGGGAGGAGAAAAAAACTGTCTCAATTATTGAAGTTTTGCAATTACTGTCGTGGTTTCTCATGTTTATCAGGAACAAGGCAGGCATGAGCTCCAAATACCACACAGACCTTTACAACAGGCAAAATCAAATCAGGTTAGATGAGGATACAAAAGGGGACTGTTTTAGCTCCTCTCTTGACTTGGTTTTCATCCAGCTGGTACACCCCAAAGGCCTTTAATCTCTTAACTACCTGTCTCATTAGCATCTCTACAGAGATCCAGGGTGTTTAGAATATCTGGGAGGCTTTCATGTGCTATGAGTTGAAAAGCTAGATATGAGAAACCAACAAGTCCTAACAAAGTAAGCCTTGGCACAAAATACTGTATCATTTTGAGTTTATAACATATGAGCACCTTGCTCCCATGCCTGGCACTGTAAAACGTTATAAAAGAACCATCCCAACTTGCTGACCAAAGCCATAAAGAACAGATACTTAATACAGAGTGCAAATGCCTATAATCACTTCACCAGAGGAAACACACTGACAACCCACAGGCCTGAGCTCGGCTGGAGTACCAGGGAGGAGCAGGCACTGTTATAAAGCTTCGCAGCAAATACAATTCAGGAGAGATGTTAAAAGTTCTTGAGAAACCTCTTTTAAAGCCCTCAGGGAAGAACACATTAAGTATATATGCCCTGAAGACTATTTGTGTGTGCTTGGTCTTTCCCTGCCCCTTTCAGCTTTCTGAGGACACCCAAGATTATTCAAAATGTTTGTTTTGCTTTAAAATACAACCTTTGCAAAGGGAAACCCATGTGGTGTCACACGTGTTCATTTACAGAATGCTCATTGCTAAAATAAATGAGCTGTAACATGATTTTTAGGCAACAGTATCACTAGGGGTGAGACAAGCAGAGTCTGATGCCCTCTCAGGAAATGCAGGAGAAAATTTGTAGTTTGGGTAAGGAAGTGGGAAATGCCTCTGGAAAGCCCTCTGTGTGCCAGCCAGAGCTACAGGCTGCAATCCTGTCACCAAAATACCCCCTTGCACTGCTGGGACTCAGACACCGTTCTCAGAAGAAAATCAATCAGCCAGCAGGGCTCACACTGCCTGCAAGGATTAAACTTTTCAAAATCAGCTTTCAGGCAAAGCAAAACTCACTATCTTTTTTTTTTGTCTTTTCCTTTCATATTTCAACCTTCTCCCCTTTTCACCTGAAACAATGTTCAGAAATTTGTTTTCATAAGCACCTACTCCACAAATCTAATTACATGGCATATGGTGAAAAAAAAACCAAACATGAAAATGCCACTACAAATGCCCAAAACCTTTTTATGATCATTAAGAGGTTTACACCCTGACTAGGACAAAGAACAGTTTCTTCCTTACTACATTTAAGTTCTTTCACTCTAAAGCACGTTACTAAAGAGTAATCACTGAGGAATAGAGTAACCAGAATAAAACTGCCTTCAAATATCGAAGTGCTGAAATGGAAAGTGACTAGACATCTACTACAAATTTAACCCTATATTAATCTTATATTCTGGAAAAAGTCACTAAAATTTTAGAAAAAGCTGTTTGAAGATACTACAGAAGCTTATTCTTTTTGTAATACATTACTACTGATTAATTGTTAACAAGAGACTCTTGAGAGACAACTACCTCAAATGTGAAAGAAAAGATAAAGCAAAAAAACCAAGAGGTTCCTACTCATAAGACTAAACCTGGTAAAAGACCTTTAGAAATGGCTCAAAACCAAGACTTTACACCTTCTCCTATAACCTGGCCTAGAGAATTTACTTTTGGCCACCAACAGCACTGACAATATTGAGTTGCTGTGTCACCAGAGGACAAGCCACAGAGGTAACCCACCCAAAATGTATGCAAGGACCACAGGGTGACAACAGGCAGTCCCAGTGCCTGCCCATTTTGCATACCCTGCCTGCTTCCCCTGCCTCATATCCCACATCCTAAGCCGCAGGCTGGCAGGCACCTGGGAGAGCTCTTCACAAGGGTGACAAAGGGCTTTAAATTCACCCATGTCAGGTGGATGTCCTCAAAATTTGGATAGTGTTTTTAAATAATAAAATTACTACATCCTTCCTGGCCTTTCCTACAACAACGGCAATGCAAAAAATGGAGCGGCTCCTTCCCCAGCCCTCACCATCAAATTTGAAAAGGGAAACTGTCAAGGGGGGTAAAGGCACAAGTTTTGCTTACTCTGCTTCAGCATAGATTTAATGAAGACAAATGACCACTTCATGGTGTCACTTCTCAATCTCTACATATTCTTAAAACTCCATGATGCTCTAGAGCAAGGCCAGAGGAGGCCATGGGGATGATTAAAGGGATGGAACCTCTTTCCTATTAGGACAGGCTGAGAGAGTTTGGGTTGCTCAGCATGGAGAAGGGAAGGCTCCAAGGTGACCGTAGAGCACCTTCCAGTACCTAAAGGGGGTACAAGAGAGCTGGGAAGGGATTCTGGACAAGGGATGGAATGACAGGACAAAGGAGAATGGCTTTAAACTGAAAGAGAGCAGGTTGAGATATGAAGGAGAAATTCTTCCCTGTGAGGGTGGTGAGGCCCTGGCACAGGTTGCCCAGAGAAGCTGTGGCTGCTCCGTCCTGAAGCGTCCAAGGCCAGGCTGGATGGGGCTTGAAGCAACCTGGAATAGTGGAAGGTGTCCCTGATCATGGCAGGAGGGGGAACAAGATGATCTTTAAGCTCATCTTTTATTCTCTTCATCCAACTCTGCTTACACAGCTAAAGGACAAGATGACTTTGAATGTCCATGCATGATAAAAGGGTATTTAAAAGAGGAAATACAAATTATATCCCCTTCCACCCTTACATACATCAGTGAAATTTACTATTAGGCGCACTAATGAGTGATTACAAATTATTCTTCACACCTAGCTTGAAAAATGACATAACAATCTTCTGCAAAGTTAAACATGTCTACTACTGAAGTAGCTGATTTTTAACAGTTCTGTAACTTCTGAATTTACTTCCTTGCTCCTGAGAAGACAAAAAAAATTTAAAATCACTGCTATAAAGACGTAGAATTGTATCTTCCTTCAGTCAATAATGCACAGGGCAAGTATGTAGTAAGAAATCTGCTTTTAATCACCTTGATTGAAGAACTTTTGTAAATAAAGTATGTTATTAGTTCTTACTTCAAGGGCTATAAGCAGAAGTTGCCAAAAATAGTTTTCATGGTGGCAAATTCTCTCAGCTCTCACACATTTTACTGAAAAATATATAGTATTTTGTTAACTTTCTTGCAAAAACAAAACGTGGCAAAGTGTCACGCTTTGTTACACAGTCAAAGAATCAGTTTCCAAACCATTCAGGAAATCAAAGAAAGGTTAAATTTTATTTTACTTCAGGTCGTTTGGGTTAGAGAGCAAACGATAATTTAGTAATAACAACAATTAAATGAATGTATTTGTTTCATGTTATCAAGTAACTTTCTTACTTGGCCTCTATAGGCCTTTCATTTTTATACTTGCCTTCAGAGAAGCAGTAAAATCTCTCAAGAATGAGACTTCTCCTTGGCAGAAGCACACACTAGAGATGACATCTATCATTTCCTAACCAGCCTAATTTTTAAAAATTTTCTCTGTAACCTGAAGGTTTGGAAGAACATTAATATGAGCTTCAAAATCAGAACTTACTAGGAATTGGAAATATTTGTAGAAATTAATTTGAAAAACTGCACTTAAAAAACTCCAACTATTCAATGCTAAAAATGTTGTAAATCGAAATAAATATGAAGATTTGTTTGTCTGTGGTTTTACTTTTAAATAATAAACTGTAGAGTCCTGTTAGTTATTTATCCCTGTGCTAAGCTTTGCTTCCCTTACCAAGAACGACCTGGTTAGCATAAATTCAGTTCTTGGTATACTTAAAATTAAACTAATTTTACATTTTTAGCAGAGACCAAATGTTCTAAGCCAAATGAAAAAAAAGGAGAGCAAACTCACATATCCAAGTATGCACTTTCAATCTACTTTAAAATCAGATTTCTATAAACAAAAGTCTTGATGTAAAGCATTTCTATAAAATGGATGAGAACAGAATTGGTGGGTTTTGCAGAGCATAGCAAAAGTAGAAACTAAAAATATTATTTTAGGTGGTGAAAACAAAACTTTTTGCATATGTAAGTGAATTATGGTGGGTTTTCCTGTTGCCTGTAATTTAGCTTCAGTAATGAACAGCTTTTTGGGTCTTTCTGTGTTGTGCTTCTTTTTCCCTGGGGAAGAGGGGATTTCAGCATTTCTTAGAAGTCAACTGAGAGGTTGAAAATTATCTGAAAAAGATAAATTATCTGAAAAACAACTACTGATAAAATAATTGATTCCTTTTCAGCCCAGAAGCTATGGAAATGCTGCTGTAGAAAACCAAGCCAAACGTGTCTTTATTACAAACTCTAATTCCACATTTAATTGTTTGATTTCCACAGATTTCAAAAGTTCAAAGTACACTGCACGAAACTTTCAGTTATTTCAACTGAATCAGCCTATGAGTGAATATGAATTCTGCAGTTTCTAGATGATGCTACTATTTTTATTTTTATATTGCCCATTGTCATTATAGAGAGGGTTTTTTTTTAATTCACAATTCTTGGCAGCTACTACCTCTTACTGAAAAGACTATGTACTGAAAATATTTCTTTCCCGTTCTATAAAAGAGTAGGAAATAGTAATGATTGTATCTAATATTTCAATTGCAGTTTTTTTAATAAGATAATCACTTATTAGAGGTGAGCAATAGTATGATTACTGAAAAATTAAATGAAATTCATTTTCAACAATAATGTGATAATAAGGAAAACAGAATAAATTACTAGTAACATCAATTTTTCAAAACATTTTTCTTTTGCCAGACATACACCATGCAAGACCAACAAGATTTTAGTGGCCTTTTTCACACTCTTATTTTCAGCAAAAGAGTTTGTGATGCATAATTGCTCATGAGAACAGAAGAACTCATCATATCCTTCTCAAAAGGTCAGTTGATCACTGGCAATAGAACTGTACACGTTGCACTGCTGCCCATGAGAGGCACCAGCACTGACAAAAGGCAATTCACTCTACCCCTGCAGTTGCATCTTATAAACTCCTTCATTGCAAACTCCTACTGGTACTTAATAAATATAACAGATTTACAAATCAAAGGGGGAGGTTCTGTACCATTTCCAAGACTTGAGTATCCTTGGTGGAAAAGTTCACATACAAAATGAAGTAAAAAGGTTGACTGAAAGTCAAATTCAGTTTCCTTTTCTGATGAAGACACTATTTTAAAGAACACAGAGAGCCATTAAGATTCTAAAAACCAATCAATAATCAAAGTACTTTTTTGTAAACAGAGGAAATAAAAATAAATCATAATGGTGAACAATGAAGTTTGGGAGTGATATCACAGGTGTGATTTACTACAGAGGAGACATTTTGGTGTTCCTCAAAAACATTGTGTCTACCCCCAGCTTCAAGAATTATCTTTCCTCAAGTAACATTTCCAATGACATCATTTTTGATCCATCTGCTCTGCTCATTTTTACCTCACAGTGTATTTAAGTTTAAATGTATGTTAAGAGTATTTCAATATTTTCTTTAAAGTGACACTTTCTTCTCTAAGTAAATTTTCATTAAGAACCATGTAATCACCCAAAGCAAACCCATACTAAGAGAGGTGTGTTGATTGTACTCCTGGTGGTGCATTGGTTGCCTGAAAATGACTCTGTGTATCCACAGCAATGGGTGACCATTCCAAATTTCAAAGTGGGAATGCTTTTGTATTAAATTTTACCTGAGCAGCAAAATCCTTACAAAGCTAGAAGTGTCATCTGAGCACAGCTTAGAGCTAATCTCCCTTTTCTTCCTCTGTTAATGTGTTTTAAAGTGACAGTTACTAAGGCTGCTGATTTCTGTGCAATGAAGCGAGTTTTTCCAAGGAGTCAAGTTTTGAAGGGCATTTTCATAAAATCACACAGATGCTAGAAGTATTAATTAAATAACTTCCAGTAGACGTAAAATCATAAAAAACCCATAAAAATACAAAATATTGCTTGACAGTACTTATCCTGATCAAATGCCCATATGCATCAAAACACAAAATTTCCAAGCTTGTCCACAACCATCCTTATTGATTCTGATTGCTGCAAAGGTGACAACAAATGATTCTGTTGAAGCTCTCATGCATCAGCCATCTCAGATCCATTTCCGTATCTGGAGCAACTCACTGCTGTGAAAGCAGAACTCCTCCCAAGCAGGGAAAGCAGCAAAACTGGAACAGTGGCAGGGTAGGAAGCAAAGCCAGGGTCTTAGGGGAGGGTCATAAAGAAAGTGCTGGTGAGCTGCTCCAGGCACACAACCACAGCCAGAGCAGCACAGGAGCCTCAGCTCTGAGAGCTGCCCTAAAGAGCCTGAGAGATTTAGAAGTTCAGAGATGTAGATTTGGAGCAATTTTTCATAACTGTTTATGGTAACTCTTGATTTGTTAGAAGTTCATCTTGTAGATGCAGATCCATAAAAATTGCTGCAGCCTGAAGGAATGAAAAATATTAGAGCATCAAAATTTTTAAAGGGGGAAAGGGAGAAAAGAAGGATAGAAGTCTGTTGCTCACATGCCTGATCCCAGACTGATAAACTCAGAACAGTTCTTCAAGGAGATCTTTATCCTCAGCCCATAATCTGCATCACTCATCACGTATCATCACCCAGAGAAGGCCTGAAGAACTTAAACATACAAAAGCTTCTCATTTGTAATCAGCTGTATATCTGTAATAAATCACTTCTCCATACAAATCCTGCTTCATCTAAATCAACTTCTCTAAGTACTCAATGATCACTCATGCCACCTAATTTATTTCAATCAAAGTTTTGGAAATGGGCCATGTGACTAATTAGTAAGGCTATTAGGGGATGCAAAAAACCCCCAAATTCAGGATAAAATCACAAACTATTCTTAGGACTCCTTTTACCTTGCTGCTATGTAACCATTCTTTTTTATTTTTCACCTTCAGTAATGTCCTGATTAAAACCATCACTGCTACAAAGCAGATGAAAGTGATTCCCATCTTGTCAGCTCTCATGCCCAGCAGTATCTGTTGCCATAAAGATCTTCTCAAAGATCTTGAGCAAGACTCAATATTTGTACCCTTCCAAGTGCTACTCAGTCTCCTTAGCACAATTAAAATATGGTTAAAATATGTCCATTATCTTAGTTGCCATTAGTAAGACAGTGTAGCTGCATAATCTCCACCTCTTAGCACACCAGACCAGAATGAAAAACCTTAGTTACAATCACCCTGCATGAAAGAGAATTTCAGTGTTCAGTAATAAAATAATTACTTAATCAAACTTTGATGTTTTCTGTAAGTTATAAAGCATGAGTGTCACACACCATCTAATTTTTAAGTAGTGCTTTTCACATACATATAAAGTTACTTTAGAGATACCAACTGTGACAAGCGTAGCTGAAAGACTTAGTCAAAATTACAGCAATCACCAGCAATGCTGACATAGGGACACCTACTTGAGGACAGATAAATGCAGACATCTTAACCTGAGATGTGAAGCACACAATTTCTACTTTATTTGAAAATCATAGCAGAGAGAATATTTCAAGGATGCAAGATCAGGGACCTGAATCTCTTCCTTCCCATGGGAATATGGCCTTCTTTCACTTGTTCCACCTTGTCCTTTGTCACCTATTATCTCAGTGTATCAATTACTACTTGTGTAAGGCTGCAGCCTGATCACCATGGGAAGCTGGGTGCAGGGTCAGAAGCCTGCACAAGGCACTTGAGGACATCAGTGACAAAGCTGGCAGTGCTGGGTTAGGGTTGGACTTGGGGATTTAAAGGTCTTTTCCAAGCTAAAAGATTCCGTGATTTCTGCTCCTGCAGTCCAGTACCAAACCACAAGCCATACTCAGGGGTGTTCACCAGTGAGATGTCTGGAGAAGGGAGAGCTGGGCAGGGAGGTTGGTTCATTTGCCTTTTAGAACTGAGGAAGACAGGACCCTATCTCACTGAATCTCATCACAAATGAAATTACAATTTGGTTTCAAACGTTCAAATAAGGCTCTGATGTAGCTATAGAAACACTGCTGCACTTTAAGGGTTTCTCTCATTTTTGCTGTTATCACACCAGGTACTCATTTAAGCCAAGAAGAATTGCTTGCTATGAAAAATGATCCTGAAACTCCCACTTATGATCAGGTATCTGGGTAAAAATTACAAGTAACTAAAAAGATGGGAATGAAAAAGGGACATCTATAGCTGCTATTTCGATGAAAAGAAAAAAAAAGGGCAAAAGTTTTTTTTTGTTTTTTTTTTTCTCCAAACCCTCAGGCATCAGACCACACAAAGACATTTTAACTGGTCAAAGCTCAGAAATTTAAAGAGGAAGTCCTCTGGACCAAAGAAAACAGCACTCCTTCCAGAAGAAACGATGGTGGGTCTAACTGAGGTCCTTAAAGCTGAGACCCCTTCTAAGATGCAAGATTAAAATATCTTTCAGAATTTAGAGATAAGTTTATTGACTTCATAGAATGTTTTGTATTTAATGAGTAGAGACCAACACAGAGCCCTTAAAAAACATTAAAAAATTGTGGTTAACTCCCCTACAGATTAGCATTCATCAGATTGTGCCAAGAATAAACACATTTCTGAACCTACCCGTTTGAATAGTACAAAAGTCATACCACAGATCACAGAACATATGCACAAATAAGGTCCACTTTGAGATCACCACGACTTGCTAGATCCAAACTTAAGATTCCCTGAAAAAGAAGCAATTATATATTTTTTTAATAATTACATTCCCTAAAAAGAAGCAATTTCTCTCTTAGGGCAGAAACCAGGATGTGGGATAACATTTGCTTCAATACTGAAAACCATGTGAATGTAACACAATATGGGATAACTGATTTTCAGTCACTGCAACAATTCTTATCTTTACAAAGAGTACAAAGAGTAGGGGTCAGCTTTGTGCCTAAACTGAAGGCAGACCCAGACCAAATCAGATGAGCTGAGCTGTAGGATCAGAACACCTCAGTGGCAAGCACAGGGAGGCAAATTTTAAGTAAAGGGTCACTGTCAGGATCACACATCTGGCAAACTGCTGCAGTTCTTCCTTATCTGTAATTATGGGATAAAATCCATTTCTCATAAGCATTACCTTGAATAATAAGTGATATTCACACACTAATCCAAAATATACACATCCTATTAAGATACCATTTTTCTCTGACAGAAATCTAAATATAAGCTATGCAACTAATTGGCAATTATAATTAGGAGTAGAGAATATATTATGTAAACAGTACTAGAGTTTCTGCTGAGTTAGTGTAAATCTTTCTTTTGAAGCAGTGACATGATAAAACAATCAGATTTTCACAGAGTATAAGATGCTTTAAATCTTGTCAAACAGAACCTAACACGACAGGAATACCATATCAACAGAAAAGCTTGTTTTGCTATATTTAAGTATATTTAATTTTTAATTTTTCTTCTAAACTAGGGCTTATACCGATTTACTGAAAAATACAGTTAGAGTTATTTCCTTAAAGTATCAATTAACAGGTATTCCTTTCACACAGGAGGAGCATTGCCATTTTTAAAAGATGTTTCTACCTCAAGATCCAACTTGAGTTATCGATCCACAGAATTCAAGAATGTCTGGATTTTGGCATTCAAGTCTGAGCACAAACTAACATAATTCAAAGAGCAGCCAAAACACAGCTGTTCTGAAATTAATCTCCCCAAAATCTATATTTTTATATTTGACCATCTGAAAGGTCATGAAAATTGCATTAACACAACTTCCTGAAAAGGCAGCAAAAACATTTTGTCAAAACCAGCTCTAAGGCTGGTACCTGCTTGATACTAAACATGGTTTTTCACTTTTATGGAAAACCATTATTGACATCAACTATTATCAAGAAGGTTTATGGATCCTTTTCATTATTTAATTTCTATATGTGAATAATTAATATTTCATATTCTCTTTTAATGAAAGCATTCCTTATGTTTTATTTCTAATGTACTGTTACAACACCTTTCATTTAAAATTATTTACATCTCAGTAAATGCATATATATGTATTGTACACAATACATATACATATGTATAGATGTATTTTCATAGATATACAGACATACATACATAGATTATCTTGTGATAGATAACATACTTTTAAAAAATGAGGGCTTTTTAAATTTTAACAATTTTGGGACATCAATAAGGGTTTAATGCACCTGAATCAGAAGGTTTGTTAAAAAAGCAAATTCAACACAAAACTGTCAAGTTTATGTCTAAAATATTATTGTTGGCAGCAGAGTTCTTTGATAGACAGAAAATGCAAAGAATACAAGCACTGTGTGGAGGGCCATGTAGAAAGAAACACTATTTTATCAGTGTTTAATGGTGATGTGGGTAATAAAATTATGATAGAAACGAGACACTACCTAACCCTACTCCCAGTTTATCCCTTTCTAGCTAAAAGACTTTTGAACATAGAATTGTTACCTCTGAGAAAGTACTGAGGGAAACCTTTCAGAAAAGTAACTTTATCAAAGTGCTGTAACTCAGACAAGGGAGTACTGTATCTTCCCCTACTTCTTAAAGAGAAAAAGTTAAAAAATTCACTGATCCTTTCATCTTGTACAGACAGCAAATATTCATTGAACACACAGTGTATTTCCTGGACCTGAGATGAAGTGCCATTCATAGTCTGAATTTGAAACTGATATTAAATTGACCTGCACATTAAAAAAAAGGCATATTTTTTTTAATTACAGTATTTTGTATTTTATTACAGTAAAGTAATTCACAACCTCACAGAGTAACTGTTGTATGATTTATTTTTACTCTTGGCTGAGTGTAATCATGCACATGACCATTTCAACACAATCACTACTTGCTATTTGTATATTTAAATATAACTATGCCGTAAAAACCACTACATTTACTGGTGGATCCCAAAATACAATGAAAAGATCATATGTTCAGATAAATTATTTATGTAGAATTTGCATTGAAATGCAAATATCCCAGCCCTGGGAGTGTCCAAGGCCAGGCTGGACAGGGCCTTGGAGTAACCTGGTCCAGTGGAAGATGTTCCTGCCAAAGGCAAGGGGTTGGACAAAATGATCTCTAAGGTCCCTTTCAACCCAAACCATCCTATAGTGTTCACCTGAAACCAAAGCAGGAAGGCTGGATCCAAAAGCCAACAGCTTCACACAACTCAAGACTACAAACAAAAAAGTAAATAACTCCTGAGGCTTCAAGATGAGGGAAAAGTGCTCCCAGCAGCCAGCACAGCACAATGACAGGACCAGAACTCAGTGTCATCGCTGAGAGTGGAAGTGTAACTGTATTTCTTCTGTTTGTTAGAAAATTATTTTGCAACATTTGAAATGGTTATACAGTTATAATTTGAGTTCAAGGAAGAATTGAACTTAAAAAACCTGTTGTAAGTCAGAATTCCTTTGATTTTAAATTTATATTAATTACACTTAACATCAATGAAAGGCTAGATCAAAAGCTCTAGGATCAACAGCTGGCTGCAGCTAAAACTAAAAGTAGAAATTAATTAAATTAGCAAACCATGGCACACATTATGATTTAAGTTAACAAATTCATCAGCCTCCACAAAGGAGCTGCCACATTACAAGGACACACTTATACAGAGGGTTAAACCGTGTGATCATTTTGGATACTTTCCAGGTTTATAATCTAAACTAATTATGTAATTTAATTAATTACTTGGGTTGAGTCAAAGCAAAGCTTCTGCTATTTCTGAAATGTTGCAATACAAAAATATTAAAAGGTGGAGGTTTTTTTGTAAACTAAGAAAAACAGGAATGACTGGTTGTTTTCAGAGCACTATATCCAAAGAGTAATATGGTATTATCTGTGGCAGGACCACATTCACCATTCAAGTGGCAAAGAAATTACACATATCTATTTTTAGATACTCAAATTACTAACAGTATTAAACATTGCTATAGCTGGATAAATAATTCACTATACAGGATACATTTAGGGAACAAATAGAACTGGCATGCCAATATTAGCAAGAATTATAACACTGATTTTTTGTCTTCTATAACCTTTTATTACCTCTACAGATAAGATTATGCTTAATTATCTATCTTGTGTAACATTTATAAGGAATAGTTAACTAGATATACACAATACGATACAAGAACTGTATAAAATCACTCCATAGGGGCAGCATGAAAACACAATGATGAGGTTATCCCTGCAAGTAACTCTATTTGTTCCAGAGTCTGATTATCCCAGATAATGCTGCCAAAGGTGTGAAGTCAACACAATTTGGATTTTGCCACCCCCTTTGCAGCTTTCCTGTGTGCAGAGACACAGTTACCAGTCTGTCTTCAGAAGGACTCCTACCATTCTAAAAATACTGTCCCACAGCTGTTTAAAATTTATTTTTTTAGACCATAGCACCACTGTTTGGTTGTTTCCAATTTCTGAAACCACAAATAGTAAAAGTGTACTCAGTCTACTGCAAACATAAATAGCAAATGCACGCTTCAGCACTTTTAAAAGGATATGGAAATTGGCAACAAAAATGCAGTTCATGTTGAAAATTTACGAGGGCCCTGCCATATTTCTTCAGAAATACAATCAGGTAAAAATTAGGAAGATCTCTACCAGCTGGGTGGCATTTTTGTGTTTTCTTTACTTATATTTTTTTTTTTAACTGAAAGACTTTCATTATGCAACTTCTGGCACTTGATAAAATAGAGCATGGTACCTTTGCTCAAACCACAGCTTCTTTGGTTATGTTTAGCATTACACAAACATCTTTCACCTTAGATATCCTCTTGCATTAGTGTGTTTCATTTCAAATACTCTAAGGCACATTACCTTTGGACAAAATTATTTTAATGGCGATCAGCAAATGAGATGTACAAATAATTCTTTTCCCTCCCCCTATTTTCACAGGTCATTTCAGAATAATCCAACCCTTCACAATTCTACTTCTGCATATTTGAAGCTTTATGCACATATTTTCTATTAAAAGCTAAAGCAGTCTGAAAATATCATATTTTTACATGGATTTCCTTCAAGAAACACAGGACATAATGACAAAGTATCATCTAGTTAAAGGTAACAGTAGCCATGTTAGCAAATGTGATTACACTTTTTTTCAATGAAGATCAAAAGTCTGGAAACCTGAAGGAAACGTCAATATTTTTTCGCCTGAAGTACACTTCTTGAAAGAATTCTGGATCCCAAGGAATTTGATGGGAGTTTAAAGTCACTGGAGCTGAGATTTCAGCCCTGGCCTGTGTAAATTCAAGTGAGCTCACTAAGAAAAATATCTATTTCAAGTGGTATTTGTGAACTATTTTATCCTGACATAAATGCAACTAAAAGTAGAAACAGGTAATAATTCCTTTTGATCAAATATGGTCCACAGTAATACTGTTTCTATCAGTGGCTTAACACTAGAAACCTGAACCTTCTCATGCAACAGCCTTAAAAAAATNATTTATAAAATATAAATCATATTCTATATTACATACAAATAAATATATTTACATATATTTATATGTAATACTTCTATTTATATTTACTTATTATATATATTTTTTTTAAACAGTTCCATAGAGCTCTGTAGTTTTGCCTGCCTTGACATTTTGTGTATTTCCTAATAACCCTGAGTGAATCACAGACATATATGTACATATATGCATGATTTTATCATGTACATTATAAAAAAAGAAGCTGGAGATAAGACAAACCCAGCCGGTCCATGAAATAAAAATTCGTCCAACAGGCCATGGCACTCTGGATGAAAACTACACGTTAAATAGTCTCTTAGACACATTTTTGCTGTTGACTTGGTAAAATTTTTCTTTCCAATTTACTAGATCTGAAATACTGCATGTTTCTGTCAGTAGGATACTGTGATTAAAGCAGACCCTGGATAATTTTTTTCAGCCCCAAAAAAACCTGGAAATGGGTAAGAGTGCTCTTGAACTGAATCCCCCAGTGCTATGGGACACAAGTAAGAATTCCCAGGCTTGGAGATGAAGGTTCAGGAGAGAACAACAGCAAAATTGGGATCATGAGCCTGTGAAGGCTCCTGGCTACAGCCATGGGGGCAGGTCACAACCCTTACTTCGAGAAGGCACCACAACAATTTTGTACTTTTGGTTTAAATAAATTTAAAATGAAATCACCAGTTGGCACTTATCTCTGTTATTTACCCTGAAGATCTTTTATATCAAGACAGCCTTAAACAGTTTATTTTATTTTTTAGTGTTGAACTATGGAGGCTGGTTTGTTGGGTTTTTTTTAAACTATCTAATATTTTCAACTGAAAATTATGTCCTGCATAAATTAAAATAAATTACATAACCTTTTCTTAATAACTAAGAATAAGCTGGTGTACACATCACACAGCATTTCTATAGAACTACTATTAGCAATTTCTTTGCTTGGGGGTGCAGCTAGGACACTTGGCAATTCTTTGCTTCAGAAACATTGTGTTACACAGGCATTTTTCACTGGATATTATGCTTTGTGATGGAAAAGTTTCCAGACTGCTCATTAGAAGAGAAATATTAGTTTAAAATTTAAACTGTTTGCAAAGTATAATTTTAACTAGGAAAACTCCTGCTGTAAATATAGAACTGGAATACTGTGATGTGGTTAACTGCACCTGCCACCCAAAAGCGTTTTGCAATTTTATGCACAGACTTTAAAGGAAAAAAAATTATTTGAGAGATGCAAATAATGGCAAGAGTACTAATAAATGTTTGATTGCATTTATTTAAAGGAATAATTTCATTTTCTTTTTAAATACATCCTCCATCCAGCTTACCTGTTCTGAATTTAAGTGCCTTTTGCACTTACATTAAGAATAATATTTAAATAGATGGTTTTCTTGAAGGTCATCTTCAGGGTTAAGGCACACAAAAATAAGTTTAACACACAATCAACAGTTTGCTCATCCCTTCACATGAGTTTAAAGAATGAACTGCATTGTAAACCACAACCTTGTATATTATTAAAAAAAAATTAAATAGTAAAAGATACAGCCTAAGCCCACCAAACCCAGAAAAAGAGATGTTTCATCCTTCTAACCATAATGTACTGAACAAGAAAATGTTTTAGTCTACAATCTGTATTTAAATAAATTATACACTCTGCAGAGTGCGAAAGTTTATACAACTCACACAAAACAATATGAGGATGCATGTAGGAAGCACCAAACCTTAATCTTAACTACAAAAATATTATTTAGAAGAAATAACGCAGCAGATGGGTAAAGAAGTGAGGTGCCACTGGAAATATCGCAAAGTATAAAAATGTTTCAAGTCTGCCTTATTTCTTAGTGGGAAGTTGGAGTGAAAATATGTTGTAGAACCACTGCAGCCACTGGCTTTCCCAGTCCATTTTTCTAGGAGAGTTTCTTAATGAAAAATGTAATTTTTTTTAAAACTTCAGTCTTGTTTGATTTTTTCTTTTTGTTTTTTAAGAAGGAAAATATTTAATTCAATTACTTTCTTCAAATCACCCTAAACAATTAAAAAAAAAGAGAAATCTTGATTTCTATAGAAATAGTCAGACATTTGGCTTCTAGAAATACACCTGTTTAAAACCAGGAATTGGTCCTTTTTCCGGATGCAGTACCTCAGCAATATTTACAGTTTAAGAAAGTAAGCAGTATAGTTTTCCTTGAACACTTTTCAAAATTTCCTGAGCAGATTCTTGAGATGCAGCAGGACAGTTCTGCAGCTAAATCTAAAAAAGCTGAATAAATGAAATTCATACATTGCACTGAAGGGCTCTTTGGTGCTGAACATCACCGTAACTTCTACATAAAAAATTATTTCCTTAATTTGATGCACTTGAATGTGCATTCCCGGTATTCATGATGTATGACAGGAAACAGCACTGCCACTAACAACAGGCAGCAGGCATGGATTTCTTAATTTTAACAAGATGCTATCCTAAAAATGAAAAAGCTCTTCCTCACTAGCAAACTCAGATGCAGAACAATTTGGGCTCCAGTCCTTAGAAGCCAGCACAGGTCTGTAACAGCAAATAAGGAGAAGCCCGTTAGAATTTACTGGCATAGCTCCAAGGGTTGAAGTTCAGCTTGCTCTTAGGGACAACCTCTGCCAACTCATCTGATTTTGCTCAATTTGAGCCACACGAACTCACCCATCCTCTCAAAAAGGAACTACTTTTACATGTAACGTTTGGTCCATGCCAGGGCTCAGGGCACAAACCTTGTGGAAAAGGGTCTCTCTTGTCATCTGCATAAAGCCACCATGTCCGTGACTGGGCTCCTTGAGTGCTACAACACAAACAAATAGAACTACACACAAAAACTGCATTAAACAACATTTAGAGTCACAAAAGCCTGCATTCATAACTTTGGAAATGTCAGTCTGAAGATGGGCTACGTGTGTTAAGATGACATGTATATTTTCCTCTTCCAATGCTCTCTGTACCAGCTGGTCAACAAGGCCCTGATGCCATGCCATTGTCTTCCCATCTTGGTTTTACCCTTCTTATTCAGCAAAGTGTGGTCCTTGCCCCACCAATCCGTGCCTCACCCTTTCCAGGCACTCTCCAGCTTTCACAAATAATCACTTACAGCAAAAAAAAAAAAATTATAAGAATCCAGGGTTAAGCCAAAATACTGGATTATTTCTTCATGTCATGGAGGGAAGTATGTTCTGTTGAAAACAATTTTTTTCAGTCCAGCAACTTAATATATGGTCTTTATGTGCTATAGCACAGTCCTATTCTTCATGCACCAGATGCCTTCCCTCACTTTCTTTTAATATTGTCTCTGTTTTAATCAAGGTAACCACTTTAACTTCCCTCCCTGGTCCTGGAGCACCAAGAGGTGCCACTTACAAGACTCTGAGCTGCTAGAAGAAGCCCCTGCAACACCCCAAGAGCCTCAAGCTCAAGGATCTCCAGAGGGCTAAAACACTGAGCATTGCACTGCCCAGCTGAAACCCTTCTGCTGGGTAGGTGCAATCAGCTGCTATTCAGGACATCTCTTCATATCAACTCAAATGGTTGGAGGGTGGTAGAGCTACTGAACCACTGCAGGTCAAGGGACCTTAATTCAGGCAACAGTGCTGATCCAAGTCATCCTGACATCATGGCTGGGTTATTTAGATCCATTATTATTAATGGATGGGTTCCTGCTGTTTTAGATCATTTAAGAAACACAATACATTTCCTAAAGTGAGGTTGAATCACATATTTTTTAGGTCAGTAAGAACATGCTAGAATATCCAATGTGAATGACAAGAAACATTTCACAGGATGAAGCAAAATTAATGTTTGACTGATTTTCTTGGTTTTTTAATCATAGGCATCTTTCTGCCACATAGGAGAGAGTGCCATGGAGACATGGAATAAATGCAATAGCAGAAACACTCTGAAATAAGTATTTTGTTAAAATGTTGGTACAGTCAGTGAACTGGTGGGTTTGTTGCTTTCTTGAGGGTGGTAGAAATTGCAGGGCATATTTAATGCCTAATGCACTGTTAAAGTAGAGATCAGTTCTAATCAAGTAGAAGTTAGTATTTAAAAATAAAAAGAGTGAGAAGAATGATAAAGACATGCAGTCACTTAACTATACTATTTGTGTCTGTTTTTACAAAACACTTAGAGAAATGCCTAGATAAGGTATGACAATATTTTGTATTATTTAAAAGTCACAGCTTTAATGTACTACATGTTAAGTAAACTCTACTTTGACTAAATACTAGGAACGATGTCATCTGTACTAAAACCTGTACTCAACTAATTCCTCATGCGTTTACTCATTTCTTATTTCTTCTCACTTACACTAGAGTTGTTCTTTCAGTAATGAAGTAACATAGCTCCTATTTCCCTTTTCTTATTTGTCTTTACAAATTCCATTAAAAAAATACTTTCTCCTATTAGGCATATAGAGCTTATGTAAGTCAGAACTTCTGCAAAACTGAGCTTTTGAACTCATACTTTCAAAGATCTGTTAAAAAATATGTTGCTCTAAGACCAAAGTCTTATTTATATGAGTTTGTGGCTTAACTGACAAGTATTTTTCTGTGACAAGTAAGGGCAGACAGTTTGTATCTTAAATACCATAATCCAGTTTTCAAATCATGTAGACGTCTGGAAGGGAATCAGTCAGTAAAGTAAATTATATTATATCCCACTGACAGTCCAGATATAATCCATGAGATTCATTACTTCTACCCAAGACAAAAGAAAAAAAATATGGGAGAGGTGTGGGAGGGTCAAAAATATTTGCAATCTCACAAGATTGCTTAATCAAAGTAAACAGACTTCTATTTTTAAAAATACAAACAGCAGCTAGTTCTTGGTTTAAATGCAAAGGTGGGATATAAGCAATAACTTGCTGCATTTTTATGTGAGACCATAGGCTGTTTCTGTTTTACAAGCTGCCAGCAGTTTGACCTCTCTAATTTGCTGGAAGACAGGGAAACAGCACCTCGAAAATTATATTTTTTCACAAGGATGAATATTTTCTCTCTGCATTTCTTTTACATAAGTTTGTGTAGGATTTATTCACAACAGATTTTCCAATTCTTAGATAGTGGTCTCTCACCCATGACAGCCTTCATTGATGTAGTAGCCAAGATGTACCGATAATTGCAGTCGAAGCTGCAATTTAACCTTTTTAATTCAAAAGGAACATCTGAGAAGGAACATTTCTGCATGAATTAGAATCTGAAGCTAAATAGTACTTTCTTTCCCCTCAAGATTCTCTTCAGCTAACAACCCAAACTGGACATTTTCAAACTGGATTTTACCTTTCCCTTAAGTGGTTTCACAGTATAATTCCATTAGTTTATTCATAATGTTAATTTAAAAAATAAAACTAAGCTGAACTTTGTGCATACAGAACATTACTTAGCTTCTATAAGATGCAGTCAGTCCCTTCTCTCAGTTCCAAATGAGAAACCAAGAAAATGTCATTTTTAATTATAATAGTTGACTGAATTTCCACATTAAGGTCAAACGAGAAACTGGAAATGAGGCACTAAATATGCAGCATTAATTTTTTGTCTGAACTATACTCTGACTCCAGTCTATCAGTAATGCATTGGAAGTTACTAATCTTGTTGCATTTTACAAAACTACTCATAGTTCAGAAGTTTTACAAATAGATAATTTTCCACTGAGCTCTACCTTTTCCCCTGAAAAAGCCCCCATAGCCATCATTTCAGTTTGGTAGTTTTCATATATGTGCAGCAATGGGAAAAAGTTTCTTTGTTTTGACTGAAACAGGGAAGTGAGGACCTGGGTATGTCTTTGGAGCTCGTAACTCCTTCGAAAACGCTGTAAGCATCGCAGCACTTTCAGCAGTTAAACTGAAATTTATTTCCATAACACACAAAAATGTTCCGTTCTTGTGAAAGCAGGAGAAACCTCTTTATAAACCTGGTAGCTACAACTGTAAAAATATTTTAAGTTGATGCAGAAGAAAACGTTTTTATTCCGTAGGCTTGTATTATGGAAAGCTTAAATACAGATTATCTCATTCAGTAACTCCCCACTTTACAGTAGTAGCAATTCATTCTAATTGCTTGGGTAGCACACTCAGGAAAAAGAGTATTTTTCCTTTTCACTGAATAATGTTTCATGTTCGGTTAAATGCAGGAAGTTACACCACCGTTGGAATGTGATTGTCTGCAACGGCAGAGTTACTTCGTATTCATAGGTTTGTGTTTAGCTAAATATTAAAATGTTGGCCACTCGGCAGCACGTCTCAAAATATCTCTAACTCCTAACTAGCTAAACTAAAAAGGCATCTATCCGCCTCAATCAGAATTGTTTTCAACAGTGCATAATCATTTTTCACAGAAATTTTTAGCCTCCTGCATGGAGTGGATTATAGCAAATGTAATTCACACATGCTGTTTCTTATTCAGAGGAAAACTCAGACTAAGGATGTGGAGAATTTCTAGCCAAATCTTCATTCAGATCCAAGATCCACGGACGCCACTGTAATTGAGAGACATTCACAACCAGATAGCTGTAGACTTCATTTTTGTTTAAAATAATACCTCTTCTACACGAGTTCCAACTAAAACATCAATGTTATTTAACTTCTAGCAAGCTGCCTTGAGCTGAACTTACAACAGATTACAGGTTCTTGGTTTAATTCTGTTCGGAAAAGGACACTGCTTAAAACCATATACTCACATCTAGATCATGTAAATGTGCTGCTGCGTTTCAGACTACTTTAAAATTACGTGTAACTTATAACATTCTTCTTTCGGAATTTGACTTGCCTGGCAGTTCACTATGGAAAATGAACTATTCCTCCCATACCTCAAAGTGCACACTTTACTCTAAAAGTTGTTTGAGCTCAGCGTGCCCAGACTAAAAATGCCTACTCAGAGCACCCAGACTCTCAGAAACCCCAGAGGAGGAATCAACAGCCCAAAAAGCAGTTTTATTGCCCTCAGATTTCAAAGAAGTCCTGGTTTAGTTCCGCTGTTCTGACATTCTGCTTCATATCAAAAATTATTATTTCAAAAGCCATGTTTAAAATTTTATAACAAGGAAAACAGTGTTTGAATTATATCACATTAAAACATGTAAAGTATAATAAACAACCCCAAGAAATATTAAAAGATGCAGACCTGAACAGTGATTTTTACTAGGGCTCTTCATCTATATTAGATGCTTATTTTAGTTTTTAAAATATTATCAATTTCTTATTATTTACACCTCTACCCTACCAAAAAAAAATAAAAAAAGAAAAGAAAACCAAAAAACAAAATCAACCCAAAAACCTAATTAAAGCACAAGAATAAAATTATTTCCAAGATGACCTTATTTTAAGATTAACTGTAAAATAACAGAGCTGCTTCCTCAGCTATTCCATATACACTCCTGTGCTGCTTCTCGGCTGCACCAAAGGACACTCCCCCAGACAGCTGCAGCTGCCTGAAGTCACTTCAGTCCTTTAAATTCTGATTCGAAAAATTTATACAATTATTTAGTAAGTTCAATAATGTTAGAACTTTAACAAACTTTTGTTACTATGTTGTGATTGGAAAATGCCCCTAGAGAATCACATTTTTAAATTATTTTATCCATTCATCCTGTTTCTGATATTACACCCATAGAATCTTTATAAAATTTTATTTGCTAAATTTATTTCTAATTTCAATTAGAATGAGCCATGCCATGCCACTTTCTGTATAACTTTTAAGCAACAGAACACATATTGAGCTGTTGTTTAGATGCCAGAACAAGGGAGTATGTATCAGGCAGTGACTTCTGTCCAGTTACATTTGGAATAACAGAAGGATCTTGCCCCTCAGAATCCACAACAAAACCAACCTAATACCCTAACAGTGCTTTCAGATATTCAGCTTCGTATATTTCCAATAAAATAGTATTTAAAGCAACTATACTCCTTTCAGCAACAGAATCGACAGCTTTTGACACACAGTACCCATGCAATAGCATTTAATACTTGCAATTCTGTAAGAATAACCTTAAGATGGCATCAATTTCTGTGAGTAGGAAAGGTGAGAACAGGTGAATGGTGATGGAAGGATCAGTGAGTCCACATCTCCCTCATGACAACATTTGTAGAAAATGAAAAATAGGCTGCTAAAGTACTATTTTTTCACAAAAATATTTTCCTGCTCTAATAAATGTAATATAAAATTTCTTTTCTGAATTTTAGCATTATGTCTAAGGTAGCAGTAGCTCATACTACCCTATTATCTTGGCAGATGTTCCAGCACATGTTTTAATTTGATTTATTAAAAATTATTTCATGAGTATTTTGCTGAGATAAATTAAATGAAGTCAAATCACTGAAAATTCCACATTGCTTAAACACTGAAATTCCAAGGAGTTACTCCAAGAAGGAGCCTTATTTTTCCAGTAATTTTAAGCATCCAATAATTCCCTACAATTTACTAAATTATGACACTAATTAATATATAAATTCACAGTTAAGTAACAGAAAGAAAAGCTACATCTTAATGCTGATTGACTATCTTGTAATAGTCACTAAACATTTTTCTCCTTCATGAGCTACAAAAACAAAGTTGTAACTATTACATTTTTTAATTTGGATCTATATGGACTCTATTCATAATCCCTCTTTAAACTATGTTTTTATCATGAAACAAAAATTTTGGTTTTGTTATGAAGCCTCCTTTAAATGCTTTTTATCTACAAATACACGAAACCCAGAAATAGCATTTCTGAACAAAACATTATTATTTAAATAAACAGCAAAGGGAAAAATATTACTTGAAAGCAAGGAATAAAAAAGTACTTGAAAAACCAGTTTCTTCTTTTGCACCTCTTAAGAGAGTTAAGCTGTAAAAATACCTACAGATATAATAAAGTAGCTAAAAATGTATTTAAAATTATTTTCCACTGCGATCAGCAACTTTAAAAGTGAAAATAAATGACATTATCACGTGACACCGGCCAGCATGAGACATGTAGCTTTAATATTGATTTGAAATGGCCATTTTCAAGGAACAGTTGAAATAACAGGGGCGAAACGTTCAATGTTTAAAGTAAGTACTGCTAGAAATGGCAAAAAAAGTGTCAATGGAAATTCAGCCACCACACAGTCTCTTCATTTTCCAACATCAATATACTGAAGAGAAGGTCTCAACTTCAAAACTCACATTCAAAAATTATGTTAACAGCCCAAAAACCTATGCATTTTAAATTTCTGTATTTGTTAAATTTGTTTTACTTTCTCAGCAGTACATTGCCCAGACAGGAAAATAGAATTGGTAACCTCTCAGTACTTTAATTTATGATGCCACAATTCAAATCACAGCACGTAAGATTTCACATAGTCAGCACTGAAGTAAGATCTGCAGACACTAAATGAAACATGTATTTAAAGAGAAAAGGAAAAAAGAGATACCATGCACAAGGTAAACTCTTAAAATTGAATGAAAAATACATGCTGTTATAAATCAGACTAAAAGCATTAATTACAGTATGTTTGACTATGAAACACGCTACCCAATGATTTTTAAATTGTAGCATCTCAAAAGAAATTTGAGTTAACAACAACAGAGCAGCTTTTAGAAGGAGCCAGTACTCTATAAAGAATCAAACCACAAAAAAAAAATCTTTATTCTTCACAGTGGCCTCTTGTCTTCCAGTGTCACACTGGCTCATTAAATTTGTTCTATCTTTGCCTCTAATAATTTTCTTTCCTCTGATGATTCCACACCAGTAAGATAATACTATTCTCAACCCATGCCACCATAGATGTGTGGGACATTCTGGCAGGGGGGTACAAACTGGTTCCAAACCACCTCCTACCAAATCTAAGGATATTCACTTTCAAACCACAGTTGGATAAAAAAGATCACTATGAATAGGTACCACAACTCCAGAATTCCATCACTTCTCCACAAACATACATGCCATGAAGGGTCAGGTTCTCAGTTTGGTACTGAGGACTTATGCCCCTGGTGGCACCTTGGTTGAGCTCCATAGGATCAAGGAACAGAGCAATCCTTAACAACCTCTAGAGCCTGATCCCCATTCTGTGGAATGGCATGGCAAATCCCTGGGACGCAAGACCCATCCAGGTGGCTGCAGTCTAAGCTGCAACTCCTCCCAGAACTCCATGAGAGCACTTTTGAAACAAATAGGCATTATTAACAAAATAGTCTGTTCTACATTGAACTTTTATCTCAATAGAGGGCCAGAATTCAGGTGTCTCTTCCTAAACCTGTTTGTAGGTAGGAGACAGATGCCCACCTCCCAGAACAGGCGTTTCTGAGCACATGTTAAGGAAGTGAAGCTAAGTATGCTATAAACCCTCAAACTAAATACAACTATAGCACAATTTGAGTTGGAAAGGACCTCTGATCATCATTCAGTGTAAATTTCCACAGGGGATGATAAAGTATGTAACTTACAAAAAAGGACCAGGAAGTCTTCAAACACTTATAGGACTTTTTGCTGTCTGAGCCTTAGGTGGATTTCAGTGTCCAAATCTCAGTTCAGGCTAATTAAATTCTAATGCTGAGCTTAATTTTTCATTAATGAAATCCATAAGTTCAGATACATTGAAATTTCCCTTTTTCTGCCTTAAGCATTCTCCATGAAGGCCATTAATGGAAACCCTTTTACTTGCACACTCGGGTGTCTTGCCATTACAAATAAACATCAACTATAAAGCCAGCTGCAATTTGAAATGCTCTACCTTCATTTCTAATAGAGCATAGCAACAACTTGTATATTCCAAAATCCATCTGTCTTTATCCCTACTAGCAAACCATATGCAGTTCATTTTCCACCTAAATTCCTTATATTTTTCTGGCTGGTTCTCTTCATCCAAGTTTTACAAGTGCTGATGAAACCACTGTACACTTCTATCACTTCAAAGCATCACAGGTATTGCAACTTTTCAGCAATGATTTACACTCACCTTCACATCCAAATTTTCTTTAATTGACTCTCACACTGTAACTATGCTCATGCAAAAATTTGCTACTCATTTCCTCCTGCTCAATATCTTCCTTCTGCCCTATTCTTTCTCCAGTACTTCATTTTTTACCACTTCCTTCCTTAGTCCATTCTCACCTCACAATTTCCATGACAGCTCCTACACAATACCCTTAGGTTCAAACTGTTCATGAAAATAATTTTTAAAATTTTATTTGGAAGACCAAGTACAGATGATTCAGCAAGACTGAGAAATTGCAATCTCCTATCCACAGAATGTTACACTTCCTGTGAATGGCAGACTTACTCAGATACTTCCTCTTTGGTTTTATCACCTGTTTTGGACAATTTTTACCAGTTAACTATTTAAAATGACTATGTGAGTAACAGTAATAAATAACCAAAGCTGTAAGACAGAATACTCCTTGAAAATCATGATAGTATCCCAGACTTTTTGCTTTGTTTTCTTTTAACTGGGCTTAAAACTAATAGAAAAGGTTGATCCTCACCTTACCGAAGAGGTTTATATATAAAAACATCCCAACATGTGCTAAATTGAAAGTCCTACACCATATACCACAAAGAAGATCCTACCAAAAATTTCAAAGTGTTTAGAAAAGCCAATATATCTGTCCTCCAGGGAAAACTGGGTAATTCAAACACCAACCAAAGTGCCCCAGACCATCCAAATCAATCTTAGCAGGGAATAGAGTATGCAGGCATGCCCAGGTCTTTTCAGACTGGTTTTCAGACTACAGATCTACAAGCAAAAAAAAAAAAATGTATTTAAAATACCAATCTGATCTACTGCTGTCCTAAACAGCAGTGCAACATTTTTCTGAACCTTGCTAATCACTTGAAAAGGATGGTTGATAAAAAGATGCTGCAAAAAGATGAATGGAAACCGTACTGCCAACCATAACTTAACATCATTCCTCTGTACTTTAACAAATTTAAGCATGACAAGAACACACTGCAAGAAACTTTATAAACCTAAAAAACTAAACCTCTGTAAATCAGAAAAATGTCAATATAATGAGATCACTTAACGACAGGAAGAGATTTCAATCAGTAATGCTATGCATAAATGAGCAGCACGGCTCAGGGTGACAGTATCTGGCCACTCAACAATCACCCCAGTACAGGGGAGTTTAGAAGCATGTAAAGTATTTCCTACAACAACCTAAAAGCTTTCTGGCCACACACAGGCTGTGTGGCAAAAAAATAAAAATATTAAAAAAAACAGTCTAAAAATTTAAGCAAATGGAAGTTTACAAATGTGTTTTATTAAAAAATCCTAATTGATAATGATCAAGAGCCTGAAATATGAGTAGAAAAAGCCATCTAGGAAAGTGACATTAACATGAGGGTGACATAAACCATTTTTCACTTTTTATTGAAATCTTCACTGAAAGTACTGGAATGTTATAATGAAATTTAATTACAAGTGAAATTAAAATCTGTAGTTATTATATGCATTCTACCTATATGGTCAGGCAGATCAACTTCAAAGTACATTGAAATAATGCTACACAGGTAGAGGTACCATACGTAGAATATACACGGTTGAAAATCTGTTACATGAGAGACCTAAAACAGCATCTTCCAAGTATGAATTTTTTCTATTAGAGTAAGAACACAAGGACTTAAAGCAATCATGAAATCAGAATAGTTGGGGTTGGAAGGGATTCAGCCATGGAATCATAGAACGGTTTAGAATGGAAGGGATCTTAAAGGTCATCTCTTTCCAGTCCCACTGCCACAAGACACCTTTCACTAGGGCAGGTTGCTCCAAGCCCTAACACTTCCAGGGATGGGGCATCCAGAAATTCTCTGAACAACCTGTGCCTGGGCCTCAACACCTTCATCACATAAATCTTCTTTATATCCCATCCAAAGCAACTCTTTTTCAGTTTAAAACCACTACCCCTTGTGCTATCTCTAAAGGCCCTACTAAAGTCTGCTCTCACCTTCCTTATTAGTNGGAAGGGATCTTAAAGGTCATCTCTTTCCAGTCCCACTGCCACAAGACACCTTTCACTAGAGCAGGTTGCTCCAAGCCCTAACACTTCCAGGGATGGGGCATCCAGAAATTCTCTGAACAACCTGTGCCTGGGCCTCAACACCTTCATCACATAAATCTTCTTTATATCCCATCCAAAGCAACTCTTTTTCAGTTTAAAACCACTACCCCTTGTGCTATCTCTAAAGGCCCTACTAAAGTCTGCTCTCACCTTCCTTATTAGTCTCCCTTAAATACTGAAAGGCCACAAATAAGGTTTCTCTAGAGCCTTATATCCTCCAGGCTGAACGCACCCAACTCTCTCAGCCTATCTTCAAAGGAGAGACGCTCCAGCCCTTTCAGCATCTTGGTGGCCTCGTCTGGAATTGCTCCAACAGGTCCACATCTGTGTGTGCTGAGGAGCCCAGAGCCAGACACAGCACTCCAGGTGGAGTGGAGAGGCACAATGCCCTCCCTCACCCTCCTGCCCGTGCTGCCCTCAGAGCAGCCCAGGATACACATGGCCTTCCAGGCTGAGGGGCTACAGCAGCATGCTAAAACAAGAACAAAGGCAAACAGAGGCTTAGGATAAATCATAACAGGAAACACCCATAAAAGACGACAGATTGGTAGATGAGAATATCTGTAAAAGAGGCAGATTTGTTAATATCAAGAAGTGATCACATCTGGTTACCTGCCTAATTACTTTCAGCAGTGGCCTGTAGACATTACAGCTAGAACAATAAAAGAAATTTAAATTCCCTAAATGCTGTGCTTAGAAAGATGCATGCTCCTCACCTTTTTTCCTGCTTCCTAGCACTTCAAAAGACATCTTTTCTTTTGGGCTGCACATCTTGGAACATTTCTCCATTTCACAAGACACTCCTGTTCCTCTATCTACATTTCTTTCATTATGTAAAAATAAGGTTCTTGGAGAACCACAATTTCATTGACTGTTGTGATCACACTTTATCTTCCTTCATTTTCATAGGATGCCAAGCACTTAATGGCCAATACTATATAGCAATCTTTATTTCTCCAATAATGTTTGTATTACATTAAATACAAACCCCTATGTGACAGGAGCAAGCAAGTACAATTGAAGGGTAGCATGAAGATATTAGAGATTAAATTATCTTATACATACTATGATTAAACGAGAAGTCTTTAGCAAACTCTAATTCTAACATACATTATACATGCCTGCTAGAATATATAATCATATTCTTCAGCTATTTTTAACGCATAAATTAAGTACTCAAATTTTGTTATAGTTTTACATAGTACTATGAAACAAAATACATCCATATTATATATATTGGATACTATTTGTTTCCAAAATATGGTACTGTAAGTATACTACAAAATACACCAAAGTTGGAGTTTACTAACACTTTAACTGCACGTATGCAGACGACTTTTTCTTTGTTGAGACTCGCAATTTGAAAGTTAGGACTGTATTTATTTTCTTCTTCATCTATATATATTTCTTATAACAATATTACACTAACTATATGCAAGCGGATAATTTTATTTATATTTTAAACCCATAAAAATATGTTTCTAGTTTAGGATTGGTTTTCTAATACACAGAAATGTCTTGTATTACCTGCAGTACACATTAAAATACACCAAAAATACACTTCTTCTACTACTATAGCTCACATATGGTTTTCTGGATTGGCCAAGCCCCTCAGAAAGTGTGTAAAGATACTCTGTTTTTGTCAGCATTTTCTCTGTGCCTGTAAGTGTTAATAAAAATTAAACTACAATGAAAAAAATCTATTTTTACCTTCATAGGACAATGCCCTCAATAAAACCACTAGAAATGCAGGTGTCACAGAAGATATCAACATTTAAAAAATACTATGAACATTTAGCTTTCACCTATGAAACTGCATTAATGTATTGAAAATGGAGAGCATTTCCTGTCTAATGTTTTACAGAAGCAAACTTGCCATAATTTGTTTTTTACTTGTAATTTTCTCAAGTCTGCAAATGCTGATTCATTTAATTTAAAAAAAAACAATAAACACTGTTAAGTACTGATTTTTGCTTCAAGCAGGTATTCATACTCATCCTCACTTTGTGGTAAACTTGCTGTAAATAAAAACTATTATTTCAGATAACTTAAGTTTAGAAATAATAAGGAGGTTGTAGACAGGTGGGGGTCAGTCTCTTCCACCAGGCAGCAACTGACAGAACAAGGGGACAAAGTCTCAAGCTAAGTCAGGGAAGGTATAGGTCGGATATTAGGAAAAAAATTTTCACTGAAAGAATAATAAAGTACTGGGATTATCTTCCCAGGGAGGTGGTAGAATTACAATCTCTGGATGTGTTTAAAAAAAGACTGGACATGGCACTTGGTACTACAGTCTAGTTGAGGTGTTAGGGCATAAGTGGGACTTGATGATCTTAGAGGTCTCTTCCAACCTCATTATTCTGTGATTCTGTGAAGTGTTTGCTTGATTAAATACTTAATCAAAACCATCTCCGGACTTCCCAAACATGCCACAGAACTTCCAATTACTAGATAATACTCTCTGTCATGGAGTATAGTATTTCTGTCACAGAGGAGGCTACACATTAAAAACTAAATATTACCGCTCAATTCATCAGCAAGACTCATTTCACATCTTAAGAAGGAAACCTTTTAGGAAAGAAAAATCTCTTACTTTAGGATATTGTTTCTGTCTTAAAATTCAGCGCACACACAATTTGATCAAAGAGATCTTTCCCTCAGTTGTTGACCAACATATTCCTGTGTTCAGCATCTGAAAGGGAAAAACTAACAACCTGTGGTGTACTATTATCCACTTAAACTCCAGCCTAGAAACAGGCAACTCTACTATAAAAATAAAAGTAGCACTCTTGATTATCTCAGACTAGCAGAATGAACAGAAAGCTTGAAAGTGCTTACAGGGTGGTTTCCAAATATCCTGATGAGGACTATTTACAGGTTAGTTAAGACTTTATTGAATGCCAAATTTAAGGAATAGGAAAATGTAAATAACTGAAATGTAGCAATGGTTTTCCACATAATGATCCAAGAATGGAAATTTTGAATAAGCCTTTAAATACCAACATGTTGATATGTATAAAATATAATGGTCTCTAACAGCCAGTACAGAAAGAATGGAAAAACGTAATCAAGCTATGCTAAATAAAGCCTCCGAAGTAAGCAAAACAAATTTTACACAGCCTTCAAAGGGAAGCATTGCAAGAAAGGATCTTTTATTCAAACTTTTTCAAACAAACAATGTCTTGTTAGAAAGTTCAATCAAGCTTAAAGTATTGCAGCAACTCCTCTACAGAATAACTGCACAATATAAACATTTCTAGAGACCGTGTGATAAAAATTGATGATCACAAACAGGAATTTTCATTCAAATACTGAGAACATGGACCACTTATGACAAAACAACAAATCCCCCACAGCATTCTATCATGTATGGAAGGACTGAAGGCCCCTAGTTTACATAAATATCAATTCTGCATCTTCATTTGTGGTTTTCACCTGATACAACACAGCATCTTAATCAGTGATGTGGTAAAGATATAGCAACCATTATTTTTTTAATGGTTTTCCCCATTAGAAAGAATCAGGGTTATGGATTCCAGTTAGCAGAGAATTTGGGACATGCTTTGCCAAACCAGTCTGTCTTTGCAATGTAAGAACTGTGCTGCTTTAGAAGAATTTGCTGCGGCCATGGATGGTGATTTCTTGTCAATAGACATTGAGCAGAGAAAAACAACCAAGCACTACCAAAACTGGAATAGGAACTTGGAAAACTGCTACCACCACCTTTGGGACTGAAAGAGTAAAATGGTCAGGGGCAGATTTATCTGCACAAGTAGTTCAGTATTAAATACAAGGTATTAAGTATTACCAGAATAAAAGGTAGTTTTCTGAAGTCAGAAAGTGGGAGAGATGACAAGTCAGATACAAGAAGGGCAGCATTGTTTCTTTAAAAAAAATCCCATTCTTATCATTATTCTTGTAGCTGTTTCTGGCAAAAGTTCAGTCTGGAGAACTAGAATAAATCCTCACTGTTTGCATGCTATGAGATAATAAGAACAAGTGCATTTCACTGTTTGGCACAACACTTTAATTTAACGTGCCAGATTTGGCAGAACTACATGAAACATGATTCCAGTAACTGACTGCATGAAGATAATTCACAAAATCCTTTGAGAGAGGCAAGCCACATATTGAGCTTATCAACAGTGTGACTGATCCCATAAATGGCCTTAGCAAAGGCCTGATGTCTGCGTAAGTCAGTCAGATGGAATTATCAGTGCTAAGGAACTGCTCCAGCTTTGCAGGGCATCATCCCCACAAAATAAAAGTGGCAATTTGTGCCAGCTCGTTCTTCATTGCACAAGGATGTAAATCACAGTTACAGAGATAACCTTTACTATATTATTACCTAATTTTTATGCTTCATTTTGCAGAACTGATGCTCTTTTAACACAGCATAAAAACCCATTTAGAACTTTTTTTTTCCAAAATAAAAGCAATAAACACACATGTTAATCTCAAGGCAAAAAACTACTGTGTGCATAAATCATGAGCAATTTTGGAAACTTTAGAGCCTAAGAAATTATCACCTATCAATGATTTAATGCAGCTGCATGTCATTTTTGCAGGTCATTTTTTACTTCTAAAGTTTTTCTATGGATTTTTTAAGCATCTTCTACTATTAAAAAGAAAACAAAGAAGTATTGAGACTAAGAACTAATCTTATTTCCAAATACATTAATGGAGATGCCCCAGTAATCAATTTATTCCTTTCTGTTTTAATCACCGTTTCTGCTATCCAAGAATGAAGGGAAAAAAAGCTTATAAAGATACAAAACTTAGAAACCCATTACTCATCGCAGTCCAAAGGCCTGACACTCCTGTGTTTGTTTGTTGCTCTTCCACTGTGCATTTTATGTAGCCATTCCTACTAAATGACAAAGCATTTCAAATTCTGTTTTCTTATAGGTTTTCTAGCCTCCACACTAAATACTTTGCTGAAAAGAAAACTCTTATTATTTCACTTAAAAACAAGCGTCATCCAATAGAGCAGGAGACAAATGAATTAAATTACTTACTTGAATTTTAGTAATGAAAATTAGAGTTTACATAGAAGCACAGAATGGTTTGGGTTGGAAATAACCTTACAGATCATCAAATTCCAACCTCCTGCCAAGGGCAGAACACCTCCCACTAGACCAGGTGACTGGATGAAGTCTGTAAGAGGTCCTATTTCACTTCCTTAAAAATAAAAATTGGAAAGTTCTGCTGAAAAAAAAATCCAACTTGTTTCCAAAAGCTTTTGCTCTTTGCATATACTAAACATTTAACCCAGTCAATTAGAAAATTGCTTCATTTCACTGTCTTCAAAGCTAAAGTAAGTGGAATTCTGTGCCACACAAGTGATTAGTATTAACTTGCTCAAAATTCAGCCAAATTCCATAAAGCCAACCACCGATAAGACAGCATGTTAAATTTCAATTAGGGAAGTAGATGGGCACTGAACAATTTTATAAGGCATTGGTAAAAGATTTTACTTTGTGCTTACAGTGGTACTTCTTGTGTGCACATGAGGTTTAAGGAACAGGTTAAAAAGATACATTTTCTTATGCTAATTGCATTTTGAAAATAAGCACTGAGCTTTAGAGCATTACAGGTATTTTTAGGGAATTTATACAATTAGAAGATATAAAGACCATATCTTAAGTGTAAAGTATTAAGCCCTTTTTCTTGGCCTACTGCCAGAATCCTCCAATTTTTAAAAACATGATTTAAGTGCTGATGCAATTTGCATAATTTAAAATAGCTATAAGATGACCCACAGACCCATTGTGAGAGTCATAGTGTAGTTTCTTCACATGGTCCAAAAAGCACTGAGTAGCTCTCAGAACACTGTCATCCATACTTGTCAGAGTATATTCCTCTGGATTTAGCCTACTCAATGTGAGTCTGATGGCCTTTTCATTGT
>VXBC01010285.1:40159-73659 GCA_013399945.1 Ploceus nigricollis | reverse complement strand
AAAAAAAAAAAAAAGAGAGAGAGAGAAATAAAGTCATATCTATGTTAAGAAGAGTAGGAAGTTATGCACATACTTTGCTCCAAGCAGGTGGGTATGAGTCTATGAGTCAGTCCTAGTTCAGAAAACAGACCCCAGCATTAGCACACAAAGAGTCAGTACCAGGATATTACACTCATGGAAAAGTGACATAATTTGACTGAGATTCTGCAACTCATCAGCCACTGATGCAGGACAAAGAAAATTTGATTTTTTTTTTTTTGTCCCACTCAAGTTCTGGTTGCTTTATTTATCACACTATCACACACCAAACAGACCAACTATGTTTTCTAGACTGTCTTACAGGAATAACAGAAAAAAACCATCAGCTCTTCCGACCATTCCCCCTATCCAAAGTTCATGGAATTTTTATAACTGTTACAAGCCATGCTGTATAAGCAGGAAGAGGAGACCTACAGAATTAAAGGGCTTGCTGCAAGCAACTCCTCAAATTTTAGATAGGTTCAAACAGCAGCTGGGTAAACTCACTGAAGAAACATTCACTGACAGCTACTAAAAACAAAGACAGCTCTAGCTCAGGAAGCCTGAACTACTCATAGCAAGAGGTTAGGAAAGCATCCTGTGGAAGTATCTCTGTATTTTCCCCCTTTTCTTATATTCCTTCCTTGAGGTCCACTGTCAGCCAGTACTAGAGATGGTAACAGTTTAAATGAAGCTTTGGTGTGATCCCAGTACAAAGTTTAATAGTCTTAGTGTAGATGCCTCAGGAATAAAGCTTTAAATTTCTAATCCTACCTTTTAAGATAGGATTAAAATCTATCACTAAGGTATAATTTTTTTCTCACAAGGTATAAGCTAGCTGACAGGCTTTCCCAAAATTGGTCACTACTGTTTTATGGTATTTAGTGGTATTTCTAAATAGGAATAAATCAGTGTTTGATTTAGTTTAGTGTACTTAAGCTCATTTATCATTATATTTTGTCTTGTAATTTAGTCTCTCCCTTGTACTTATCACCTTTTCAAAACTAATTATGAAAACACTGAAGGCAAGTCTTAAAGCTGATTTACATGCATTTTCCAATTTTTTGGAACATGTACTTTCATTAATACAGATAAAGTTTAGAGTTCAGATTTGAAGGTCATTGTCCCAAGATACCTCTAGGTCTCCCAGTTTACACTGGTCTGATACCCAAATAATGCAAGGAAACTGGCCAAGATTCTCAAACGTCCCAAAAACACTGAGTTTTGAACTACTGCATGACCAAACAAATTGTTTAAATGAGAGCACAAAACCAGAGCCTTCTCTTCTCAAACAAAATTTTAACTTTACATTTATTACTTTAGGTAAATACTTTACTGAACATTTGAAGAATCTAATACACTATACAAAGAAAAAGTTAAAATTGTTTTAGAAGCTGACACAAAAGTAATCAAACCTCATAAAGCAGCATCCAAAACCCCTTTGTACTGCAAACCAATTTGCTAAAATGCTTCCAAACTCTCTATTTGCAATACACTATTGAATCTTCTATTTATTAAATAAACTCAACTGCGATAAGCATCTTATGAATTTGAGTCAAAGGCATTGCTCAATTTTAAAGCATGCTGTAGTGTTAAAAAATAAAAGCCAGCAGATGCCAGGAAGTGACCTTTGAGGATTACAGGTGCATCTGCCAGCTCAAAGTTCCAAACCTAGGATCCTTATGGATATGAGCTTCTTTCCTATACAGATGGGGAGAAAGAGAAAAAATACTCCTTGAAGGGCAGGTATCAAGAGGATTGGGCCAGAATCTTCTCAGTGGTGCCACCAACATGAAAGGGGCAACAGGCACAAAGTGCAATACAGGAAGTTCCATGTGAATATGAGGGAAAATGTCTTTGCAGGTGTCAGAGCACTGGAACAGATTGCCCAGAGAGGTTGTGGAGTCTCCTCTGGAGATACTCAGAACTTGCCTGGACATGATTCTGTAGAATCTGCTCCAGGTAAAGCTCCTCCAGAGTTCCCTTCCAATCCCAGCTATGCTGTGAAGTCCATAAAACACATGCCAGCACAGCACATCACATCACCGGGGTTAGGACACCCACTCACTGAATTCATGTGTAGCTGCCTGCCAGGAAAGGACTGTGGTGTGATACCAACGGCTGGAAAAGGTGCTAAAGTGACACCTTTCCTTCAGGGCACAATCCTGTGTGTCAGCCTGTGGGCAAAGGAGAAGTGACAGCACCGCTGCACCCTGCAAATGCCCCAGAGGCTGATCCCCAGCTGGCAGGGATGAGCAAGATAAAGGTGGGCTGAAGGAGCATCACATTGAGGGCATGACACCCTGCAGCTGTGAAAGTTGCTACAGAGTCAAACAAGGAATTAATTCCAATGCCAGCAGTTCAGAGTATTTACACTCCAGTTCTGGAAAAATAGTTTAAACTCACTTCTTCATACTAAATACAAAAATCCTTCCATATATTAGAAAAACTGTTAATAAAGGATAGGTTAGTGCTCCATTGTATCAACATAGGGTTTAAAAGCGAGAGATTGAAAAATAAAACCTGATTCATATTTAGTCTAACCTAAATTATTTCTCCTTATTCTCCATACTTGTGGAGCAGGTTATGCCAACTACAGCAGGAGTATGTTGATGTGATTGACCTCATTTTGCCTCTCCCTTGTGCTCACATGAACCTGCAAAACAGCAGTTTCTGCTCTCACGTGGCATCAACATGTCATAGAATCTTAAAATTGCTTTTAAAATAAGAAAAAAAAATTGAGCCCTGAGAAAGTGGCTGTTATTTCTGAGAGAACTGTTCTCTCCCGAAGTTAAATTGAATTAACCCTAGCAAAAACAACTAATGATATATATAAAGCTGATGAGAAAACACCACTAAGGGCAAAGAAAAACATTTTAAGCTTCAACTCATACTTGGGAGCTGCCACTTCAGAATACTTTCTTTCAAAGTACCATTTTTGGAGACAAATCACAAACCAAAGCTTTAGAGCTCACATATCAGTTAAATATTCATGTGTAACTGAGATTTTCACATTACTTTTAAAATACTGACTAGTATAACACCACAAAAATGAAGATTAAAAGATGGCTACTTGTTACTACATTTATTTTCACAAGACCATCACATTTAGTTTAGTAGCTGTGTTTTTCCCTTCCTGATTATCTATGAAATCATTTTCCATCTCAGTTTCCTGTCCTCAAATTCTCTTTAGAAACAGTGAATTCCCTTACCAAGGGTAAACTCTGTAACAATAAGAGATACAAACATGAAATATATTACATAAGTTCATAAATAAAGGTCCTTCTGTTGCTCTTGGTTGAGCTACATCGGCAGGATTCACTACAAAAAGCAAATGCTTGAAAAAGAATAAAGGACTGTTTTCCATGGGACTGAAACTATTCCAGAATCAAGCTGACTCCAAGTTATTGAAGCTGTACAGTAACTAACTTACCTTTTCTCTTCTCATTCTTAACCCTATTTCTCTCCCTTATAACATAATGATTTTCACGTCTGATTTTCCATATAGTGCCACATTTTCTGGAAATGTTTTGGATTCAAGTATTCTCCCCAACAGGCTGAACCTCCAAGGAAGTTTGAATGGATAACCTAGCCATCAGAAACTTTTTTCATATAGGTTTCTGAACTGCTCATTTCAGCATTAAACCGTGCAGAGAAGTGGGAAAACACTCAATATTCTTTGAATGGATATCCCAGCATCCTAAGAGCAACATAACCAGGAGACCAGGCACTGCCCATTTACACTGGTATCCATCTCACCATGATCATGAGACCTACAGCAACAGAATCAATGGGTGTGTGCTGGTTTTTACCATTTACCCTGAAGAAACTAAATACAGGAAGGAAACTTGAAAATTAAATAAACAGGGGAACCAAAAAGAAAGGAAAGACAAGCATATAAATGCTTCTTATTCTCTCAATTTATGTGGTCAAGCAACAGTTTATAAAGATCCCAAGCTTTTGGGCTTGTATTTGTATCGATTCATTTCCTTGGCTTCTCTTTTTGAACACCTCCTCTCTATCCAATTATTTAACAACCCTTACCTCTGTTAGAAAGGCATTTTAACTTTGCTTTTATCAGTAACTCTCCCACACTGGGAATGCCATTTCTCTCCTGGCCACAGGGAGATGTGACTACCTGCTTAGCCAATAAGCACAGTACTAACTGGGATTTAAACATATGATTTACATGGAAACAGATGATGTTCCAAAGCATCATTTACCCCATTACAGCAATTACCTAGGTTTAAACGGCATTCAAGTATTATTTATAAATTAAAATTATCAATAAAAATTTTTATATGACATACTAACAGTCAACAGCTTTCCTAACTAGTATTAGTCCTACTTTCAGCTAATTCCCGACATTCACCGAGTTTCTGACTGTGAAGGAAATCTCAAAAGTTAAAGCTTTCCAGGCATGTGTTGGTGATAGATCATTACATGGTCACAGCTGGGGAGGAGGAGAACACAACATCCAGTTCCAAGCCCATGAACTCAAGTTCTGTCAGAAGAATGGGTAAAAAAATTGGGTCACTTCTTAAAGAAAAGAAGAAAAAGCCTGAAACAATATAAGGCAATAAAACATGTTAACGTTCATCTAATCACCAGTTATATTCCCAAGTATTTTCTTAATCAGAACTAACTTCAAGCATAGCACATGCTGTTCTGTATTTACCTCTGTTTACTTGAATCAGTATTTCTAGAAGGGGTGGCAAAGAACTGCTTCCAAATTATTAATGTAGCTGCATAATGCTCCCTTCACATCATCATCTCTCCAGTAATGAAGGTAAAACCCAGTAGTTTTCACCTTGCAGGGTTTATTGTCAACTAAATCTCATCACACCTGCACAACTGTAGGAAACAAAACTGTCAATCAGAAGCATTGCTTATGAGCATTTTGGCAATTTTCTGCTTTATTTTTTGTTTTAACGATTCCACACTGAGGTACGAGACAGTGCCTGACCACAAACCAGCCAAGCAGTGCAATTATTTGGACTATTGGTAATAATCACGTCTGCATAGCTGCAGTATAAATCTGTAATTACACAGGCAGGATATCCCCAAGGCTTGGGAAACAGCATTAGTTTTACAATATGCATTTAACAAGACAAAACTTATTAGTGATTGAAAAAAAAAATTCAAGGAAAGTTTAAACCTTGCCAATTATAACTGAAATACTAAAAACATATTGGGGACAAAGAACAGAATGTGAGGACAATGATGACAAACTGTTTTCAAGAACACAAGGCTACAGAGGTATCCAAGGGGTACAGATCTGGAGAGATGAGGCGTCCAGGAGAGCTGGCTGACCTCCTTCCTCCAAGTCGAAGAAAATGGCTCATCTCAACAAGCAGCTAATCAGGCAAAGGAGGCAGAAAACCTGTTTGGATGAGTAAGGAGCTCCTAACTTAATGCAAAGAAAGGAAGGATGCATAAGAACCACAGAATGGCTTGGAAACCTTAAGATCATCTCATTCCAACTCTCCTGCCATGGGCACCTTCCAGAAGACCAGGTTGTCCAGAGCACAGGAGAGCTAGAAGTAGGGAGAGGCAATCCAGGAGGAACAGAGCTGGGCCCTGGCTTGTTGCTCAATCAACAGGCCAAAGCCCAGCTGGAGGCATCTGGTCTCACAGTGGGCATGGGCTGAAATACAGAAAATTTCATTTAAACATAAGGAAAATACATCTTTCTTACTTTGAGGGTAGTCAACTTCTCTAAAAGGTTGCTAAGGATGCAACCATCCTTGGTGATATTAAAAAACACAACTGGATACAGTCCTGAGAAACTCACTGTAGCCTGCTCTGAACAGGCTGATTGAGCCAGATGACCACGGGAGACTCTTCCGAACTTCAACTTCTTTGTGATCCCACTTGCACGTGCCATAAAAATGGTGGGGTTTTGGGTTGTTGGTCTTTTTCCCCCACAAATAATTATTCATCACACTCTATATCCTATATACTGGGCAATAATGATTATTTTGCAAAATTCTTACAAATTTAACTAGTAGTAGTTAAAGTTATTAATTACCCTAATTTGTATCAACAAGGTCAAAAAAAGAAAAAAGAAAAAAACCTTTACTTACTAAGCTCTCTAAAGCACAGAAATCTTTGTAGGGAAAAAAACCAGAATATAGCCCATTCAGTCTCCTACTAGGCACAGAAAGTAACATTTAAGAAAATTTAAGAAAGAAGACCAGACCAAAAAAATATTCCTGTCCCAACAGTTGAGTGAAAGATGGCCTAGCCAATTCAAATATGTACAAAAATCATTATTTTCATCCTCAAGAATTGCAATAACCCACCAGTCCCCAATAAGGGCTTATTAACCCAAGTAAGTGCATATACCTGCAATAAAAGTAATGGAGTAAAAGTTACACCTTTCACATATTTAAAAGGTGTTCTGATTTTTCCTAATGCTGTAATTCCATTGATTAGCACCCATATTTATCAGCTACCTACGACACGAAGAAAAGAGGGAACAAAAGTACAGCACATTTGGTGTTAGCTCACCTTCGATCTAGAAAATCTAAAATAACTTTACACAGCCTTGCTCTGTTCAACAGCAGCATCCCTGAAAGTTAAAAAGTGCAGATGAACATAAAAAATGTAGAAATGTATCGCTCCCACTCCAATGACATAAATACAGAAAAGTTGTCCTTTTATCTCCATCAGTTTCTCCTCTCAGATTTGCAATAATTAAGTAATATTTAAGTTGATAGAAAAACACAGTTAGTAAATTCACCAGAATGACCAAAGTTCATTACACACCCTCCAATTCTTTAAGCTCAACTGGACCCTTTAAGAATGTTGGCATTGCTACACATTGTTATATGCAGGAAAATACTTTCATATATTATCAATAAAATGTATTCCATCTTATCTAAGTTGAATAAATAGCAATGGTTAGAGGATTGTGAGTTTAAAAACAAAACAAAACAAAAAAAAATCCCAACAAAAAAATAACAACACCATGGAGCATTTCAGCAAATACCCATAACTTTCTCCAGGCTAACTGCTATAGCAGGTCTGTCTGATATCATCTCAAGTAGTGGAAATAAAAAAATAATCTGTGTGATCATCTGTCTTTCACCAAGTGCATGTTTGAATTTGGTGCGTTTTTTTAAAACAAGAAATTGGCATTTGGTATCAGCCTTTGTTAGTAAGAAACACCACACAAAGTTAAGGCATGGCAAATTAGTTCATTTTTGTTTTTTCTTCCAGCAAACAGTTTAAAAGATCCTGAAAGGATGATCCTTAACAAAAACTAAAGTAATAGAATTCAATGGAAAATACAATGAGATTAAGAAACTACACCAGCTTTAGCAACATGTATTTGGTTCCAGATACAAACACACTCTGCCCAAGTTTGCAATTTCTGCCTGGAGCTCAGGTGCTCAGTGTGCGTTAAAAGAGCAAGTGAACACACCAAGGGTGTCTAAGCTGTGCGTGGCCATACGGACACCATTCCCTGTCCAGAGCTCTTGGAAAGCCCAGCTCCTGCTCAGGTCTCACCACAAGACACATGGATCCACCAGAGGTGTAACAGACCACTCCAAGGACATGGATACGAACCAAACACAGCCAATCCTCTCTACAGCCACTCTAAGTTTATCTGAGCCTGTATGATGCTACAGACTTGCAGATAAATTCACATGGAGAATTAAAAACACTATTAAGTTGTGCTTCAAACCCAAAATCTTCCTGAAACCCTCATGTTTCAGTCCTACACATTGCATTTATACCTAACACCATTTATAAAACCAGATCAAAAACATTTTTTACAGGAAACCAACTTCCATAAAACAGATTTTACAAGAATTTTTTTCTTGCAAAATTACATGTGTAATGTACAAAAATCCTGCAAAAGAACAAATTGGACTTAACAGACTCATTTTTGTTATATTTTTAAAACCACTACATTGATGCATGAGTAGTTTCTGTCCATAGACTGATGTTCTTCTGGGCACTATAAAGTGAACACAAAACTGCTGAAGAAGAATCACTTATGATCTTTTTTTCATATTAATTCATCTAATTTCTATTGAGAAGTTTAAACTACCTCAGAAATCTTTAGATTATTCAGAGAGCAATTTATTTGATTATATGAGTTTTAAATATCTTTTGTATTGCTGAAAGTTGAGCACACGTATCAGCAATATTGGTAGTTATCTATGCTACTGAGTTTAGGTTTTTAAGCACTGAAGAGTTTTGATTTGACAGATGTGAAAGGGACTCCTAAGACACCTGACTACCACTTCCCAGCATTGAAATAGAATCACAAAATCCTTTTTTATCACTTAAGTCCTAACTAAAATGTTCAGGATAAAAGCAGTATAAACACAAGAAGCTATTAAATGATGGGGGAAGAGCCACCCTTAAAGCCACAGATTCAAGCTTCAGGATGCTATGCTGAACATAAAGCAACAATTTACATGAACACAAATACACTCCTAAGTATTTAAATAGTGATTCAGAAAATACTGAAGCAATTCACAGTTCCAAGTAGGCAATTTTATACTCTCTCCTTTATCTTCTCAGTCTGAAATGTGAAAGTGACTGTGAAAAATACTGCAGTTAAATCACATAAACAAACCAAATCAATTATAGTTTTTCTTCACATCCAAGAAAAGTTATTTTTCCATAAGTTTATGTATTCAATTTTTAACTTCTTTTACTATGACTACAAACTCCATCACATAGCAGATCAGCAGAAATGCTGCTGCTGCAGCTATGGTACAATGGCTTTTTATGGAACTGGGCACTGCCCAATTCCATAAAAACATAGAAATAGTGGTTTAGTAGACATAAAGCCCTTCTTATTAAGATGGAAATAGCCAAACACGGTAGGCGTCTTGCAAAACTCTGTCCTAAACTCCAGAATGCGAAAATTTCTCTCATGGGAATTTTCAAGATTTAGGCATAAGGACAAAGAAATACTTTTCAATTAAAAAAAAAAAATCCCACTACAATTATCCCAATGGAAAAAAAAAAAAAAAAAAAAAAAACAAAACCTCAGAGCANAAAAAAAAAAAAAAAAGAAAAACAAAACCTCAGAGCAGATTTGAGAACACCAAGGACTTTAAATAACACTGTAAATAAGGTGCTGATCCACACCTTTTAAATACTTGTGAATATGAACCCTACCCATTAAAACTTGAAGAAAATAAAACCAAGATTTCAAAGCAGATTTTCAGAGGGCCTTAGGGTCAATATTGAGTTTTTATGGGGCCACCAGGCTCTGCCTCTTCATGTATGTGTGTGGCATGGAGGCGGGTAATAGAGAGGAATCTGTGGAACTAAATAGATTTCAGGTATCTTTAAATACTTATTTATGATCTCCAACTTCTAAGAAGTTGGGACTGTTGATACAGACGGGAGAAAAATGCTGGCTTCAGAGATGGAGTGGGATGGAGCTATGATCAAAAGCTCTTCAGGATAAATATAAATATTTAATACTGCCTTCCTGAAATTAGCAGCAACTACCACCATAAACTTTCTGAAAGTGTTAGGGCAACAGTTAACCCAAAAAGTTTCGCCTATGAATACCGAAAACCAAATGGAAAAACATTAACGTCAACTGGTGGTACCATTTTGGGACAAAACACAAAGATCCATTTGCTTTACGGGGAAAAGCTCACTCCTTTTCCTCAGCCTGGTGATCACAAAATATCAAAGATTAAAATATATTTCTTGGTATGTCAGATAAATCTCAGCAGTTTATACTGTTCTTTCTATAAGTGATTTTTTCTCTCCAAATTCTGCATTCTAAGTCCACTGCATGGGCCCATAGATCTGCCTGCTCTAAAATCACCAATCCATGTTGCTGTCGGTCCAAAGGTACAGATACTACACATACAAACTTTGCCATTTTTTAGTATGGATTTTGTATAGCTAACATTTTGGCAAAGAAATAATTTGTAGTTGTGATTGTTTGGTTGAGAAAAAAAAGTCTAAAGGAAACTTAAAGATGGAATTGGATGCTTCTTGCTTTATTCTGCTGAGACCTAAGAATTTCTTCTTTACAGGCTTTTCTCCTTCCCTCAAGTTCATTTTTCCCTAATCAGTGTGTTACAAAGCCAATGGTCAGCAACTGGCCTCCAAGGGTTTGGCTTCAACTAACCTGCTCCTCACACATGCTGCAAAACCAATACAAATTGAGTATAAACATAATCATGTGCCTTTCCACTGTTTCACTCAGAGCTAAATGACTTAGAATCATCAGAAAATCAAAAACATTTCAAAAAAGAACATTTCCAGCAAGCTTGCTTCCATTTTCAAATACAACAAATACAACAATACTGTGTACAGACTATCTCAGAGCTCCACGGAAAACAAAGACTGGGTAGTCCTTGAAAAATCATGGAGCCAAAGCCATTGCCCAGATAACATTCAAGGGAACCAGATCATTCCCCAGGTGAATAAACGCTTCAAAACATTCATCAGGCACAGAAAAGAATTCAAGTGTTCAGATTAGAAGAAATAATGATACACAGTGTGAACTAAGATGGATGAGCTTCACTCTTTCTTTACTTTTTCTTGCTCTGTCCCTTACTTCTAAAATATTGGTCATCATTCAAAAAAGTCTTAGAGGCACTTTTCATCATGTCTTCTATTCCTGTATGTAACTGTCGTTCAGTAGCTCATTTCTTAGAGTTTGTCACCAGTGAAAAATTAAAATGTAACTCATGGGTTACTCCAAATGGATTTCACTTCACAAACAGCTCTGTTTACAGTCTGATGGTACTTGGCTAAGGCAGCTATCCCCAGAAAGGGGTATGTTTCAGGGAACACGCTGCTGTTCCCTGGATCAGATGATTACCTCCTTCCTCAAACTCCTCTGAGTTCTCAATCCATGGTGTCAGAATAAAACAAGGCCAGTAGTGCTAATACACAGCATCTACTTATAAAGCCAAAAATTAGCCAAACTAGAAAACAAGTTACAAGAACTATTTTGGGCATTATAGAGGAATTTCAAAATTAGGTCAAAATAACCCTGATGTTCAGAAAATACTGGAGGAGATGATGCCTGAAGATTACGTTGCTCAGGAAGTATCAGAAAAGAGCAATTCCCTACAGCAAGGAAAAGAAATTCTGAGTCCTTTTTTACACTTCTGGAGATTTATCTCTACCACACTGTCTCACAGCAGGAGGCCACCCCAAATGTCTTACCTAAGAGCTTGGTTTGCCCCTTGCTTTTGCTCCAATGTTCCATTAACACTAATAGTCCTCACATGCCTTTAGACAGAAATGTGAGCACATGTAACTGGAAGTGTCAGTCTGAAATTCATTTCCATGTTAAACTATAGACACAACCTTTCATCATGTCAAGAACAAAATACTTTAAAGAGCTAGAAACACAGGTAATCAGCTCTAGAAAACAATGTCTTACCCTGTTCAAATGCAGCGTCAGAAAGCGTCCTTGCACTTGTACAAAATAAAAATGGAATAATTTAGTTTTAGTCTGTACACCTAAAGCCTACTTTCTGATCACAAAGAAACACATTTATTTCCATTAAAAAAAAATACAGATTTGTTCACTTTCTCCAGCAACAAGAAATCTGAAAATTAAATCTTTTCCTGACAGAAAGTTTGATATTAAGGCAGGTGGCCAGGATAACTTATGGTATTAGTGAATGCAGCTGTGATTTTTATGGAAATTAAAAGGAGTTGACTACAGACTTAACAGTGAATTTCACAGATACTTTAATCACACTCTTTTTTTCTGTTGCATTCCATTGCTGGGCCCTGGTTTAAAGTATGTGATGATCCCTAAGAAGAAACATTACTTAGATTTAACTACATAAAATGGATCCAGAGAATGTAAACAAAGTTCCCTTTATAGTAACCACAGTTTGATTCTATTAAGCCCAGAAGCGATACATATGGGCATACATCTGAATAATTTACTTTGTCTTTGGAATTCCTGCACCACCTTGACCTCAAGGACCTCTCATGCAGTTCTACTTCTGAGACAACTTAGTCTAGCTAAAAGAAGAAAAGGCGTTTTTCCCAATATCTCTGTTCACATCAGAGTTTTGAGGAACGCTGAAACCGAGACCTCATAACATTCTGGTCTGGTTTTGCTAAGAAATAAGGCAAAATGAGTAATGGCTGTTCTTGGAACTTCCTTCTCTACCTATTCTTTTTCACCTTCTATTCCCTTGACATTCAATCCACCTCTTTCTTTCCATCCAGCCTTCCTTCCCATTTTTCCATTCTCCCATCAGCCTCTGCTGTCCCATAACCTCATTCTCACCCTATTCCATCTACACACATCTATGTATCTGTTTCATCCTTTGCCAAGGGTTGAAAATTGGGAGACTGGAATACCTGAAGATGTAGTAGGTTGATCCCAGCTGGCAGCTAAACATTCACACAGCTGCTCACTGCCTGACCTTCCCCCATGTCCACACTGCCTCCACAATAGGATGCTTCTGTTCCTGCATCATCCAGGAAAAGAAAGTAATTTAAAACAATGCAGATTATCTGGAAAAGAGGAGGGCATTAAAACGAAACCAGCTGGATATAAATCTCCAAGTGGAGCCACATATTTCAGAGAAAAATACACATCATACCTGCAAATCAGGTAACACTGAACAGAAGTTAAGATTTAGTGCAGGTAATTCAGTTTATCAGGAGTGCCCTCTACCATAGAAAGTCAAAAATGTTTGTGGTCATCAGCTGTAAGAGTGGAAAGTTATTTTACTTCTCTACGCCCCATTCATGTAGTGGATATTAAAATCATTGTCCCAGTCCCAGGATCCATCTTGAACAGATAGGACAAATAAGTTAGTGACTAGAAAATAAAGCAAAAGAAGGAGAATCCAACTTTTCTAGCTTGGGAAAAAAGATCAAGAGATGACTCAATATTCTAATGAAAGTACTTTTCATAAACAATGGCACCTCAGTAAAAAGGTGTGGCAAGTTCTGCTTTCTGTGGAGAAATAAGAGATGATACAGATTGGTAATGGGAGGAGTAGGATGACACTATACAAGCAACAGGGTATATGACTAGTCACTGTACTGGAACCACAAAGTATTTGCAAACAGGAAAGAGCCTGCATAGAAATCATTAAAAATTGGTAACCAACGTAGTAGTATCTCTATTATTAAACTATACATTTGGTAGTTTTGGCATATGGAAAAAAATCTCAAGAAACAGCAATTTCTATAAATTATTTTCCTTTAAAGCCTAAGATTGAAGGGTGTTTTCATATAAATCTAAGCAAGCAACATCATACATAGTTTCAGTGTGAAGCAGAACAATGACCAAATTTAGTAAGAAAACATATTTGCAATATACATAAATAAAAGTTTCTGAAGTTCCCCTGTACACTTATTAGAAACTGTATCAGACTCAATCTAAAAGGATAAAGAGAAACCTTAAAGTATCTTCCAGTACCTAAAGGGGGCCTATAAGAACACTGGGGAGCAACTTTTTACAAGGGCACAGGGTGAAGCTGGAGGAGGAAAGATTTAGATCATATATTAGGAAGAAATTCCTTAACTGTGAGGGTGGTGAGACAATGGAATGGTTGAGAAGTGGGTTAAGAAGTTTTGTCTGCCCTATACCTGTGTTCAAGGCCAGGTTGGATGGGGCTTGGAGCAACCTGGTCTAGTGGAAGGTGTCCCTGTCCATGGCAAGGGATTGGAATTTGATGGTCCCTTTAAGGTCCCTTCCAACCCAAACCACTGGATCATTCAAGGATTCAAAATTTAGCAAGAATTAAATGTAACAAATTAAGCTATCTAAAAAACCCAACAGCCTCTATTCTTCAGAAAGTAGTTATTTGCATTCATGTAACTCTCAATATCTGTAATCCTGATTTTTCAAATATTACTGCCCATGTTTAGAAAACTAAATGGACTTGGTCTCATTTGCAGAAGTGCTGAGCATTTGCAATTTGCCATGATACACATGACATTGCCAAAGCTCCACACCTATGGAAATCTTACCACATTTCTGTGGATATCCAAATATGGATTTATCTCTTGAATTTCAGGCACCCACAACTGAAAAAATGGGGCTTTCATTTATAATTATATTATTATATATTAATTCTTTATTGCTTTGATACTGTAATTGTAGTTATTACCTCAGCATCTCTCCTGCATTACACTTTCTTAGGATAATAACTGGTTTAAATGTCAGTGGACCAAATTGTTTTCATTCATTCCAATATTCCTTTCGCATGTTAATACTTTTTAAATTAAATCATTCCCCCTAAGCTGACATCACAGATTTAACAGTTACTTCCTGATTAGAAAGGAGAGGAAGATGAATAAGTCAGACTTTTCAGCTATGTATGAGAAATATTTTCAAAGTATACCTCTTGAGCCCCAAAATCCCAACAGTTAAATAATTATAAACCATCTAGTTCTTTACACAGAAGTTTTATCATATAATTATGATGCTGATAATTTAGAACTATCCAAAATGTCTCCAGCATTTTTAAACAGCTAAGCACAGTTATTTTTAAAATCAAACATATGTGCTTTTTTTCTGTTTATGTCTTCGGAAAGAACATTCTGTATAATGAAAAACATGACCAAATTTTTCACAGTACATCACTATAAAACCCTATAATTGACTTTTTGGGTTGGTTTACTCTATATCTATTTTTGTCCATGTAGAAAACAGCAATGATGTGGTGAAAAGACCAAAATGTAGGTCCCATTGCAGGATAAGGCTCCATCCTGATTAGTGAAGTATCATGTTTTTCCTGGGAAACATGCCCATTTTGTACAAGGGAATTCAGTCCACATGAACCTCCTCTTTAGAGGAGGGAAAAAAAAAAAAGGAAAGAAAGAAAACCATCCTTTTAAGCAGCACAGACTGTAGTGATTGCTCTCAGCTTTGGTTGAGCAGGACTCACAGAGCCTTTCCATTAAACAGAAGGCAGCTCTGCTGATTAGAGCTGTCCCAATATGAATTTTCTGCTTTTAAACAATGTTATTCGAAGTTTAAGAGCTCAGATTTGCTTATGTTTTTATTTTATTTCAACCTGAAATGACAAAATGTTTAACATCACCTACTTTCTTCTCAGAACAAATAAACTTTCTAAAATTAACACGGGTGATAATATCAATTGCTATTGAGGGCAATAATGCAATTTAAATGAAAATCAACTTGAAAGAGTAACTCAGAAAAAATAAGTATCTGCACTAAAATAATTTCTCAACTATAATCTGCCCAAAAAAATTAATTTAGATTGTGCATTTTATTTTATAAACTGTTCTCATTCTTCTTGGAATGGCCTTTAATTTTTATTATCACAATATTACTTTCATGCCCCAATCACAGAGTACAAAGAAACTGTGCAGACACATTTCCAAAGGAGTTCACATGCCAAAGGAAAAAAAAATCTAAAATAATCAACTTCTTTCAGAGTTAATTAAAATAAATCATAAGACATTAAACTTTGACTTAAAAGTTTGAAGAAAATACTGTTATCTTGCAAATTGTTTAGCAGCAAGATATGCCATAATTGCTCTGAGGTAAATCTTTGAGAAATTGAGGATGACATCTAAATCACAAGCTTGGTAAAGGGGGAACATACCATCCACAGGCAGAAAGAGAGGAGAAGCTTAAGAGGAAAGGTAAGCTATTTCCTTAGTTCAGAACTCAGTTAAACTGAGGCTGCAGTCACTAAAATCATCACTAATATTAGATTCTCCGAAGACTTCAAAAATCTAAGGGTCTGATCACAAAGTCAGAAATTCCAATAAACTAAAAAAGTGCTGTAAGCCAGGTACTGTTTCTCTTCTGGGGAAAGAGTCTCTTCAGTGGGCTGCTCTTACATTTGTAAGACCTCAGGAGATATTCCTTCCCCAGCCAAGCCTCACTGAATTGCTTCCACAAGCAATGATGCTCATTTACAAAAGTTACTGCAGGATCTGCTTCAGAGATGAAACATGATGAATGTCTTAAGGCCTTAGGATTGACTGATGAATTATTTTCATTTCTTTGGGGTTTTTTTAATTACCAAAGGAAAAAGAAAGATGACATAGATTACCCTAACAGAATTTAAAATTCTTAGCGGTATTTATTTAAGAAGCTTTAGTGGTACAAACATGGTATGGAAATGGAACAGAGGAATAAATTCAATTTTAACTAAACTATAAGAAAAGTGGTCGTACCCTAAGAAAAAAAATTAAGTCAGCACAATTAAAAAGAAGAAAAAAACATGCATATCAGAGATTAAGGTCCAGCTACACTTGTTAGAAAAGAAGCTTTGAAGTCAATAACACTATTTTGTACCATTCACAAAAAAGAGTGGAAAAACTACTTCAAAGACCCACTCCAGAGATAGACACCATGTGATAAGCACAGCAACACACATTTATGTCAAAAAGTCTGATGGTAACATCCAAGTACCAAACTGCACTTCCTGGCCCTGCTCTCCCTCAGTTTCAGTGTGAAACACAGACACTGTGGGTAATGTTTCTGGGTGGGGGGTGAAATACCTGTGTCTGAGTCAGCCTCTGCTTCCTTCCAGGGCAGTGGAGAGAAACGTGTTATGATTCATCTGACTGATTTTAGACCCTTTTTTTCAAGGGAATCACTACCTTAAATTGCTTGTTTCTCGCTGCTGGCTATAGAAAGAAGGTTATGCTTACTCGCTCAGGTGCATATGCTGACAAGCAGAAATGTGAAGTTAATGAAACGAATCCCTCTTACAACTATTCAGCCATAAGTTAACAGGAAGAGGAGATTCATGCCTGGTTGACACGAGAAATAAAATGTACTTAAGAGTTACAACAGAAGTTTCTGCCATCACTGAGAGATTTACCGCCGAGGAGGGACATGGGCTTTAACAAGACCCATCCTCTGGTCCAGGGAATACTGTAATGAGAACCAGCAAGGTTAAGACATCCACTGTCCTGGAATTGAAGGCAGTGAGCAGCCCTCAGCAACAGACCCAAAAGGTTTTGGAACTAGAACTGCCCCAGTGTTTTTAAAACTCCATCCAACTTTATGAGGTTAAAATATTCTGAGTAACAGAATGGTTCAGAGGCAAAACACACTAAATGTTCCTCTTCATCCACTGGAAAGACACCACTCAGTTTTGCTCTCACAAAGGAGACATTTCTGTTGGAATTCACAGCAAAAACCATTGATCTCTAGGTATTCTCAAACACTGAACACAGCCCAGGCATTAAAAGGAAATCTCTCCTAGTCGAGATCAATGTGAACCAACTGCGTGGTGAATAAAATACAAAATCATTCAGTCAACATGAGATGGAAGGGCCATAAGTCGAAGCATTACAGAACTATTCCCTCTGTCAGTGCAGAATCTTTTGGTGATATCATCAAGCCCATGAGATACAGTATTGTTGCACATCAGCTGTATGTCCCAGCCCTGATGGAAAGCAGAAAAACTTCACAGAGTTGAATTAAATAATTCCTAAATTCCTGTTACATATAACTTATGAAATATGTTTGTATGTCAGAAACTTAAATCAGTGACTGATGGTCAGGTGGGGTTTTTCCCCTCATATGAGATGGCAATTGCACAGCTGTCCCCTTGCACAATTCTTACAGTTTCTTCCTAAGTAACCAGTGCTGGTTCTGCTATAGGCAAAACAGTGAAATACATGAACAAGAGACTCAATATGGGTTTGTTATAACATGACAAATTCCTCCCAATTAAACACTTTGCTTACACTTTAACAAAGTTATTTACTTGCTACTTCTAGGGAGAAAAACCCCAAACACATATTTGCATGACGCTTATTTGGAACTACTAATGATGCTCCACATATGCCAATATTATGCTAATTGTCTGGCTCAACCCATACTCCAGGCTTTTCCAGCAATCAGCAGGCATATCTGGATGAAGTGGTTTCAGTTTTACATTCTTTCAAAATATTCACACTGCTACAACAATTAAGCAAATGAAAAATGTAACAACTTCTGGCAAAATCAAAATTAATTTGCTGTTTAAGAGAGGATTATATTTGCTATTAGTTCTTATACTACAGTAACACCAGACACTGAGAAAGCCCATAAAGTCTAGGCATCAAAATAAATGTAATTTTCCTTTTCACTAAGAAAAAAATAACAATTCCATTTCAAACGTCCTCCTCCACCACCTTCACAGATAAGCATGCATGTACACTGAATAGGCAGGTGATCATACAACAAATTTCACTCTACTATCCAGCCCTGCAGCCCTTATTAACATATAAAAATACATCTGTGCTGATCTGAATTTTCCATGTCACTTGGTGAAAAAAAATCCTAAAAANTTGGGGATGGGGTCATTCATAGGCAGGAGGAGGAGGAGGAGGAAGAGCCTATAGGTAAGCCTGTTTTACTACAGATATTCCATTTTTCATCTAAGAACAAGAGAAAGGAAAAGCAGCTCAAGTACCTCATTAGCAACTGACAAGTATGAGGCTTTTACATGATCACCTGGTGATGCAGAAATCAGTCAGACCACAAAACTGCTACTCTTTAATGGATGAGAAAGAGGAAGGGGAAGTTAAAAACTTTTACCTACTAACACTAGAAATAACCAAGATTCAGGGAAAACAGGTCTGCTTTTTACGCAACCATTAAAGAACCACTGACAATATGTGTGGTCCTTCTGCAACCCCCAAACATGGCACCAACGTTTCTGAAGTGAGTACTGAATATGTTTTAGATAAGATTAGATACATTTGCACCAATCAATCTTACAAAAGAAGTTCAACCAGATTTATTCGTTTACTGTGTTGAAATGTCTGACAAAGCAAATACTAAGTGTTTGAATAGTATCATCATAAATCTGTGACAATATGAGGATAAATCAGTCCAGGTGGCAATGTGATAATTTTTTGTGTTTCTGCTCCATAAAGAGATGTATAAAGTCCACCCTCAGGCATATATAAAAGTGTGTGGTTGAAATCTAAGATGATAAATGCTGGATGCAAAACCAAAAGAAAAATCTCAAATTAGGTGCTAAAAACAGATACACACATTATGATTTCAGTACATTTTGTCTGTCCAGCATGTTAAGACATTACGAACTATCATCCATGATGTTATGTTTTGAAATGCTACTGGAGTTTTCTCATTATTAAGCACACCTTAAGGCTAAAATTTCTTTCATATCCAAGGATGACATGGAACAAAATTTATGCCCAAAAAGATTCATCAAAGCACACTTTTAGGAAAAAAAAAAAAAGGAGGATATACTAAATATACAAAATTATCTTTCCAAAAGTCAATCATTTTAGATGAATTAATAGAATTTTAGTAGCCTTAATACCATAGGTATTGACACATTTTTCAATGAGGCTATATCCTTCAGAAAAGGACTAGCAGAGGTTGCCCCGAGAAGCTGTGTCTGTCCCATCCCTGGAAGTGCTCAAGGCCAAATTGGACAGGGCTCGGAGCAACCCAGTCTAGCGGAAAGTATCCCTGCCCATGGCAGGGGTTGGAACAAGATGCTCTCTAAGGTTCCTCATAACCCAAATCATTCCATGATTCTGTAAGATTAAGGTTCAGATTATTTAACACCAGCATTTTCCAGATTTTAGAAGTAGTAATTTGTCACATATGAGTCCTTGGGTTTAGGACACATAGAGGATAGTTACATTGAGGACAGTCATACAGCTTTTATTAGGCCAATTCTTCCAGGAAGACCAGGCAAAATAATTAAAAGATCAACAACTGGAGCACAAAATATCACCAAAGAAACAGGCTTAAAAATGTTAACAAAGTAAAGACGAGTTGAAATGGGAAAATCAGAACGAATCAGTGACCAACCTGATAAAATAGAACTGGGACACCTTACTGTTTTTAAAATTCACAATGAAATATTAACGTGTGGATGATCAATAAATTACAAAGCTGGTGAATATTACTGAGGTTAAATACTTTTGAAAATACTTCCACAGAAGCATAGCCCACTTACCTTTACAGGCATAAGCAATTAAAGTTTTTAAGTGCCTGTATCCTGATTTTACAGCACTTCCTCATTTACACACTTAGATCAAATCTTTGAAGATTTGGTGACTTTCCCCACGGTAAAACCCTGATACACAGTATGTAGCACTATAATCTCAGTGCTGTTATCAGTTCATCTATACACAAACCCTTTAGAACAGGGATCTGCACAGGGATCAAGTTCTCTCCATAAAGGCCAGTACTGAATGCTCAGGGAAAACCCCTCCTTGGTTTTCTCTCCAACAGACCTAAAGCACTGCCTGAGGTTATGACTAGACAACTGTGTTTTATAGCTATAGATAAACCTCACCTCCATGATCTTCTCTTAATCCTTGTCAAACTACAGTAATTTTTGGCTTCTTCAGTGCCTTGTTGATGAATTCAACACTTTAATTATGCACTGTTAAAAAACTACTTCCTGGTATTCATTTTAAGCCTGCCATCTGATAATTTAATTAGGTGCCCCTACTTTTTGTTATGAAAAAGGGAAATAATTGTTTCCATTCACTTTTGCTGCATTGCTCATAATTCCAGATTTCTATCACATTCCCCTCCCAGCTGTGTCTTCCCAGGCTTTTAGGCACCCTGCCAGCTTAGCTTCCCCTCCTTGTACAGAATTCATTCAGTTCTAGAATATTGTTTTTAATAACTGAATGAACACAACTACAGAACTATTAGTAACACTGTTACGCTCAGATACACTCAATTTCTCTAAAATCCAATCAATTTTCAGGAACTACTAAGCCTCTCTTTAAGAGCTCTCCATTAATCTTTTTCCATGACAATAAACAGCAAAGAGTTCACGTGGGTTTATCAGCAATGGATTTCACCTGTTTTGTCACCCATTCAATTCTGTGCAATCTTTGGGTGACTCCACACAATCACCACTTCACTCTCTAAATAACTTTGCCATTAGCTTTCTGGCTTCTCCAGGATGGAGAAGTGAAGATTTCTTGGGGCTGTCCTGTACAGGGCCAGTAGTTGGACCTGATGATTCTTGTGGGTCCCATTCAACTCAGGAGATTTTATGATTCTATGAAGATCCTTGGTAGACCTTAAATGACTTAGCTCTAGTGCAAAAATTAAATATTTCTACCCTTACATTTCTCATCTTCTATTTGTCTGGTGTCTTACAAAAAAGGATCTCTTCTTTATATCCCACTACATATTGTAAAGCTACTTTGGCTACTAAATAGCCACTGAGTAATTTAACAGAGGATTAAAACTAACAAATTCCCAGACAGTTTTGCAATTATTTCTTAGCAGTAAGACAGAACCCAAAAATATAGCACTTTGCAGTTTGACAAGGATGTTCAACAGTAATTATAAACAATTCTGTGTTGAAAAAATGTCCTGTATTGACACTTAATTGATAATCACTGATTTAGACATTCACTCATTCTTCCAAGAAACCTTATTTTTAGTCAATAGCCGTGGTCATTAAATAAGTCCTTACTTTGTGCTAGATGAGGAACAAGCAGTAATAAACCACATTGAATGCTGTTTGAATAAATTAAGTGGCAATACTTGAAAATAATAAACATTTTTGCTCTTTGCATATTTTTTTAATTCAAAGTACACAGAAAGGAGCCACATATCATGGACAGAGGATACCGAAAAAAGGAGTGATCAACTCTCACATGACAGCTGAATTTTGTGTTTAGTCATGAAAGCTCTAAATTGAAGTTACATAAACAGAAAACTAATGCCACTGGCAAACAGCCCTGGTCTGTAATGTTCTATTTGGGATTCACTGGTTAAAGCAGAGGAGACGCTGATCTCTGACAAAGAACGATATGGGAGATGACATCAACTTCTTTTTGGCAAATGAGCTCAGCGTGCCAGCAAGCTGACAAATTAGCTTCTAAAAACCACTAACAGTAGCTTACAAAGTCACAGCTGTTATCCTGTTTTGAAAAACAAAATGTTGATCTCGGTTGAAATGTCTAGTTTTACACAAGATTTGTAAGTGCCTGATTTTTTTTTCTTAACAAAGAAATGAGTTATACTGAGAGAGGCATGAGGGACAGGCAGCGCCTGCACCCTGATGACTCCATGGTGATGTTTAATCAACAAGGTTAAGCAGAACGCTTGCTTATGTTCTGCACCCTTCTTAAATCTGAAAAACCCCCTAGAGATACAGACACAGTAGCAACATAAATCCACAAATACAACAGTACCAGAGCCACTAGAAATTTCTTCAGCTAACTCAAGCATTTCCCAGGATATTAAGACTGATAGTGGGAAGAAATGCATCAGAAAACTTGTAAGAGATTCCATTAAGGGGTTGAAATCAATTGAAAGACGCTAATACTCTACAAAACAAATGCTCCTCAATGCTGATTGTGGACAAAATTTTTAAAAAAAAAGTATTACTTTGCTTTTCACCTGAGTAGTGTAAATCTTCACTTTCATGGCAAAGTATCAGTCAGCCTTCTCTGTTCCTCAGAGGTACGGAGGACTAAAAATTCTATCAAACGCAGCAGAGGCAAACTCAGTTAATCTTGGTACTCCTGTAATCCTCATCAGTGGCATCTGAACAGCCCTCAAAAATAAATTTGTTGATGTTTAAGAAAAAAAACAAAACTTTTTTACAGATGACCAACTGAAAGACACAACAATTTACCTCAAGGCCCGAAGGTTCAAACAGGAGTCTAATCTCATCTCCCAAGCACTAGATCACAGCCCTTTACCACTAAAGCAGTCTCTGTTTTTTTACAGCTCTTACTTCATAAAATTGCAACAACTTCAGCATAATCATTCCTGATTTATGGTAAATGAAGGAAATAATCAAGCCAGGACAGATGCATGCCAAGTTCAAGTGACTACCCAAAGCCAACGAAAAACACCAAACCACTGGTCAGAGCTTGGATTGAAATTTCTCTGATTCTAAGTTTAGACAACTAATAAAGGCCTTTATTTATTAATGCTACAAAAGGCCTGTTCCTATCAACACAGGTTTTTTGGTTTTTTTTTTTTTCTTTTTATCTTTATCTAGGATGGAGCTAGAGTGTAACAATGACTTAAATAAGATTGTGGGCATGTGAAGAGCTGAACAAAACCATGTATTTTCAACAGGAACTTACCCAACAACTACATAGTCAATGTGTCAGGCATTAAGGTCACATAAAGACTCTGGTACTCAGGTGCAGGAGGCTTGTAGCCTCAATCAATCATTTCCAGTATTGTGATGAAATCTGGTCTCCACTGGAATCTATAAAAGTTTGCACAGGCTCTTGATCACAATCGTGGACGTGCTGAGTTCCAAACTGCCGATTTTATGTTTGGAAAACACAAGCAATGAAGCTCATCTATGTACAAGAAAACAGAAACATCACAGTAGACCAGAACACCCCATTCAGCTGTGCCCCCTTTCAGAGGTGATCAATAACTATTCACTCCTTGTTTAAGCCATGGTATTGGATTTTAGCAGTTCACACATCCATCACTGACAAAATGAACTGGTTAAACTTAAAAAGATGTAGAGATAAAGCTAAACATTTTCACAACAAGTACCCTCTAGCTGTGTGCTGTAGAATGACTGAGAAGTTTGGGGTTATATTTGTCTTTTACTTCCTTTAATTTTATTCTCTGCATAGCCCAACCAAGCTATATATCTGATACAGAGAGCAACATATTTCTCCCCAGAGCACTGTGAAGAGAAGAACATAATTAACATTTCTTAAGTATTCTCATAGTATGACATGAGCCAGCAGAGCACATGAAAGTTAGTAATTCTTCATACTAAAGTTTGAATACTGTGCAGGAAAGATGGCAAACAGCCACAGAATGAGCAATCAGTAACGAGAAAATCTCTGAGTAACCAACTCTGAAGTGAGCAGCATTCCTTCCACGCAAAGTCGGGAGTTCTAGAGATGACAAAAAAAATGCAATCAATTAACACCATTATAATGCACCAAATACAGTTGGGCTGCAAAGATGGTCACTAGAAACCCTGATTTGAGATCTTCTGTGCTAACTTCTTCAACTTATTCTTCATCCAGAGTTTAGCTAAGCTTACTGTTTTAGCAGAGGAAGACAAATACATGGAAAAACAGATAAACAAAAGAAAACAAAACAAACAAGGAAAAGACCCAAACCTACCCTATCAGCTGGGAATAGTTCTATTTGCAAGTTCTTCAGAATCTACCACTAAACAATTAGGCAATCTTACAGAAAATCTTTATTATTTTCACTGTGTCTGTCACATGTCCAATCTAGGAATAGTTACTGATGAGAGCAGAACAGAAAAGCACTCAAAAAGTAACTGTTCTGTAAAATTAATGAATTCTAAAAAAACTGGGCATACTCATGTCTGGCACTTTAAGTTTATTTCAGTTATTCAAAAGGAAAAATAAAGCTTGAATTACTGTAGCTCCTATGCACAGATAAAACAGATATTTTCTACCCACATCAGAAAATGAGAAGATTGAATTGCATTCAGTTATGAATTGGATTTGTTCTTCAATTAAAAGAGAAGAAAAATAAATCATGCTGAACTAAATGACAAACCAAAGGCTATTCCATTGTAATTTTGTCCAAAAGACAACTAAATTTGTTATTTCTTCAGCTCTTTGATCATTATGTTTAGCTTGTAAAGATGCCACTTACTACTGCAAATACTCCATTTCTGAACAGACTGGTATAATTTTTCCCAAAGCTGAAATACAAACATTCAGCTGCAAAGCTGCTTCAAACTCACACTGGGCACAACTGGACTTAAAAAGCAAGAAAACATCTAGATATTCATTAAAAAAATTTTAAAAGACTTTGAAGAAAGGAGAATTAGCAATTTTACCAAATGAGCAAGATAACGATGACAAAATAAATTGAATATTGTGTAGCATTCCCAAATCCCAGTTATGGAAGGCTGTTCTTAAAATTAGACATACTCCACTATGTAGACATAGAGGCACAAACTGTGAAAGATAAATGTTTTACATTTTACACTTTTCAGAGATTACAGTTATTTCTGAGGGTCCCAACCCCAGAGCCCATGCCATGAGAATGAACTCTGGCTCACAAAAATCCACATTTCCTTCAGCATCAGTTTTGGCAAAGCAGCTGCTGCCCAGAGCACTGCTTGAGCTTAAAAAACAGTCTGGTAGCATCAAGCCTTACATCCCCATGGGTTCCCAAAATACACCAAGAGTCTGGCTACAAGGAGCTGCTCTGGCATCACAATTACAGACTGTGGAATCCAGAGGAGACAAGTGTCACAGAGGACAGAACTCTTGCAGCCAATCTCATCTAAGGGATTTTAGTACAAAATAAGTGTTTTCGGAAATAATCTAGAGTGCAGATCCCATACGCCTCAAATAAAGATTTCTTTAAAATGCCATGCCCAAATTATTCCACACAAACACTAACCAATTAACGTGATGTCTGATATGCAGGTACATGAAACAGAGATTGCTTTGTTTCTTGAACGGATCTTCAGACAGTAATAACCTTGATTCCAGAGTCTTTTTAGGCCTGGAACAACTGAAACACCACTCCAGAAGCAGAATGATTGCAGGAAAGAATTTAGAAAATACAAGCAAACACTACCTATTTTTCAGGCTGGATTGACTTGTGACTACACTGCAGAATTTTCCAACACTGGGTTTTAGTGCTCCTGTTCCAACATACTCCTATTCCACTCACCAACGGAGTTTGGCCATTCAGCTCCAAAAAGAACTGAGGTGCTACGCACCCGTTCATAGCTACAGCCTGTCCTCAAATAGGCAATACCAGCAGTCCATCTGCATCATTTTGTGCCAAAACACAGAACTTCATTCTGCTTAGTGCCTCTGACCCCTCAGATTAAATACAGCCAAGTAACAGACCCAGAACCTGTGTTCTGAAATGGAAATGTAACAATTTACTTTCATTATAGGCTGGGTCTCCACATTAAAATAACCCTGTTTATCCAACTGTCAATATTCCACAGAACTGATTCCTTTGATTGCTTCCTAGACACTTTCCTCATGGAGCCAACAAATATAGACAGTGATTTATCTTCTACGAATAAATGATTATTTAGCCATCTAAAGAGAACAGAAATAAAGGGTTAAAGTGATAAAACAGCTAAGTATTAACAAGCAACACATATACTGTCCTATCCACACAGAATATTTTCTCAAAGCTTGCATTATTTATCTTACAAGCTACAGGTCTGGATTCTGGCAACCAAACCACAGGGTCTCTCTAAAAACAGCCCAGCTTCCTCACTTTTGGGGTAGGAAGGTCAGAGGAAGAAGAGGTATGAGTGGAAGGAATGATTGCAATTCATTTTTATTTTTCTTCTCCATTACTGCCCTTCAGCTACAAAGCAGTCTGTTACTCAGAGCATGACAAAAAATGTGTATTAAAAAGAACTGACACCTGCTTATCTGGCCAACACTGAACAGACTGTCTGTAAATGCTGCCTGCTTTCTCCTCCTGGAGTGAAAAATCAACCACCTCTCCAGGACACAACACATCAGGCACTGGAAATCTCATACAAACATCCCCCATAATCTTCCCAACATCCCTCATAGAGATGACTTCTTCAGGCACACCTCCACAGGCCATTTTAAGTGCTATGCAGAGACAGCCCAATTCCCTCCAAAGGAGCTCAACACCACACTGAGCACAGCTGGGCATTTCTGAACTGGCTGTTTCTGAGCAAACTGGGGTTCACATGGCCTTGGAGACCAGAGGACAAATTTCTCCTATGTTTGCTGTCCCCAGGAAAAGGGCTGTATCTTCTATTTCTTCATCCTGTTCCAGTACCTTAATGTCTGCTCACCCTCAGTAGTCCTTCACTACAAAAGGGGAGCCATACTGTTAAAACTGATTAAAACTCAAGGTTTCTTTTTAAATCTCCTCCTTCCAATTTTATTCTTTCTATTCCCTTCTCAACCTCTTTTCAATTCTCTTCTCTCATGAATGATCCTCAGATCTCTCCTCCAACACAAAACCACAATACATTTTTAATTACAAGAGAAAGCTTAGACTGTTGACAAGCTGTGAAAAAGAAGCAAATCCAGGTATTAAATACTTTAAAGAAAAAAAAAGGAAAGAAAAAGCACATGAAGAGAAACAGAAGACAGGATGGAAGTACCTGATTTTGCTTCTTTTTTTTTCCTAAAAAATACTACATACAGGACTGAGGATCTCAAACTTAAGTGAGACTCATAAACAGCAGAGAAATATTTCCCTGTGCAATCACTGCATAAGGAATTGTTTCAGGGTTGGGATTTTTTTCAAACTATAGAGAAGGAACCATGACGATCAGCCATCATGCTCAAGTTCAAGCAGAAAACAAGACCAGCCAACTGAATACAAATAACTAATACTCTTTATAGAAGAATATGTGGAGAAAGTTAGTAATAAAATTACAACTAACTGTTTGCCCTTCCTCATGAAGTTCTTCACTTATTTTTTACTGCTGTTCATTATAATGGGGTTTTCCCCTCCCTCTTTTTCATACTTTTCTTAAATGGCTGGCTGCATATATTTAATTGTATATTCCTCAGGGCAGGGACTATTTCCTTAATTGTCTGTAAAGTCCAATGCTAGAAACAACGGACCTATGCAATGTTAAGTAATAAAAAATGAATAATGTTTTGTTGAGAAATAGTCATGCATTAATTATGCAAGATAATCTGGAAAATGCAGAACTAGGGAAAAAAACATGTTCTGAATCCATAACTTTTAAGCATCACTACCCAATGAATGATTTATGATATTACTTTTCAGTATTATATTTAATTTCTCTTGGAGTATTTAAAAAAACATCTGCTCTGAAAGTTAGCAAATGGGTATTGTTTACTCAGAAATTCTACAGGGTGGAACCCCCTTCTACATTGTCAGTTAAACACACAATATTTTAAATACACATTATGGAGCCAACTGTTGAAGCAGGCACTTAGAATGCAAAGAATATTCTACATATTAAAATATACATGAAAAATACTGTTCAGGAGTTATAATATATATAAAATACAGATTCTAAATTCAGTATTTAATAAGTATGCAATTAAAAAAAAAAAACATTTCATTTTTATTACTTACTGAACTAATTTCATGTCCTAAATCGACATTGCTGCAGATTTATACAAGCACAGAAGCTACTAAAATTGGTATAACTTTAAAACCAGAAGCAAATTTTTATTGCTGAACTATGCCCCTGAAAATGGGGTTGAATATAAAAACAATGACACCAAATCTGAAGAGCGTAAATTCTCTGCCTTAATATCTTTCAAAATCTGTTCTCTAATCTTGACTGAGGTTTGAAAGTAACAAGTCTGTATTTTTCCAGTGTAAATGTTGTGCAAAAGCTTTACAAACATAGATCTAAATCTGCAATTGCCATTACTAAAATAAATGAAAAATCTATAAGCAGCAGTGAAACCGGCATGCAAATAAAAGAACTGTCAAGACATATACTGCCTAAAAATAAGCTTACAATAACTATTTTAAAGACTGTGTGTGGTCTTACCCATATATTTTGGCAAGATGCACTTTCTCCAACCACAGCTAGATTCATCCAAAAGCAGTGGCACTGGAGAGTCTCTGTCTCACCTGTCAAACTTGAAGAACGTTGTTCAGCAGACCACCATGAGTCCATGGATAGGATCCACAGCACTACAGCAGCTGTTCTTGATAAGTGTTCTCTAACTAGAGAGGCAAGCGCTTCAAAAACGCCCTGTAAGAGGATCGCCCTTAATATACATGCATTTAAAAACAAACAGAAACAAGAATATATCCAGAACAAGACTTTCAAGACATTTGTGGCACAGCAACAGTGATCTCGTATGTATCTCTGTCTGATATTTGGACATATTTGCAGAAGATTTGAGTCTATTAAATTTATCTAAGAATTCAACCTAATTATTTACCTCTCACAAATTACTACACTGTTCAAATTGCAGGCAATCAAATAAAATAACTGGAATTCCTAAATCTTCAAGGTTGAAGAAAGCGAATTTTCCTCTTTTCAGTTCCTTTCCCATGTATGATTGGAAAATATTTTCACACCAACCTACAAAGAGATTAAAAGTGGGAAGGAGAGGTAAAAGGTTGCTTGGCTACAGTAAAGGTAAGATTTAGTGAAAATGGGATGAAGCACAAAAAGTTGCAAGTTTTAAAATGACCTAAGGGGGTATTTTGCCAACCAGAAAAACTAAGAAGAGAACTTATCTGAATTGTCTGTATAAAATAACTTTGACTGTTACTAAAAAGCACATAATCATTAATTTCCAGAGAAATATGAATATTTTCTAAAAATAGGTCACTGTTTTTAACTGCTGAGATCTGCTCTGGTTTAACTACTAGTAGCATTGTATCCTAGAAGCAGGAAAGGCTCTAGAGAGATTACTTTCACTTTTCCCTAGATATATTTAGCGTACTAACTAGCATAGTTAGGATATTATTTTTCTTTGGTTTTGTCAGTAGCATGTTTGAAATAAATTTTATTAAGTGGTAGTGTATGTAACATTGCATTGTGGGTAGCAGTTTCCTGCCTTAACCTAGCCACATCCTCAGCTGTTATATGAGACAAGTTTCCCATATTTTCTGCAAGTTGACTTTAAAGAAAAAAAAAAAGAAAAAAAAACAGACAGGAGAAAATAACTAGGAGGTTAGGATGATCTTAAGCACCATATATTGACTGTTTAGAGTGGGTGCATCTAATCTAATCAAAAGGACTTTTTTCTCAGTAGCTGTACAGTCTACAAGATCTAGGAACAATAGGAAAGTAATGCTTGTCAAAAAAAAGTCTGAGCAGGAAGAATCAAGATGAGACACATCTGATCATTAAGATGCAGCCCCTTATCCAAAGCCTGATCAGGGATTAGATTATTTCACTGGAGAATAACTTTGTTATGCTATGAAGAAGTGAGGGAAGTAGCAAATCAAACTGAATGAAAACAATTTTTGACTACTTGCTATGCCATGATGTACTCACTGGTTAAGAGATGACAATCTTTTTAATTTAAACAACAGTTCAGTTTAAGGTTTAATGTGATCTTCAGTAGCCTGATTGCACTGTAGAAGAAACAGACAACACTTGTTTACCCTAGAAAGGTAACAGTACTTTTTCCCCCCTCTACATAAATGGTCCTAGGCACCATCCACTTCAAACCATATCTTACCCAGAGAAAGGTTCTGAGGCAGAGAAAGGCAGCAGTAACACTCAGATACTCACTGCTACTCTTGCAATAACTACCATTTTAAAATGAAGGAATGCTGAAATAACCTTGCTGTTGAAATTTTTTTAATCAACTGGAAGTTTTAGTCTTTGCTTTAAAAGGTTAGTATAAATTGGTATCAACATACTCTACTCTTGCAGAGACGATGGAAATGAGAAGTCTACAAAATACCCAAGTCTAACAACAGAAGTTTCCCAAAACGTGCAAATATTTGAAAACAAACAAAATTTTAAATGTACTGGCTGTGAACCTACAGAAAATAGAGTTTTCTTCCTCTAAAAACTTTAATTACTCCTCAATTTGAAAAACACAGCCAAGGAAAGAGGTTTCCCTTAAAGGAAAAAACCTGCTGTAGTGGAAACCGATACGTTAACAACACCTACAGTGAATACCTGCATCTCAGCAAACTGCACCAGGACTTTCTGAATTATAAAAATCAACATCTTGTTATAGTATATATTGTAAAATATATTGTAAAACTTGTAATGAAATGCAATCTAACAAGTTTGTCATCACACTGCTCTAAGTAGAGTATTTATATCATTCCAGTTGTAGCATAGAAGCAAACATTTAAGTACAAATAAACTTTCAGCAGGGTATCACACTGTTTATACACTGGATGAACTTTTGAGTGACATAAGGCAAAATGTTTGGAAATAAAGCACAGCGTAAAAGTTCCAAAACACGTTTCAAGAACAGTAGAAGATGTAATTCTCTTTTAGTGTTGCATTACAATTGACTTTTAGATTTCATTTGTCATCAAAGATCAAGCTCGTAGTTTACCAGAGAAATTCCTTAGCATAATACTTTCTTTGTAAGTGTAATTGGGACTCAAAGCATCCCCTGTGGAACTCAGAAATGAACTTCCATTTTTGTAGATCTACCTTTAAACAAGAGCCTGTCAAGCATTAGTCTCCAATCAAGACACTGATTTACACAGTGGATTTTCAGGATTCTTGCATCTGCATCATCAGAAGTGCAAACTATACCAAAAGAAACCACCAGTTTCACAGGTATTTGGTCTCAAAGTTTTGCTTTATAATGTTCTTCTATTTAAAAAAAATGCATTTTTATCAGTGACAGTTTTTACAAACTACATCTCGATTACTCAGTTACAGTATTTGCTTTTCTGTTTTTAATGGCTTTTGCTTTATTAGATGAAGACTTATTTGTAGTGCTCTTGATGTGAACAGGTGAAAAAGTAAAAAAAAAAAAAATTTAAAGGTATCAGATCAAAGCACAGCAACAAAGTTAGAGAATAACTCTGCATACACAAATGAAAGCACGAAAAAGCCATTCTGGAGAAAGCCTGAGAACAGCATTTCAATGCAATAAATTTTTATATTCAGACTTCTGTAGGAAGCTCTATATTCTAATATTAAAGATATGACTAAAAATAAAGTGCAGAGTCTTGAAAAATCAAACAACTTTTTTTGTATCAATGGAAATAAGTATTTAAGGTCAACAGTTATCTATTATTTAAAAATACTGCATATATCTGCCATCAAATAGAAGTTGATCAATACCTTCAATGTGTAACTGTAGTTGAAAACTCCAAATTTACAATTTAAGAGTTCCCCAAATAAGAGGCAGCAACCTCCAAAAGCTTTTACTGTATCATAAGTTGATTAAAACTTTAATGCATACAAATATAATCTGTATATTAAAAGATGTGTTCTTTCAATTATTTTTATACCCTTAAGATTTTTTCATTGATGCTCTTAACCATACAGAGAAAACAATATTAAAAGCAATCCATGAATAGGAGAATTAAATATCACCCTAATTTTTAAGTGGAATGGGTTTTTTGTAGAACGCTCCTTTTTCATTTTATGGTAGAATTCTCGAAGTTTGGCAACATGTAATAACTCTCAAAGCACTGAATGAAGAACAATGCAATTTACCTCAAAATAATTATTATGAAAGAAGTTTTTATGAAGAAAAGTTTATGTTTTTTTATAATTATACAACAAAAACTAAAACAATTTATTTTTTACTGAAAAATCCCCTCTCATTTGTCTCATCCCCAAAAACAGAGAACCGGGTCTCCACCCACACCTCCAGCTATTCATATCTCACAGTTCCTGGCCAATTTCTAACCAAGAAAGCTCAGGACAAAGAGGAAAACAAAAAAGGAGGGATGGCAGCATCAAAGAGACATATTTTATTTTACAAATAAAAGCCAAACGATATCTAGAAAATGTTTTACATTGTTCTTCTGCACCCCCAAAAAAGACAAAAAAAAAAAGGAAAAAAATTTAAATTCATTCAGCCAAAACTTAAAATTCCAGTGCATCTGTGGTACAATCAGGATAATATGAAAAGTTCTAGATATAATGTCCAAAGAGGCAAAAAATGAGATACTTTCTCAAAGATGTTTCCAATTTTGTTCTGAATCTGAGTGAGCAAATCAAGACTACTAATACACACTGTCTGTGCACATTATTCCTTACTACACACAGCATTTTGCAATTTATTTCAAAGCCTCTATTATAAACAAAAAAATACTGCTTTTGTTAACCCACTCCATACCAATACAGTCAGGGCTTATGTTACACAATCAAAGTCAAAGTTACAATACGTTACGTATATAAAAAAATATCACACACACATGCACACAGATGATATTAAGTATTTGAGTCTTACATATGCATCAAATTTATGTTTCATTTTAAAACTAAGTGTTAACATTAACTGGTGAATGAAGTTATTTATAGTCTCCCCAAAATTTTAAGACTGTTCTATTTCCCTTAAACACCAGAACTACAAAAAGGAATTAATGTAAGCACAACCAAAACCTCCCAACCCTCCCAGCTCACTCTGTTACACAACGTCCACGTTAAATCCTCCCAATGCCAGTGTTCCAAAGCATCACTCCCAGGCTGCAGCACACAACCAGTTATGATATCCAAATGACATATTTTGCCCCAAATATAAAAGAAACATAATTGCCCTTAATTTGCATCACATAAAACTGTCAAGTAGTTTTCAAGGCATGCAAAGCAAGGCAGACATGATTTAAGATTTGCAAAGGAATCCCCAGACTAACACTTCTGTGACAGCCAATTACAGTGAAAAACACAACCCCAACAAGCAGCCTGCTACTAGACCTTAGGAAAGGTAAAGTTTCTTACAATGAGTTACAGATTCACAAGTATAAGACGACAAGGAGAAAAAGTAAAACAGAAGGAATCCAGCCACCCAGCAAATATGAAGCAGACCCAAGATCGTGATACAGTCCAAAGATGTAAATTATTGTAAATCATCACTGTTGTTCAGAATTTCACACAGCCACTTGTGCCAATTTTGCTCACTTTTCCACAGACACAATAATAAAGGAAGGAGAGGGAATGGGAGGGGGAAAA
>VXBC01010285.1:255-40091 GCA_013399945.1 Ploceus nigricollis | reverse complement strand
AAAGAGGAAAGAGAGGGAAGAGGAGGGGAAAAAAAAAAAAAAAGAAAAAAAAAAGGAGGGGGAAGAAGAGTGGGGGGAACCTGAACTGAGAGTACAAATAAAGTTCTGCTGTCCATATGCTTTAACTGTACAGAAGTTTGGGCTCTTACAGCATTTTCTACTCTCTCCAAAGCCTCATGAGTCACAAAAATTAAAAAGCTATGTCCCTCTGAATGCCAGGAAGGGCCTTACACAGGCCTTTTGTCAAAATATAAAAAATTTTTTTAAAAAATTAAAAGAAAAAAAAATAAAAGAAGAAAAGAAAAGAAAAAAAAAAAAAAGGAGAGAGAGAGAAAGAAAAAGCCACAGTGTAGGCAGTCCTACTTGGAGTCCTCTGATGTCACAGCCACATGACTCGCTCGCTCCAGTAACAGTGCTTGCAAAAAAAAGGAGTTTTAAAGCTTTTGCTTTTTTGGATTGTGTGAATGCTTCATTCGCCTCACAAACAACCACAGAACCACAAGTGCGGTGCAAACTTTCTCCAGGAGGACAGAAAGGAGTCTCTGGTTTTTAAATGGTTAATCTCCGCAGGTCACTACCAGCCACTGAGACCAACAGAGTCAGTAAGTGCTCTCTAACCACAGTCTATGCAGTAATAGTAGGTCCTTCAAATATTTGCTCATTCTCTTTTTTTTTTGTTTTGTTGCCTTCCTTTTCACATGTTACCAGCACTACACAATTTTTTGACAGAGAGAAAACCAACTATAGAGTCTATGCAATCCAGGGACACAGTGAAACTAAAACAAGATTTGGCTATGGTTTGTGTTTTCAGTTTGAGGATCCAAGAAGTATTTGCACCAGAAGGTGAAATCTCTGCGTGAACCAAGAGGGACTATGGCATCAAACAGCCTGTTCAGTTCAGTGACACCATGTCAGCAAAACTTCTTTTGGGGTAAGTGCTGCAATATTTGAGCTTCTGTTTTTCGCTGTCGAGAGTTTTCTTACTTTGAACAATACTGGTTGTAGCTATCTAAGCAAAAAAATGCTGAATGGGATGTTAGAATGTTAAAATAGTATACCTGGCTGTTTGGGTTTTTTTTCTGGGGGGGGAAGTAACTGTAAATAGCTTCTGCAGATATAAGAACAAATTTCTTAGCTGGCAAGCTGAGCAAAGGGTAGTTGGTGGCTTAGTCCTTAGTGTCTGACAGCAGGTGTGCTCAGCTGTCACCGGGGTCAAGGTGTAGCTGCATAAATTTGAAACAGCCTAATAGGATCTAGCAAAATGTTTAATATTATCTAAGGGCAAAAGATAAAGTAATTAGTGAGTTAATCAACAGCAGCTCAGAAAATCTCATTAAGAACTCTGGTAACACTTTTAGATATATCTACTATGAGTGGTTAACAAAAGATACTGTAAAAGAGTTCAGACTGCTTGCTCTCTAAACCTGATGAAAATGAGGAGTGTCTAGCAAACTGCAGCCTATCCTACCCAAAACTCCCCTATCATTGTCCCAGGCATCTTATTTTTATGAATATATCTCCGATGAAGTTATCAGTGTAAATCTGTAGTTTTCTAGTCCTCAGTTGCCCTCATTTCACAGCAAAGCTTGTTTGATAATATATTCAATTGTAAAAGCAAATTCTTCTCATTACACTTATTATGAACAAGGCAAAACATTCATGCATGAAAATATTAAGCTATGAAATAAAAAATACATGATCTAACATGCTGCTGAATTTTAAGTTTAATTCAAAGTGGGATGTAAAAAACTCTGTAGAAGAGCACTGCCAAATATTTACTTCAATATTCTGAACTGTAAACACAGATTCCTTTAAGAAATCATATATGTATATACTGAAGTAATTATTTATATGCACTGTACATATAAATGCTCATAAAACTCATAAATACACTATAAAATTGCACCTCTATCTTTGCTTACTTTGAAAAGCTTCATCCTCTCAGATAGAGACTTAAAATCAGCAGAGAGGATCTCACTCACAAATACTAAACAGAATCAAGTAAGACTTTAACTGATTTATCTGCAAGTAAAATTAAGTTATATTTTAAAGTGTACTGGAAAATGCTTTATTATCATCACACTTGATGAACTGCAAGAAGTACAGTAACAAAATTTTTTCAAAGCATCTTTTACTGAGGCAGTCCAGACAGACAAACTGAAAATTCTGAAAGCTTTAGGAAAAAAAAAAAAGTGAAAACTTACAAGATTTTCTTAATGGTGTCCGTCATGTTGAAATTATGTTGGGACCGTAGCTAAACCTATTTCTTTCCCTCCCTTGCCCCCCTTCTATGAAAAACAACAATGCTAGACGCATTTCCAGTACATACATCCCCATTATTGTAATGACTGGGGTGCCTTTTACCCCTCCTACTTCACACGCTTTGACTGGTTCCCAGTTAAGCACATGAAGAGGCTCTGAGACCGGGTATAGGAACAGAAATGAAGAAATTGCTTCTAGCAGGAGGGTGACCAATTTAATATATGACCTATAGATACCAGATGAGATAACATGACCTGTGGCTGGTCACGCAGCTGTAATACCCCGAACATTGAGCTGAAATGCAAACACAGACCCAGCAAAGCAGCTTTTCTACCCAAACTGGTGTCTGAGCAAAGCACAGCAGAAGCGCAGCCAGACCACATTATCCCAGTGTTTACAACAGGAAATACAGTTTACATGTATAGGGACTTTCTTTTGCTTTTACTTCCAAAAGAGATTAGAAGAAATTTAGTTGGCTAAAATTATCAAAACACCAAGTCTGACTGCTTAATTCACCTACTTCTGATAATACCTAAAGCCATTGGGAAGTACTGTGATACTGTGCTTAACAGTTTTCCTGAACCTCACTAAATAGGGTTGGATACCTGAATTTCACTTTGGACACAAAGAATAGATGCAAGGGACTACAAAATCTCATCAGCTCTGTCAATGTGTAAGCAGTGTAACCTGAGCTAAAACTGTATTTTGGAAAACCCACTTTTATAAAAAGGAGGCAGAATTTATTGCTTAAAAAAAAGCCAGAATACCCAAGCTGCTCATGAATTTACCGTTCAATGATGCAGCAGCACCTCAGAATGTATGATCTCTTCTTCCTTTCTGTACTGTCCTTCTCTTCCCAACTCTACCTTATTCATTTCAGGACAGTTGAGTTTAATTGGTTCTCTTTTCAAGACTGAACTGATGAAACATAATGACAAGTCATAACAGGGCAGGAAAACAGAGCTATGATTAACCCGCATGGTTGCTAATCTGTGCCACTAACGATATTCCTGAAAGCTTTTATTCCACTCATTTTTGTCTATGTGTTTTTGACTTCATATGAAAGGGAAAAACAAGAGTAGCAAAGTGGAAGGATCCTTTCCTAGTTCATGCAAACACATATATTCCTCTCCTTGTACTAATTGTAAAATTTAGTACATTTTAATTAACTACACTCTGGGTTTCACATCCAGATTTTCTCTACTGTGTGCCAGTTATACACAGGTTTTGACTGCATCAAGCCTGTGTAAACCTTCTCAGGCTTTTAAATCAAACTGGATTAATTTCAGCCAGCAAAGGCTATTATATTTACATCCATAACATTTGAAGAGAAAAAAAAGGCTCAAAATAAAGACTATGCAAAAAAAAAAAAAAATCAAACAGCATATTTGGTATAAAGTTTGGAAAACATCGTTTACTCAAAGTATTTCAGACACTGAAAACCTTCTTAAATGCCTCCAAAAACAATCACAATTTTAAAATAGGAAAAGGCATCGTCAACTATATTCTGTGCATCTTCAGAGGAAGAATCCAATGAAAGAAGGAAATAGGATCCCAGTCTAGCTGATAATTTAATCAATTATTTCACATGTAATTTCTGAAAGCTGATCCCAATGGAGATATAGTAAATCTAAAGTCTTCAAGTTAACGACAAAAAAATTACTCCGCTTATATTAAAATACTCCTCAATATCTTCTTCATCAAAAAATGCCAAACCTTTTGTAAATTTCAATTCTCATCTGCTTTACTGTTTGGTAGGCAATCTTACAGGGTTTTTTTATTTTAATTAGGAGACTGATAAGAGAGAAACAAATTCTTTTTGATTATCTGTGTATAGAAAGCAGTTTTCTGTATGTTCCAGCTCTGTTTAATGTATTCATACTATTGTGAATTCTAAGCAAAATCTCAGGAATCACTGCTCTTTGCATAAAATATAATTTAAAATACCAGGATTTTAAAAAAATAATAATAATACTGAAAACTATGCAGGAATGATTATTCTCACGTGCATTAAGAAAGCTGCAGGTTCGCACAGAGGCTGCCGTTATCTGAAAGCCCCAAACCCTGCAGGATTGCTCTTCATCACTTACAAGGTCTGTAGGCAGCAAAATGCACTGATCTGTTTAATTAGCTGCCTCAAATGAACTATTAATAGCCAACATTGTTTAAATCAACTACACTGATGTAAAATTCAGTAACAAAATGTTCCAGTTTGTTTTAGGAGAATATCAGAGTATCTAGTGGTTAAATAAACTGGGAGAGGAAAAAAAAAATCCTATCTCATTAGGGGCACTAAGATTTTATCAAACATACAGGATTAATCTCTATTGAATAGGACCATTCACAAATCAAAATTCACTCCACTTCAATACTTTCATGCAGTGCTAATCAATTACAACCTTTTCTAGTTATTCAAAATCCATGTGCTTTTAATTTTATTCACTGGTGGTCTAAAATATAATATTCAGGCCAAGCTAAGTCATTCTGTGTTGCAACTTTGCTTTTTTTCAATAAATATTCATCTAGAGGTTTTCTTAGAGAGAACTGCTCATATGAAGACTGTGGTAATATTTTTATACTGTACCTCCTTGTTGAAGCAAAAGGTTAGGGGTTACCTAAATACCTCAACTGTATATACAAAAAAAGGAAAAGGTAAGTATTCACATGAAAAATCCAAAGGGACTATATTATTTATTTTTGCATTTCCTATGATTAATGATGCACCAGTGCATACTTGAAAACTGAAGTCAAAATAGGGTAACACCTCAAATTCCTTTACAAACTGTACAAATATCAAACTTCCATGCTGTATTAACTACTCTACCAGAAATATTTAAAGGCTCTGCCACCCCACATTAAGAGTATAACAATAATACTGAAATTCCTCTCAAGCTGTGTGATTTCTTGGTCATAGTCAGACTAATATTAATCTTAAAATTGCACCTTATACCTTATTTCCCCTATTGCTTTCAGAAGAGAGTCGTACTTTTTAATGAGTAACAAGAAGCTCAGAGCAGCCATAAGTAACCAACAAACATCTAACACTGCACCCTTTAAAGTAAAAAGGGAAAAATAAAGCTAACAATTCTGGCAAGAAATGCTAACTAGGCAGCACAGACAGTTCAAGAGAGACAGATATTAACTGTGTTTATGGACTGTCACACCTTGTGGCAGACACCATCACTGAACAACATGAATAACAACTAAGGAATACTTGCTAAAACTCTAACAATGCAAAAAGCTGAAGATACAAGCACGATCTGGCATTATTTTACGCTCGAGTCCAGCACACTTCTGTGGACATTGAAGCAGAGAGGGAAGGCAGGAATTATCCTGTGCCTGCCAAGCTGCAAAGCTGCTGAGCACCAGCGTTTCTCCTGCTTGAATACAACAGGAGCCAAGGACAGCTGTCCGTGCTGGGCACCTCTGAAAATCAGACTATCTGCATGTTTCCCTCTATGTACCCAATAAAAATCAACATTGTGTGTTGTAGGTGAAGGAGTTGGTTCTGAAAACCCATTAAATACACTCCATTAATAAGAATTACAATAAATTGCCATGTTTAATATGCCCTAGAGTATATAACATTTTAATTAAGTCAGCCTCAAGATAAATAGTGAGTTTAAGATGGTAAAACCTGAAGCATTTTAGGGTCTTAACTTCAGCACTGGGAGAATCCAAGTTTCATACAAGCAGTTAAGAAACTGCAACAAGAAAACATACAACTGTTATTTTCAAGACAAAAAATTAATTTGTCTAAATGGAATAAATGCAATATATATTCTGATAAGCCTATACAGAAATAAAATTACTAGCCTGTGTGCCATTTCAATGAGATCTTCCTTGGAAATTTTGCCAGACTTAGGAATTATTCACAGATTTTCATCCGGAGACAAAGTCACCCGCATCTACCTCCTCCACCACAGAACCCTCACAAATATCTTCTCTTACCGACAAAATTCATTTGTGCTCACATTACATAAAATAGCTTTCATTTCTATCAGATATCTTCATTCCAAACTGCCTTCTAAAGTCTTATGGAAAACGGGCTAAGGAGGTCTATCTTCTGCTCTCAGGTGTTTTTGTTTTTAAGTTAATAAAGCCTAAATCTAAGAGCACGTTTCCTTACATAAACATGCTCTCTTCTACAAATAAATATAAGACCTGGCACTTAACATACTGAAAAGCACACCCTAAAGAGAGTATTTTAAAGATGAGCACAAAGACAAAATAAACTCAGGTTACTGTATCGTAAAACAGTTTAACACTTCCAATTGAAAAAAAAATCTATTATTCATGCATCTGTTTCCTGTATATATTTTTTTATTCTGCTTGTTACCATACTGTGTACTGTTCTAGCCTTCTTCATGTAGCTTTAAGTTTCCTATTTCATGTAGGAACTTGCCCCAGGAGGGAAAACTCCATAGGTTTTCTCCTGACTCTCTTGAACTGCTGAAGTCATTTTAATCAGAGGAATTAAATTATTTTGCACAACCTACTCCTTATTAAATGTTTTTATTTATAAAAGATAATTTTAGAATAGCAAGAGATTAAAGGAAAAAAGGCTACATTCTCCTTTAAGTGTATATAGGGTGCTTTAAAAAGTAAGTATTTTTGTACATTATCCACTGTATTCATAATAGATTGCCTTAATATTTTTTCATCTCCAATAAAACTACTATTATTTTTACAGCAAAGGGTAGAAACAGTTTCTTCTGCTGTCTGTCTCTTAAAAATGCCATATTCATTAAGGTCAGGCACTTCTGGAATTAACAATAGTTTTAATACATAATAGCTAAAAACCCCATGGCAAAAATTTTTGGCAGGAATTCATTCAAATATGATTACTATATTTCTGATAGACAGCTTATTTTACATATTATATTTCCTCAGAATTGCTAGCATTTCATAATGACTTAAAATTTATTATCATTCATTTTCTTGATTAAGGAAAGTTAAAAGCTGATGACCTTACATACATTTATTTTCCCCAGAATTTATTTGAACCGTAAGTGTGCCAAACCATTGTTTACTTATCCCTCATGGTCAGATATCTTAGATCTAAATCTCCTCTGTGGTTTACTGAAACAGAAAGACAGAGCCACTGCCAGTTACATAATATAATACTGTTCAGAGGAACAGGATCCGGCCTTGATCACAAAGAAAATTAACACTAACGAGATGCATTTGCATCTATATGTCCAGACACACGTACATCAAGCACCATGTGCTGTGTGCAGTGGCTCTGCTGGAACAAATCGGAGCAGGGGGATGTTACAAGTCATTAGTAATTACTGAACTGAATTTCTCTATCAGACACATTTAATATATTTGACCCTATTCACATAAGGAAAAGAAAGGGTTGCTTATGTTTTCATTAAGGAAAAACAATATAGATAAATAATTACACCTAAGTACATTGGCTACCAGATAGTGTTAATCCCTCAAAAGACCTGTAATTCATATAAATGCAAATCAGAAAAGACAGAGTTAAAAACACAAAATATTTTAATGTATCTGTGTGTGGTATTAGAACAGGGTATTCTTTCTTTTAAGAAATGTTAATGAGCTGTGTATGTGCAAACACACACATGTATACAGTTCAAGCCTCTAATTCCTACTAACTTACACTTCTAAAATTGTGAAATTCAAATTAAAGAAGTCACACTAGCAATAGCATAAATTTAGAAGACTTCTCTATCAGTACAGTATTTTCCACCCTAGCACTGCAGCCGTAAAGGAGAATGTGTTATTGCATTCAGATTTGTCAGCAGTACCCCAAAAACATTTGCCACTCTTCACATATCTTGCTAACATGCAGTGGAGGAACTTGCCAGGATCCTGTACTAATATTTGTTAAAAACTATGTTTATTAATGCTACCACAATGTTCTAGATAAATTTTAAGTGTTAGTGCTTGTAGTGAAATAACAAACGCCAGAAATACTGGTTTTAGAATACTTGGTAAAAATTATAAGAGACATGTCTGGCATCAGTCCCTTCGTACCTTGTTACTCCTTCCCATAGTCCAATGATGAAAGAAACTGCTTTTGTGGGCATCAGACTGGCCACTCTTAACTCACCTCAACTTTCAAAGTTAAAACACATTTTAGCCAAAGTAGTCTTATTTGTAGGTCAGCTGGTGTTTTTGACAGAGTGCAATACATGTCCACTGAAGGGGCTCATAAAAAAAAAAGCACAACCACATTGACATGGAAAGATCCCTGATACAAACGCAGAGCTGAGCTGATAATCATCCACAACTGCATTTTTGTAATAATACAATACATTAATAATTTACCATGAGCACAAATCTTCATGTAGAATCAGCAAGAACAACTTAACATGAATTAAACAGGATTCAATTAAACGGCATTTTAAGATATGACTTAAAAAAAAAAATTCTGAGGACCATAGTGTCAGAATTTGCTATTTTAATTTAACACATCTCCAAAAGCCTTTCAGGTGGGCCATAACACTGAACTGCCATGATACTTATGTCCTTGCAGCATTTTCTGTATAAATTCCAGGAGTAAGTTTCACTCAAATGCATCATCTATTCACCTTTAAACAGAAAGCTTTTAGGAAAAAAAGAAGTGTCACATTTGCTTTGTAACACTGAAGGGACACATCTGGTCTAGTTTAGTGACTCAGTATTAACAAGAGTTTGATTAATTAATTCTATCAGCTATTGTACAATACCCGAGCACAGGAGTAGCTTTGTGACAGAGTACTTACAGCCCGCAGTATATTTACTTCCTAACACAATCTGCAAAACTTATTTCCTCTAAGTAAGACCATCCATATAAATTCAAACTGAGAGAGTTCATCATCTGCATTTTTCCAATCAGTGGTATCAAAGTTTAACTCCACTGTGTTTGGGTATTTGTGGAATAACCAATCCATAACAATGAATGGTTTATTTAAAACTGACAGGACCAGAAAGCAGCAACTATTTACTTAGGCGCCGTACCTTAGTGTACACCAGTAAAAATGTTCTCTTTTCCCAAAAGGATTTTCTGCAAAAAGGGCATTCACTTTGCTTCCTTCCCACCCCTTTTACATCCAGCTCTGTACATTCAAAACTAAGTGCTATATTTTTCTTGCTATTCAGTATATTTTTATTTCCCCCTTTTCTAATTAAACGGCATAAACAGAAACACTAAAATTCAAAACTTACACTCTTTATACTGATATTTTATTAAAGAAATCAACATTCAGAAAAAGTGCAGTCATTTCTGGATAAAAAGTAATAAAAAAAATTAATTTAGCATCAAGTGGGAAGAAAGTTATCTTCCACAGTGCAAATAATTTTTATGCTGGAGCTAGAACAGTTTCATTCTAGTGCACCACTGTGTATTGCATATGCAAATGACAGAACAACTTTTAATCTCAGAGCATTTCAGGAATAGAACCTAAAATCATGCTCTGTTATTCTGGATGGCAATTAACTCAGTCATGACCTTGTAGTAATTTGGAGTTCTACGCTCATTAAATTAAAATTTTAATATTACCTTTAAAAGCAAAATCAAAATCTTAATTACAGCTGATCTAACTGTGTATTAATCCATCTTAAAATAAATGAAGACTTGAGCTTGCCCAGATAAAAAGATAAACTATAATAATACTCATTAAGTAAAAAACAAAGGCTTGAAAAAGTGTAATTTTATTACTTTGAATTATAATATTCATTTACTAACTAATTTTAAGGCACATGTGTAGTGCACATGTGTAAAACCTACTCGAGGGAGCCAGCTCACAGACAAACACACGAGCTGGAATGTTCCAATTCCGATCAAAGATGTGTGTAGCCGGATGTGCGGTTAATTCACTGATCAAATTTTCACAACTGAAAAACATCTTGAGACATAAAGTCCCAGTTACCAGTAGTGTGGGCTCTGTGCTTTATCATCAGAATTACTCTTTACAATTTCACATTTTATGATATAATTCAAAAATCATATAATCTCTTGCACAGTTTAAAAAAAATATTAAAAAGGAAGAAGCAAAGATAAAAAGGTACTGATTTTAGCTCCAGCATTCTTAAAGGGCACAGTGAGACTGAGAGAAATAAATTTAAAATACCCATAAGAATCTGAACTCTAATCTTAGTGACATGTTCTTACCGTAGGCTTGTGCTCCATAAAACCTATATAAAAATGTCAGGAGCGTAGATGCATAGCACATGCACTCACCGTAAGACACAAATCTGCCCTGTAACAATAATATACAGTAGCTCTTCAACATGCCTGAAAGATTTTAAAATGCACTAAACCTATAAAAACAGTCTACTGTCAGACTTCAGCTCTGTCTACTAAATCAACCAGATGTATGGAATAAACACTATTTAATAGCTACTAAATTTTTATCAGCTTTGTATAAAGTTAGACAAATTTGAAGTAACAGTTTGAAGTCTTCTACCATTACATTTCATAATCTTACTTGCTTACTGAACTGGCTAGACATAATAAATATACATCATATAATGGCTATTCCCCTTCAGCAGATATGCATAAAAGAATAATCTAAACAAACTAAAAAAGATACTTAAATGGGCAGCAATTTTACTAGTCTTAACACTGATTTAAAAGATGTCTCTTTCTCTTCTTTACATACCTGGTTGTTACCAATTACTGATGTGTCTTCACCCCTTCTTGCTGCAAAACTTCCTTTAAAACTTACAGCACACACAGCACAACATTTGAGACCTCTACACATAAAAATGATCTTTTTTTTCAGTAGCAAAGAAAATCTGAAGGTTTTTTTAGGCTGACGATATCTTCACATAGAAACACAGAACGTCTGCAGACAGTAAGAAGCCTTTAGTAAGCCTTTTTGCTGCACCATAATAATCTGATGCAGAAATTCAAGGGTACCTTAAACAACGGGCTACCTGTTCTAGCCATGCTTAGGAATGTGGCCAAATCATTTTTATTGATTTAACCTTTATAGGAATGCTACATATCCTCAGAGCAAAACATTTCTAATGCATTTATAATATGATATACCTCTGAGAAGCTATGAAAAAAAAAAAAATCTTGTGACATAGGCTAGCCCCTCTCTACTATTCTGTTTTTCCCAATTTAGTAATCAATAGACACTCAAGTGTTAGGATATCTTCTGAGTTTACATATGTCTGTATTCATAGGATGAAGCCAGAAACTAACACTTACAGAGGACAAGACTAATATCTGACCTGTCTTTGTTTAAGGAATAAGAACTGGTGAACTGATAGCCAAGACTCTAAATACTCCTTTCATTCTAGAGTTACACATCAATCATGTTACCTGCAAACATATCAAGTTAAAACTTCCAGAATTTACAGTCCTTTTTTGAATAAACTGAGCAGCATGTTAGTTATGTTCAGAGAGCTTACAGAAGGTGGTTTGTGTATCTCACCAGAATTCTTAAAGAAGTATTTCTCAAATTCCCTCTTCATCAGAAATCTATTACATACACATTTCAAACCAATATTTCTCAATGCCAGATCCTTATTCCATTATTTTGAAGCTCAGGTTGGAAAAAATAGTGTATTTTAGTATTTGCTGGTTCTGGAATGTTACAAACCACACTTGAGCATTACCAGGAGTCACTTGTTTTTCAGAAAGTAAACTGTTCCAAGCTACTCATTATGGTAAACTTTAGCATAAAGAAGAAGTGAATACAGTGACTGAAGGGTCAGTCAAACAGCAAATATATTTATGTTACAAAACACATTTATTACACTTCTTATAAAGAAAATTATATGAGAGGTGTTTGGTTAAAAAAAGAAAAAAAAAAACAAACAAAAATAAAACTCAAGCAGAAACAAACAGAACAAGCTCCTAGCATGAAATTCTAGTATGTTAATTCTTCACAACAGCAAGAATCCCAGCCAGGCACAGTTTCAGCAGGCAATATGCTCTAACACAAATCACCAAGTTTAGGAAGACTCAGTTCTACATTTTTTCTGGAAACAGCAATGTTTAGACATCACTGATATCCTCTCTCATCTACAAAGAAATATGAATCAATCTTACAAAGAAAGAAAAAAACAATTCCTTCACGAGAAGGAATAAGGTGGACAACTTAGTAGAAAAAGTACTAGTATCAAAGCTGTGAACTGTAATTAATGTATGGTATGTGGAAAAAACATGTACCTGCCAATTCTCACAGACTGGTTTTGTCTCTTCTCAATAAGAGTTTGGCTTTTGATTATTACATCACTAATTTGATTGCAAAGTTTTACATCACTGTTTGTTTCATCATCCACTTGTTCTATGAAATATTCTAAAGATTAATCCGTATCCGAAACACACAACAACGACATATAAAATATCCCCTGGCCTGAGCCTTACACTTCCTGAACCAGATAAAATCAAGCCTTTAATGTGAGGAGCAGCAGTGATTTCTCCCAGAGCAGAGTAGTTCTAGCTTCATTCATGGTGCACATGATGAACGTGACCAGGTTAAGTGCCTGCATTCATGCAAACTCAGTTTGCTTTGTACAACGACAGCCTGAGAGCATTCAAGCAGATTCCACACAAAGACCAGGGACAATATCCATAAATAAATAATAACTCCAGACCAGATCCCAGAAAGTTTCTTGATGCATGTCAGATCACACTTTCAGCTTTATTATATGTAGAATAACAGTTCATGGAGCAAGAGGAAAACAAAAACTTACAGATTCTAGAATAATATAAAAACCCCGTTGGATGATACACATTGCAATATCTTTGTAACTAACCTAGTGCCCAGAGCTGTATTCCTCTTCCACTGGCACCTTACAGAACTGTTGTCACTAGCTTTTACGGTGCACCTTAAGGAAGGACCCAGGTAATGCTGAAAAGCAGTGGAGTATGCTAGAAATGCAAATTTTTACAGACAGTGATGATGGAAGAAGGCCTAGATAAATGCAGTTACACCAATACAACTGCTTATAGTAGCACATTTCTTTTTATACCATAATAGATGCATTCGTACAAGAGGGTTTATTAGCAGAGTTATTCTGACAAACAATAACATCTTTTGATGCTACAGAAAAGCTGCTCTGTGCTAGCATGTGAGAAAGGTCAGACGGTGGAAAACTTACTTCATACTCTTAACCTGTAAACTCTTTCCTTTCCTGACTACTAACAAATGTCCTAGCAGGGGAGATCCACAGCTTTTCCAAGAACTCACATAGGGAACCTTTCGCTCTGTTCCGATGGAACAGAACTTGTGCACGTTCACCTCAGGAGCGCTGCCCTCCGTGGCAGCTCTCTGAGTAACTCTGTCTACACAGGTCTGCCACAGAAAAATTGCCTCCAGATTTTCACTTCATTACAGTTTTATATATACACAAGCATATATCCATAGGTATCTGTAAAAAGCAGCAAACTTGACTACTCCAGTCTGCATGCTATTAGAGAAGCAACGGTGATACTTCAGGAACCTCTAACTTGATTTCAGTGTTTGGAATAAGGGAAAACAAAGTCAGGAGACAGCAGCCTCTGGGAACATATTTTCCAAGACTGTTTTATAAGGGACTCCAGCAGGAAAACTGTACATATAGGAAAAGCTAGTTTAGACTGGGATTATACATCAAAGAGAGGAGCACCAGAAAATACTTGTCCTTGATAACATGCACAGAGGCCCAAGGGTGGCAGGAGCACTAAGGCTCAGGCAATGCACACATTTTGGCAATGTGTAATTCATGTAACACAGCTTGTTTTCAAGGCAATTCTAATGCTTCTTTCACATTTCCCTGTAAATTCTTTTGGTTTAAAGATTCTCACACATTTTGTAATAGGAGGTAAAAGTAGTAGGAGAATGTCATTTCATACCCAAATATTTGATTCTGGTAAACTTGTCTTTCAGCACTCTGCCATTCATCTCTCGTACTTCTGATCTTCTCAGTCTCAGGTCTTGAAAATAAGGAGCATAGGTCTGGTCCTGTTTTCAAATGCCAGTTCTTGGCCATTGGTCTTCTCTTTCAAGGGTGCTTCTCAGCATCATCAAACTTGTCTACTGTCCCACTATCTCATCCATTTTCTGACAGAACAGGGCATATCTCCCACAAGAAGCTGATTGCAAACTCACCTGAAGCTCTTCGGATAATTATAGATCTGATTCTTCTACTTTCAAAAATCATCAAAAAGAATATGAGCACCTTACTAAAAATTTTGCAACTGTCTGATTTTTACACAGCAATGGTTATCTAGCATGCCTTTTAATGGTCCTGGCCCCACATGGAAGCAAGAGCCATCTGAAAATCCTAGACATCTTAAGAACAAACCCTGAATCCCTCACTTCTTTTACAGGAATTCTGAAATTATGGTTTTGTCACCCATTTGTTCAGTGCCTACCACAAAATACTGATTCATAGGTGTGACCTTTATAAGACAACACAGATCAGTCACAATAGAAGAATGCTTACAAACAGCATCATCAGTTCAGTCTTGCTGAGTATGTGTTTATTCTAGCCCCAAGTAAAGTTGTCTCCAATGTTAACTTATTTTGATGTATAATTGAGAAGACTGTTCTTAAAAAAATAAATATTAAAAAGTCATACTTATGACTCACAACATCAGGACTTGGTAATTTTGGTTCTTGCTGGGAAAATGCTTAGCAAATATTGTCAGCAACACGCTTCCATTTTCTTTGTGTAAGCATATTTTAAATCTGAAAAAAGCAATGCTAACAATTGTGCCATCACCAAATATAGCTGTTCCCTATTTTGGGTTGGAACCTAAAGGTATTTCAACTAGAAAACTGGTTTTGGCTGCAACTAGAAATTAAAAAAAATTCAAAGCATTTAAAAAACTCACCAATTGCCTTGGTTATAGCAACAGCACCATACAGGATTCTGAACAAAAAGAGCTGATCACTGTGTTCTTTCTCAGCCAGCTTCTGAAAAGCAGAGCTTACATGGTACTGTCCTGCATCTGGTCCTGATACACCCACACTCTTCACTGAAACCACTGCCAGACTTGAGACTGAACAGCCTGAAATAGTCAACCCATGAAGACGCAGTGTAGCAAGGTGAAAGGACCACCGAAATTGATTATTTAAGAATACTTACATATCAAACTGGTGGCAGGTGTTCAGTTTGTTCTCACAGATACTATCAGGCCTGCCATAAACAGAAATAAGTAGACAGTTTCTGCCTATCTCAATGATGAGAGCTCAAAAAGAACTTTTTTTTTTCTGTTGGACACCACCTTTCAAGGGAGAAGGTGCAGGGAGGGCGTGGAAAAGTCCAAAACACAGGATTTTTGGCGGAGAAGATGTTAGCACAGTTTTAGAAACCATGATCAATGTGAAAAGGTTGAAGGAACTGAATAAATCACTGTAAAGTGAATGGTGACCAACTCTTCCTTCCCCAGTATTGTGGTAAAAGACAAAAACAAATCAGAAACAAAGGAGTTCAGTATTCCATGGCAGATTTCAACTATGGTATGTGTGCCACAATAGAAGCTCCCATCTTGGATCATCTGGGTGCCTGTTGGGTCTGTATTCTACCTATGTATCTTCCAAAGCCTCTTGTGTCTTCAGATATTTACTTTTTTCTTTTTAAACTATGATGAACTGATAAAATACATTCTCCTCATCCAATCTAATTTTACATTATAACCATAGTCACTCATTGGTCCTACTCTGTTTACTGTCGTGTACAACACAAAGTCATTTTCTCACAGCCATAATTTCTCTAGAGAAACAAAGGAGTAACTATTCAAAAACCAAGTAAGTTCAGTGAAAATTGCCCAAAAATCTCTTTCACTAGAGATTTTGGAGCAGATGAGACAGCTGGCTGTCAGGAAGGTTTCAATAGTACAGAATCCTACCTTAGTGACTCCGACAGAAATAAGTGGATTCTTTTAGCTCCCACCAAGTCCTACACCTCTTGTATTCAGTGACTTACAAGTAACACTCACTGATAAAGGTAAGGGCTTTGGTACACAATCAACTTCCCACATGAAAATGTAGGATGAAAACCTTGCAGTGACTCAAGTTGCTGTGAGCGACGTGCTCAGGTGCACACATTTATTCTTCAATTGGTTGTAATATCCTTGAATGAAAAAGGAATAAACAACTTTCCATTTAGTATGGGAAAAAGCAGGTATAAATCCAAGTGTGACAGAGTGAACAAAGCAGTACAAGCTCACATCCCAGTTTATCTACAGGGAATCTGTCTGCATGCCCAAAATCTGGCAATAACAAGTATGAGTCTTGTTATCACTAGGCTTCAGTGACAGGTTTTATTTATAAAGAAAGGGGCCTTAATGCAGCAAAATGCTTAAGTAAATGCACAGTTATTCGTATCTCATTCTCAGCAAAGTCAGTGCTATTATCCTTTTCAAAATCTGAAATAATCCAAATAATCTGCTCACACAAAGTTCTCGTTATGCAAAGTACATATAAAATGCTTCCAGTTTCTATTACTGAATTCAGTAACAACTCATTTTTAATTTGCAATTGCAATAAAAAAAGTCATAGAATCATAGAAGCATTTAGGTTGGAAAAGACCCAAGTTTGAGTTGAACCATTAGTTTTCAAACAAGTTAAACAAGAATAGGAATCAGTTCCGCTATTTTTTTCTTGTTGAGAGTAATATTTAAATGCCTGACAGATAACCAGTCAAGTTTTAGAACTGACAAATACTGACTCCACAAACTAAAGGACAGGGAAAGATAAACTTAATTAAAAACTGCACATCCTAGTTGTAAGAATACACTAATATTTTGACTAAATAAGAAAATTCAAAACCTCAACTGAATTACCTGGTAGGCTCAGTCCTGCTGCAGCAACAAAACAACTGACCTGTCAGTTTAACTAACTAGGTAAGTCATGTTTATGGCTACATTTTTTACAGTCAGATGTCAAAAGTAGCTACAAGACTCAACTAATGGTCATTGCTGTAAAGTGGTTTGTTCTGGTTCAAATAAATTTAAAAACTCCTAAAAACTGTGATTCATCTTTGGTAAAGGACTATCCTTTAAAAATTTTCACAAAGTAGCTCAGATTTCTGAAAACTGACACCTTTACAGGTAAATTGCTTTCTACTATCTCAACCCTAAGTAGATTCGAATTTAGGCCACCTTACTTTGGATGATAAATCAAGTGAGTGACTTAAGGGTAGAGGTCCTGACCTAGACATAGAAGAAGTGATTCAAATTCTTAATCCAAGACTGATCATGCCAAGTCCTAAGGTTAAGAAGGTATGAAGACAGTCACATAGTTCCTTCTACCAATACTCTCAAGAGACCAGACCTGAGACATACTGGTGAAACTCATGATTACCCTAATGAAAAAAATGATTGACCTTTCCATTTGGTAGAAAATAAAGACTACATACATATGTTGTTACATTAATTACAAGCAAGCATATCAGAATAACTTCAGTAATTTAAATTGTAACTACTGTACTAGGCAAAACCTGAACTGCAGAGGTTTAAAAGTGTGTTGACACTTACTCCTTGAGTCCAAACACACTGAAAGCTTTTTGAAGTTTAAAACTCACTGCAATAAATTTTTCTCCACCCTTGACTGTAATAGGTGGACTTTTTGAATTTCTCAACTCCAGGAGTGGCAGCTATATTCTTACAATCAGCACTGAAATATCCCCAACATCTTTGTTTTCAGCTCCAACAAGAAAGGAGTCTTTCACCAACCACAAATAAAAACACATGAATATTACCTCTCTTATAGGATAAAAGTAGCAGCAGCTGTTCTTCATGCTTTCATCACCCCACATTTAAAGCAACAAAAGACTACCAAAATAGCAGCAACAGCTCTCATCAGCTGGAGAGGATGTTGGCTTTTCAGTGTAGGGCATGTGAACTGTTAGTGATAGAGCTACCAACACTTGTGTTTAATAGTAGATGCTTATACAAGAAACATGTGGCTCACATGGAAAGCCACATGGCAAGCTAACATGTAGCAAAGGATGACAGAAAAAAAAAGCCTAATTCCTACTTTATTTTTATTAAGACAACTATCTTCACTTGTGTGTGAACGGAGGAAACAGCATTGCCAACAGAAAAATCAGACATCCTTACAGATAGCAAACACATTTCACTATCACCTACTTCAATCAGACTAGAAAAGCTTTATTAAAACAGATGAGAAGACAAAGGGCTCCATTTAAAACTAAATGATGTCCAGAAGTTTCTGCCCAGGGCCTTAATTTGCAATTTACAAAATAGTGTTATGACTTCCCTGTTTCAAAATGATCATAATGATAAATCAATTAATAACTTTCCCTGAGACCGTATAACACTATACAGAGAAGTCTTTTTGCGAAAGAAATCAAATGCCCCTTAAACAGTTCAATCAATCTGTGTTTAAATAAGCCATTTTCAAAATTTTGGTCTATTTTTCTGGATTAATCTAAACATTAAAGAAAAATAGCTGGTGGTTTGGGGTTTTGATTTTTATCTGTCTTAAGAATTCAAAGATAAATATTACCATCGCAATTCTGGCTCCAGAAAAATACTTTACTTGATTATTCAAACACTGCACTGCTTTTTCAAAAATAATTCTATAATTCATTAGAAAGAACCCCTAGAGCTTCATCTCTCCTTTATAACTTGATCACTTATCTTTTCAGTCATCTGAACCATAACAGGACACAACAGATACCGAGCTGTCACTTTAAAGTCAGCGCTGGGCACACAGCTGCAGCAGTATGTGAACGTACCTGGGCAGGCAAAGCAGGAGATCCTGCCAGTGCAAACTCACAGGCAGAGCTTGTTTTAATATATTGCTTTCCGAAAGAGAGTTTCATTCTTGAAGGAATAAAACTGGCATTTAACAGGGAAACAGAGAATAGAGAAGTTTGCCAACCTCTACAGAGCTTTTCTCTTGAAGTCACCAGATATGCATCAAGCCCTGTTTAACTTGTATTAAAGCTGGTTCAATTGAGTAGATTTTCAGTTTTCACTGCATAGGGCTATTTCCTTGTAATTCCATCGCAGTCGGCACAAACAGACCTAGAAGGGCCTAGTCCAGGAGCAACACTATTTCTGCAACTATCCTAACACATCCCATTCAATTACAATCAGCATTTATACCTCTACAGTTTTTAAAGCAAACTTATATACAGCTAATTTTAATGGCATTATTTGTATTAAGTGTTTCAGACGTACACAGATGTTGATTTCTACAACTAATCTATCAAAAGCAAAACTAGAATTACTGAGACTCTAAATAAAGAGACAAAGTTATTTGTCTGCCTTCACTGTTAGTGACTGAACTGCCTTACCAAATTATAAGATAAAATGTAGGAGAAAGATGACTGTAGTGAATCTGCCAACTATACACATACACATTCAACTGGAAGTTACTAAGCAGTAGAGGAGTAGAAGGATGTTAAGAAAATGTATTTCCACAGAATACCCTCTTCCTGCCTCCTAACATATTTATTCCCATGTTTCCTCCCAGATAGGCAAGTAGATTCATATGAACTGGAAATCAGCAAAGTGTTATGCTTGTATATAAGCCTATATATACACATGTAGAGAAAGAAATAGACAAATTTTATTTTAAAGAAAACATGAATACCTTGTTTTCCTAAAAAAAGAGAGGAATATAGGGATATTTTTTCATCCTTTCCAATACTTTATCAAGTCTCCAGGTTTGCTCAAACTCCTTACTTCAAAAAATTCTTTCATAGTAACCTTTAGCACTGTAGTGGCCATGTAAAACATACTCTGGTTTTAACAGTAACACAAAACATTTTATAATAACTGAGAAGCATGACTGTACAATAATAATTATCCCTTCTTTTGTGCAGGTTCTCCAAAAAATTTGAAACAGATAAGAGAGTGTTTGTGGGGGGAGGAGGGTAGGGAGGTATTTCACATTATATTTTTTCAGGGAAATATGCAGAATTATTCCAATGTCTACATTTTTAAATATATAATAGCAGGAGCTTTGCAGTCTAACAGAAAAAGTAGTCATAACTACAGAGTCAAATATTAAACCACATTGATACATACCTTCCATAAAGACTATGTATTTTCTCCTCTTAACTTGGCTAGTGAAAGGGACTTCCCAGAAAATCAAAATCTAATTTTATTTAGTAATTTTAGACGCTGCTTAATATTAAAGTCTAGTCTACATTTAAAAGTATTTCCAGAATAATTACAGTAGCTTGGCTATATTGGAAAAAGCAGTCTACTACTGTAGCTATAACAGTTAAACCAGGTAGACTATAAAATAAAAGTGCATTTGTCTCACATAGTTGTGGAGCAATGACACCTAAGGTTTGAATCTGGTAGGTTGGACCAAATGACCTCCAGACATCCCTTCCAACCTTAATTTTTCTATGATTCCATTTGATGGGATTATTATTTAACTGGTGCAGGAATACTGGCAAGGCACTGGGAATGAGTGTGTATGTACCCATTTAAATGAAAATCCATACAAATATAAGCAGCACAGGCTGACCCCTCAGGTTGACTTCCTGTGAGTAATTCAGAATATAAAAGCTACAAGATTGGTCTAGAAGGGAGCTACCTTATTTGCAGAATTATCAGGGATCTTTTATAATACAAAAATATTAACTACTTCAATAGGAAAAAAATAATTTGCCATCAAATTAATTAGTTTTCTCCCACACTTAAAACAGCCAAACACATTTATTTATACTTTGTGGAATTCAAATTTATTCCTGTAAGGCTTTTTTAAATCAGTATTTATACATCAGCTGTTCATGCTATCTTGCTGTGCTTCACCAAAAGCACAGCAAGATAACAGTACTTAGACTTGTACTTGATATGCTAAAGGCTTTAAACCCAAACAAGGAGTCAAATATAGACTGATACACAATGAAGTATTACTGTAGTTTCTAAATGGATAGTCATGCTTTATTTCAGGACCAAAATATACTCCCTCAAAATGTTTTATCCAAATGGCTCTGAATCATAGTAAAAACAAAACAAAGGACATCTGCTAGCAATATACCATTGGTAGAAAATTAAGTAAGTACTTAACACGCTGTCCTTTCCAGGGTCACAATGCAGTCTATTAAGGGTCTACAGATTTTCTGCTTTTTTTCAGGGGGTAAAACTGTCATGGCTGTTGCCTTTTTAAGTAAGAAAAAGGCCCACTCACAAGCAATCCTGTGCTTCTTCAGAAATACTCATTCAGTCTAGAAACGGAGGATGATTCAAAACCACAACTACTCAATTTTCTAAAGGTTGTACAAATCATGTTGGGGGAAAGGGGAGAAAAACAATCTGAGCTAAAAATAAGTAACAAAGAAACAGTATCATTCAGAGAAGGGTACATTAGGTCAGAAGCTGCTGCTTTTTAACACCAGAAAGTCCTTAGAGCTTTTTGTCCGAAAACTGAAGAAGCAAAAGAAGTCACCAAGTCAAGAGAGCAAATAAGTTGTTAGCTCAGCACGTTCTACAAAAGCAAAGAGAACTTTAATCACAAACTACATGTCCTTGGTAGTGTTTTTCAAAACTAAAACCAGATCATGGTTAACATCTTAAAGAAATGGCCAATATTATTTCGTATAACAAATTAGCCTGTATCATTAGACCATTCTCCTTCTTGTTCTTTCTCTACCCACCTCCCACTTTGCCAGTGTCCTTACTGCAGTTTCTGCCATCCAGTTTTATCAAAACTGTGGAATTATTATTTACCATTTCTAGAGTCAAGCTACAAGAAACAGTTACTTCACAGCTCTGGAGCTGTGGAGGGGAAGGTGGGTTCCTTTCTAATCACTGCAATGCCTTCATGTGTCATTAAAAAAGGCCCTACAGGAACACATGAAAAGGTCACATACTGGTCTATGGGATTTAAAATTAAACATCATATAAAGAGACAGTGATATTTAATATGTAGTATATTATATAGATTTTTTTTTTTACATATCTCTTATACGTGTAACGAAGTCAAATAATAGAGTAAGATTAACCTGATGAAAATTAAGAGTACAATAAAGCTATTTATACATTTACATTTTAAAAATGGATGGTGTTATGTACTCAAAGTACTAGAATCTATGCAGGAGGATAAATATTCCATCTATCATTATTTAGCTGGTTCATTTTAAGTCCCAGAGCCAGTGTGGGATCCAAGGATAAACTAATCACCTTCCAGACCAATTTAGGGAGAACGTCATAGTCTAAATTACTATGTTGAACTCACAATGATAGAGAAAAACAAGCACATTTCTGTAACTGCTCAGGGCTGTCAGGCACCTCCAAAGAGACGGACATGTACCAGAGGGACAGACTTCAGCATCGCTCCAGCAAAATCTGGGGAGGATAATACAGCTTTTGTGCTTTAGGAAAAAAAAATTAAAAAAATATATAATTAAAAAGACAAGCAGTAGCCTCCAATGCCACAGAGCTGAGAGCTGAATGAGCCAGAAATAGCTCCTACACGGAAGGTGCTCGAGTTAGTCACCTAGGACACGGAGCAACCAGCACTTTCCTTCTTCTAACTCTGGTCACCTACGGACATCCGAACTGTACATTTTCAATTAATTACCTAATCCAGCTGGAAATAATTCTATGGGGCAGAATGACTTCAGAAGAATGAAAAAGCCAAGCACAGCTGTAATGTCCACCTTGCTGCTGTTCTCTATAGATGAATAATGTCCTGTAACAATATTGCACACTACATACAATCAGTAGTGTCAAATTAAATGTGACTAAAACAAACAGACTGCAAGTGATGCAAGAAGCTGCAGTTTAAAGACCTCAGCAGCATCTGCCAGTAATGGTCACAGTTACAGCAAAACTGGATTTTCAGGTTCAGTTTGCTAGAACTAATGTATTACAATTTATTACACTGGGGAAATAAAAAAGTAAAAAAATGCTGAATTTAATTATCATAGTAATTTATGGCTTAATCAGTCTTTGGTTACAACATATACATCTTCACTCAAGTAGGGAAATCGTTTCCAAATTTTATAATCTTTTACTTAGGTACTAGATGATACCTTAAAGCAACCTGTCAAAACCTGAAACCAGAAAGTTTCAGGAATCTAAGCTCAAAATCCTGGAACCATACATCTTAAAATATTTCAATTCAAAACAAAATTTCAAACACAGGAAGCTTGAGAAGCTGTATGCAACTCAGAACAAACTGAGTAGAACTGAGGACACAGTAAACTTAGAGAAACTGTTCTCATACTTACCAAAACTGATTTCACAAATGAACTGCAAAACTTACATTAACTTTGAACTGACAAGAGAAAAATAAAGTACTAGTAGAGCAGAAACACAAGACACACATAACCCAGACTAATGCTAAACTTCAGCTAATTTTGTTTATAGAAAAAGCTGTTACCCAGATCCATATCTCCAGTCTTCCCTCATAAAAACGTCCTTCTTGTGTTTCTTTTTCAGACTGAGTACAAATGTAATTTTTAAATCAGTCACAGAAATGCTTCTTCATAAGTCTGTACAGACACTCAACAATTTCTTTGCTCTATGTGTGTGTACTACTCAATATGTTAATTAAGATCCTCCATCACCTCTTGCTCTTTAATAAACAGGGACAGGATACTCAGCAAAAGCAAAGAGAAAGAAGCAAGAGATAAAATTAGTGTTTTTCAGACTGTTTGACACTAATAAGGTCAAGTTCAGGCTGTATTTCAAGTGAACCCTGCTACTAAAAGGTAAAATGAAACTACAATATTACAAAAGGAAGGTCTAAAATAACTACACTCTAAAATACACTCTAAAATAACTACATCCTAAATGCAGAAATGTTGGAGCCTGAAAAATGAATTTTCAAATAGCTTTTTTGAAACTCACTCCATTTCAGCTCTTACATCTTTTATTAACAGTTCTGCAAACCCTCTCAGGCCTCTTCAGCAAAATCCTGTTGAGCTAAGTGCTGTGCAAAGAAGAGACTCTGCCTTTAAAAGCTTAAAAATACCACATCCGCATCAGAAAAAGCTGTAGTAATTTCTCTCTAATGAATTTCCTTCCTGTATTTCATCCTACCTATAAAAGGAAAACTTAGTTCTGGCCCTAGTTTTCTATCTCATACCACTCTTGCCTCATGTATTTAATGAGGTAGATAGGAACAGCCACACATGATCTGATAACCACATACCACATCTGCTGCCAGTGCCCTTCCATCATCTCTACCCAAGGGGAAAGTGCTCCCTGCGTGTTTGCAGGGAAGGGTTTCAGCTCAGTAGGCTAAACTGGTTATTTATTTTTAAACAGTGCAATCTCAGCACAATTCTGGGTTCAAATATGGTAAACAAGTATGGGACAGAATAGAGAAATTCTTTACAGTCCCAAATTACAGTTTGGTTAACCAAAGCAGTCCCTCAGTCAGGTCATTACTGATGTTTTCTTCCACCATCATGCCAAACGAACTATCCGAAGTCAGATGATTTTACTGATCAACTTCAAAGCAAAGATGGCTAAACAAACAACCAAAAGAAGCCATAAGGTATCAGTCACAGCGGGGCAGTGTGAATACTACCATATCTCATCATACAGTGTGATATAATAAATAATTACTAACATTCAGCTCAGGCACATGCTCATTCCGTGCTAGATAAATTCTGAACTATTTTATTAAAAACAATCATCTAGATTGTCTATTCAGCATAACTTCCTAGTCTCTATAATCATTTGTTTCAAGTAGAATCAAGGTCTGCATGAGCTCAGCAGTCCATGAAACCTAAGACATATGAAAGCCAATACTCTAAAAACTCTTTTTACTGGGGAAGAACTGAACCTGGCATGAGGTGAAACCTCATGAGGAACCTGGCATGAGAGAAATGGCAGTTCCCATATTTACATCTGCCTCACAGGGTGAGTCAAGCTGACACATTTAGATGTAATAGAAAAATAAAAGAATAAAACAACAAAATAATCAAGGACATAGCTTAACAAATGTAAACTGGACTTGCAGCAACAAAACCCACTGTCACATTACATCAGAGATGTAAGAAAGCCATTTGTGTTTTGAAGGTTAGATAACAAAATTAGATGTATATAAAAAACCCAGTAGCCAGCTGACCATAACAGCTAGTAAGAATGGCAAAGATTTTGTACAATATCTAGAAATCAGAGAATGTATTTTAAAAGCTATCTTAAGTCACATAGTGAAACCCTTTGGGTAAAATGTTCAATGGCCCTGTAAACAGCCCAAAATGCATATTGAGTATCTTTTTTTTTAGTTAGCATGTAATGTGAGTAACTCAAAGCATTTGGGTGATTATGGTATTCACAACTGGATTAACACACAAACACAAACCAGTGTAGCAAAGCACAGCTCCTGCATCCCAGCATTTCTTTACTGCTACATGCAGTGGGCATTTCTTCAGCACTGAGCAACAAGTCCCCTCAACATTCTAACTGATAAGAAAACATTGTCTTATCATACATAAGAACTATTGTTATCAAACAGAATTTTCATTTCTGCATATGAAAATAAAGTCAGCATCAGATACTAGAAGAAATCAATGAGATCTTCCAGGGATTCAGTGGCGGACAAACTGTAATCCAACTCAAGTCAGCAGAGGTTATCCAAATACATGGCAGGCGAACAGCTCAGTTCAGAGGCCATATTTCCTGTTATTTCATTGCACACTCAAAAATTTATAATGATATTCCTTAAAATGTTGTCATCTCAGAATGGACGAGAAATCCTAAATAAGTAAAACCCCGAAAGACAATTTATTTTATTGACAAGTTTGCAAGGTTGCAACAGGTAATAAATAGTAGATTTTATAGCTCATGCTGCATATAGGAAAAAAAAAAAATACCATGCAGTGTTTGCAACCCTCAAATAAAAATATCTTTACTCCAGATACTCCTTGAGTGACCAGAGGTCTAGAACCACTATTTACTACCCAGTCTAAAATGGGAAATATTATTGACAATATTAGAAAACCATTCAAATGCTTTAGTAACAGAGATCATGCAAATCCCAAGACTCAGTGAGACAGGTTCAAAAGAGTCTTAATAAAGTAAAGATTTATGAACTCGCCCAAATTCTTACCAAGTCTCTCCTATAATTTGCTGAATGTTAAAAAAATTGAAAAATACATTTTAAATAATATATTCATAAAGAAAAAGGGGTCATGAAGAATTTACTAGTATCTCTATTACACACTAACACAACATGGAAGCGTAACAGAGGTGAGTGTAAGCTACAAGATGGAGGAAGTTGAATAGGAACTGCTCAAATAGTTGAAATACCTGAACACATTTTCACTGTCTGGAAAGACACAATCAATTAGGAGCAGTAATTTGATATCATAGCAATGTATATTATTGTTTTAATATTCACCTCTGCAAATACAGTCTATAACCAGAAAGACAAACCAAATTAAAACATTGTTTTCCTCAATACTTTCACCATTAAAATTTATCCTTATAACCTTATACCATCAAATTTTGATTTTTGGTATGAAGCATACCTCAAGAGCTAATTAAGAAACTTCAGATCACAGTAATTAAAATTTTTGTAGATAGCTAAGATAGCTTCGAGAAGTCAAGGCATTTTACTGAGGGGACATAAAAACCTCCCTGTGTAGCTGCAAATTGCTCAACATAAGTCTTTACACTGTCATGTTTTCCAGAAATTGCCTCTGTAAGTAGTGCTTATATTAAAAAATATATGATCTCTACCAAATTATGAATTTTAATGGCTACAGTGAAATCAGCATGGTTGTGAATCTACTAGGCAAAACTGTAATTTAAGTGCAACCCACCTAACATGAGCAGTTAGTTTGGAAACAGGCTATAGATCAGCCAAACAAAGTTAAGTAAAACAAACCTCAGCAAAATGCACTAGATGTGGTAAAATTCTTTTTAAAATTATTAACACCTACTGCTGTACACTCCGTGGTACCATAATAAAAAATCCAAATACAAATAAAGGATGTAGAAGTCCAAGCAAGCTCTACATAGCACTTTTCTCTTTTAAATTAGTATAAGATAAACATTATTTAATGCCAAGGTCTAAACAATTAAAAGCCAAATGTAACTATGCAAAAGGTAGTGCACTGCAAATTGACTTGTGTTTGGATGATCTGTGACAATCTGATTAAGAAGCACTCTTAAGGTAATCAGCACATGCAGTATCACCAATTACACAGTACTATTCAGGCATCATACAAACCAGATTCTTTTCTCAACAAACACAAAAATTTCTTCAAATCCAAGGACATATCTTAAATATTCTTAATGGAAAACCAGAATCATTTCATTAGTAAAGTATCTACACATACAATGAAAAACTCGAACACATTTTGAGACAGCTTTTTTTGCAGTATTTTATGATTCCAAGACTCCTATATATTTCTTGCCTTCTCAAATAAATCAGAAAAACCCTTCGGCGCTTACGATAAAAACACAATTCTACAACAGGATTCAGTTCATGCCCTTACAATGCCATGGTTCAAAAATAGGTGTAGTGTATGTAACAGATGTAGCATATGAATAACCTCCTCACCTTAAATGTGATAACTCACAAGCTTAACATTACATGTAAATTTAAGCATTCCATGGAATCAAACACTGGCTCAACACTTCCGTGCTGCAAATTATACACTAATCAAAGATACCACCTTCAGACCATGAGATATTATTATCCAGAGATTTCCAGATCATGCCACTGGATTACAACAGGATTTGATATTTTACTCCAAAAATAGACTTTCTCTCTCTTCTTTCTGCCTTTTAAATCCCTAAAATCCAACAGCCCATTTTTAAAAGCAACACAAACTACTACACGACAGTCTGGATTAGCACTTCATGTCTCTATATGACTTATTTCTCAAAAGTTCATCTTCTTGCTGCACATGTTTTGTTGAGAAAGGCAGGGCAAGTTGAAGTTACTTTTCATATTACTCCATGAAAACGATAGGAAATTTGTGACTCCTCTCTTGACAATAAGAAATTAGGCAGAGATAGCCTCTATTTTCTTTTCTTTAAGAAGATGTTACCTTTTTTGCACTGCATTGCTCCAGTCTTAGCTATTTCCCAGGATCTTAAGATGTCAGCAAGAATTTGTTATAAGTCACCTAAATGGGAGAATCTGTAACTTCCTAAATCACATAATTTATAAAAAATGTCAGCTTCTGTCAGAGCACAGAAAGTTCTTTTAAAGGCATAACTTCATTTTATGGCCCTGGCCAAAGGAAACAGTTGTCTTTTTTTTCTGCATGGTTCATCCCTGGCACTCTATCATTTTCAAAAGTCTCCATTTTTTTTCCCACAGCAAACAATAAAAATTTAAGTTTCAATGTGCTCATTGCAGTCAAGGAATTTCCTCAGTTCCTACTAGTTTAATGAAGCTGTGAAATATGTTACTCTGGAGCACAGATGATCTGTTTGCACAGCTTTCAAAGGATAACTGCACCAGTTCTGAAGCAAAAGGAAAATATCTATTCCTTCCATTTATATGGCCAACAATAACTTCTACATTCTGACAGAATCGTGTGTACACTGGCGGGGAAGGGGAGTTTCAAAACACTTTATCAGGAAGTCCACAATCCAATAAAATGCAGGCTCCCCAGATACTGATCCAAACTGATGCACAGAATTTGACTCTGAAGTTTTTTTTTTAATACAGTTACAGCTATTTTTCTCAACCAAGAACAACAGTTGTACTTTTCAGCATAGATGACCTTAATAGATGTGAACAAATAGGAAACAGAATTCTCGTGAAGGAGAGAAAGCAGTAATATTATTCTATCCAAAGAAAACTCAATACAGTAGAACACTAGGTCTGTAACAACGTACTCATCTACAGCAGAAGATTCAATGCACAAGAAAAAACTCTTACTTACATTATAATGAAAAATACACCAGTGGAAGGTATCTCATTATCCACCTGACAACAATCTAGTGATCTCATAAGGACACTTAACTGAAAACAAATTGCGTCTTTCACTTTTGCAAAGGGAACTCTTTGTAGAATTTAAATGGAGACAAGTAACTCCATATGCATCTATTGCCCATGTAGTAAATCAGGTGAGAAATTGTTATACAACAGTGAAGGCAAACCTACAACAAATGACTAGAAGCAACACAGCTTTACTCTCACCATCAAATTACAAAATCATATAATATCACAGCTTGAACCTGGGTTTCTGAGAATCCAGTGTTCATTTAAAAGAATAAGTAACTTAGTTTTTTAACAAATTTATTTCCTGTCTGGCAAACCCCAGTTATTTACAAGCATTCCACATCATAATTTCTCAGCAATATTATGATCTCGGCAGTTTATCTCTCTGTATTAGCACTGAAGGATGTTAATAAAAAGTATTTATTTAAAAACATATCTATGACAACTGGAAGCTTAGCTTTCTTTGATGAAGGGCTGAGAAATACAGGACTCTAAAGACTTCTAAAGTAATTATTAAAAACATATTTCTTTACTCAGCAGCATTTACTCTCCTTTCAATAGAGGATGTGGGTTTTATTTACCCAAGTCATCTCTGAAAGTTTTACAAATCAGAAGTAAAACACTAACAGCTCCATCACTAACACCTGTTCTTCTTTCCTCTATCACCCTTACTCACACATTCTAAGAAATCAGCTAAAAGATGAATACACAATGCAGATACTGCCAGATAGTCTGACTGAGTACTCACATCATACTCTGCAATTCAAGTGTAAAGCTTGTTGATTTTCTTCCACTGCTTGAAGAGGCAACTGCTGACATCGGGCTGGCCACAGTGCTGCTCATCTGGGTAAACAAAAAAATAACAGCACTTACAATAATTGTATTTCATTTCCAAGAGAGCACATGTATGCTTCACACTAGATATTTAAAAGGAAGAAAAGATATTTGGAGTAACATGGAAGGTAAAGTGTCTGCATGCAAAAAAGAAGCCTATGTGAGGCAACAGAAAGCTTGAGTTGATGTTTAGTGTAACCAAAGTACTGGAAACATGTACTAATTCTAAAATAATGATTTAGAAGTATTCTAAAAAGTACCAGTGGAAAAGCATTAAGATAAAAACACCACTATTCAGGAATAGATGGTATTCACAGACACCAGAATCTCTGCTGCCTGATCATCCTCTTATATTCCTGCATATCCTAACCACCAGTAAATCACAACCACACCATCTCCAACAAGGCCAAGAGAAGTAAAAGAGATTCTCACAAAAAGCCAGCTAAAATTTTATGAGCGCAGAGATCAGAAAGTTCCTTTATAAAACACCCTCTTCACACACATAACTTAATTTCTTAAAACAGAAATGCATTAGAAAGAGCAAGATCCGACCACCATCATAATACTCATAGCACTGAAGGTACTATCTTTATACAAAGTACTTTACAGCTTTTCTATATAAATATCTCATTCAAGAACTCCAAAGCAAATCCAGGACAATTAACTCTTATTCTATGAAGTAATTAATTAATCTACATTTTCCTCTTTAATAATAAGCAAGTCAAATGGCTTTGAGCTATTTAATGTTTAAAAAATAATTTACTAAAGTTCTGACTAAGCAAAATTTTATTATGGAAAACTCCATTAATATGTACAAGGGAGTTTCATTTTTCTCTTCAAAAAATTAATACAAAATTGCATCATGTCTAAGTCCCCTGATAAACAAGCTATATTCTCACTATATTTCTTAGTCTTCTAGTTTGTTACACACTACTAACAGTTGAGTTGTACTGCTCATTTTCTTGCACTATTAGTAGTAGTGACCATAAAAGCTTTATGCTGCTACAGCTTGCTGTGCTGTAGGAGATCCTATCTCTCTCCATTTCAAAATTCAAAGTGTAAGACTGCTCTCTAGAATAGAAATGCATTCCACCACTTCCCAGGGCAGCCCGTTCCAATGTTTGACCACCCTTTCTGTGAAGAAGCTTTTCCCAATATCTGAACCTCCCCTGACACAATTTGAGACTGTTTCCTCTTCTCCTCTAGATTTGTACACAAGAGAAAAGCACCACCCCACCTGGCTCTCTCCTCCTGTCATGGAGTTGTGCAGAGCCAGAAGGTCCCCCCGAGCCTCCTTTTCTCCAGGCTAAGCCCCTTTCCCAGCTCCTTCAGCTGCTCCTCATCAGACCTGTGCTCCAGACCCTTCCCCAGCTCCGTTCCCTTCCCTGGACACTCTCCAGCCCCTCACTGTCCTTCCTGAAGTGAGGGGCCCAGAACTGAACACACCCCTCGAGGTGACCTCAGCAGTGCTCAGCACAGCGGACAGTCACTGCCCTGGCCCTGCTGGCCACACTATGGCTGGTGCAAGCCAGGTGCCATTGGCCTTCCTGTCCACCTGGGCACAGCTGGCTTATGTTCAGCTGCTGTTGACCCGCCCCCCCAGGTCCTTTCCCACTGAGCAGCTTTTCAGCCACTCTGCCCCAGTCTGCAGCACTGCACGAGGTTATTGTGACTTCAGTACAGCATCCAGCACTTGAACTTGTTGAACCTCATAAAACTGGCTTTGGTCAATTAATCCAGCCTTTCCAGATCCCTTTGTACAGCCTCCCTACCCCACCCAACTTGGTGTCATAAGTTTAATTTTTTTACTAATGCTTTCATGTAGGTTATCAGTTCAGTTGATCTTCAGGCAGATTCTAATTTAGGTCCCATCTTGCAAGCACTTACGCACATGTGTAACTTGAATCACAAGTTTGCTCCCACTCAAGTCTGATTTTAATCACATGAATAGTTACACACAAGGCTAAAGTGTTGTCAGGATCCTGCCATAATCAGCAGTTACCAGTCATCTAACCTAAACAGTCAAATTAGTGAATTTAAAAAATAAAAAACAAGTAAAAACCCTCTTTAACAAAGAAAGGTGCCAGTATTTATAGGAAAGCTTTATATATCCATGGAAGGGAGCTAAGAGGAAGCTGCCTTTGTACCCACCATAGCAGAAACAGCCTAAAGATTTAGAAATTTATATGTATTTATTGTTCATCATTTGATTGGGACTAATTAGGATTAATTTTAGTAGCTATATTTTTATAGCCAATACCACAGTACCAATATTCCTAAATAGAGAATTAACAGTGTATTCATTAAAAAGTTAATAATGTTCAAAGATTTAAGGAGGTTTTTTTTTTAATTTAGAGCTTTTAAAAACTAATTACATCACTTGAAGCATATAACTATTTTCTTTGAACATCCATGGCAGAGATTGTGCTTTATCCATGAGGTTCTGTTCTGCTAATTTATGAAACATTCTCCCAAAATTCCCAAAAACCATGGGGCTCAATTCCACAGCTGCCTCCTCAGAGCGTAAGACCTGTAATTCATGCATGTCCTATTCTAAAGCAAATCCTTTCCTGGGTTCCTGCCCTCCAAGTGGACAAGAACAGGTCAATTAAAAAATTTGAAGGGCTTTACATCTCAGTGGTTTGAGAGCTGAAAGCTTATCAGCTACTGCTTCACTACAAACTTGGGTCCTCCTATTGCAACCAAACGATTTAACTTTCAAATCAAGCAGGTGTACAGCATTTTCTTGACATAAAAAACCAACAGCTTGTCAGGCTTCATCAGACCCTTTACAATAATTACTTCCACAGCCCACATTTTGTTTGATGGTTTAGATAATTAACTTCTTTACACATCAAAGTCCCATCCTCCGTATGTTCTATTTCCTTTCTTCTGGACATTAAAAAAAATAAAATAAAAGATAATTCAAAAGTAGAAGCACTCTCAAATAAATTTTCTTCAATACGTACAGCTATCACGGAACTGAACAGCCTACAGTGATCTTCAATGGGTCAATATATTGTATTTGTTTTAGCTCCAAACTGAAATGCAGCTGTTTGCCATATTTTATAAAATGAATTCAGATGTTCAGATTAAGTCACAGATTATTTCAATGTGATGCATTTTAATCATGAACTCTAGCAAGAAGATAACTTCTGATTAACACTATTTGGACTGGTAATTTTGAGTTCCTATCCAAGTAGGCCCAGCTTTTATAAATTCTTTTCTCCTAAGTAAAACATTGCAACCAAATCTACAGTAAAATACACACATTCAAAGGTATATAAAATCACTAACATAAATGTTTAAAAGCATCTACTGTAATCTCTATGTTTTTTACACTGAAGAGTCATAACAGAAAACACTTGTTCCATATGAATCAGCATATTATCAGTTGAGGGAAACAAATTTTAAGCCATTTCTCATCAGGTTTAGGCCCATCCCTCTCACCACAATAAGATACCTGGGTAGATTTCTGTTTCATAACCCTCCTTCATATTCATATCTACTCTGAAATTACCAAGCAATATTAACTTACACTAACTTTTCTACAATCAATAAATGACCTGTATAACCCATGTATTTATTCAAGATCCAGCTGAGAGACAAAAATTGGAATTCCAGTACTCCTAAAACATGATATAAGGGTTATACATTTAGGCAATATCTTATACTATATTAACATGTAAATATATATACTTTCTAACCCAAACCATTCTGTAGTATCTTACAACTCATCTCATTCCAACTCCCTGCCATGTACAGGGACATCTTCCATCAGACCAGGTTACTGAGGGCCCCATCCAAGCTGGCCTTGAAAACTTCCAGGGATAGGGCTGACTCTGTTCCAGTGTCTCACCACCCTCACAGCAAAGAACTTCTCTTTTTTTCCTAATCTTAACCTCCCTGTTTCAGCTTCAAGCCATTCTCCCTTGGCCCATCACTGCACACCCTCTCCAGCTCTCTTGGAAACCCTTTAGGTACTGGAAGGTGCTGTGAGGTCTCCCCTTCTCCAGGCTCAACAACAGAGACTCAGTCAAGGCTTTTGAGATACTACTCAGACACCTTCACCAATCCCCACTGCTGAAATGTCACACAAAGATCAAGGAGAAAGATGCACCCAAACAGTCACTACAGAACAGTCCTCTAACAGACGGTCTGGCAGCTGATCTAAACTCACTCAGAAAGAGCAAAAGTTAGTAGTAATACAATTTTCACTTCACCACAAGAAAAAAAATACCTACGTTTGCACTGGGTCAGTTTAAAACAAATGCGGATTTGCAGAGATTCTCTCTGATGTCTCTGTTATAGGCTAAAGAAGGCACAGGAGTACAAAAAAATAGCAGCATCCCTGCAAAAATTTTTACACTGAGTAACACAGAGTAGAAGTTACCATTACAATTATTTAATTCATCAAGCATACATCTAACATGATTATCACATCAGTCTTTTCATAAATACATTTTGCATATAACCCAAAACCATGCAAAAATTTAAAGACTGACAAATTTTCATTTATATAAACTCAAACAAAACAGGAAGGAAAGAAAAACCAATATAACTATGAATTAACACAAAATCAAAATTAATGCTTTTGTTTCCACACCCTCTACTTCACAGTAATTAGATTAACTAGTCTGTTACCACTGAGTATTTCATGGCCTCACCAGCTGACAAGAGGGTATAGGATAAGACATCTTCTAGGACTGGAGATGTAAGAACTTAATTAACTACAGGAAATACAGATTTTTGTTACTGCACGTCTTTTAAAAAACAAAAACACACCATAACCCTGCTGAACACATGCAAGACTGGCTGAGTGTATGCTCAAAACTATAAAAAATAAGAGAAAGTTAAAAAAACCCCAATACCCCACAACTAAGTGCAAGAGCACATATACTGTTTTGCTTGTCACCCACCTCCCAGTAGCACAAATTAACTGAAAATTAAAACACTAAGTGTGAAGTCCTTAAGTACTCCTGAGCTGTTCAAGCAGGCTGGAATTAGAAACATTCTAAAGGGTCTCAGATAAGCACAGTGCATGTGTGATCTAATGACTGATAGTATACAATGGAATTACTTTATCATCCTCTAACCTGTTCAGGTCAAAAACTACCAGCTTTATGGGCAACAATTAAGAAATGGTTTTGCTTACAGGAAATAGGATGAATAACTTTCATATTTCCTAAGCACAGCATCTTAAAAAGCCAAGCAGATAAAGTAAAGGAACTTTAACTTCCAGGGAACAGTCAAACCAAATACAGGATTAGAAGCAATCTGTGGGCAGGCAGGGACACATCTGCACCAGGTCTGCACACAAGAATATTGTTCAAAGCTCAGGCTGCAATCTCAGCTTTCTTTCATTTTTAATTAATTAACAAAGTACCACAAAGCAGATTGCATGCACTATTCATTCTAAGGATAACACATTACAGCTGCTGCTGCTGCTTCCATTTATTACTTGATAGACCAGATTCTTAGGGTAGTTTTATTTTAAACTGAATACCAGAAAGAAAAATTCATCTTATAGCTGTCAATACACAGCCCAGCTTTCACCACCCAGACAAATAAGCATCTCATCTTTAACCATGACACTCTCTTGGAATAGAAGATGCTTGGAAAGCCCGCACGAATACAAGGAATACAACTGAACATAATTTCCCCTGTCCATTTAAAAAGCAATTCAGTGATTCATTCCCATCTAGAAGTTAGAGAAGAAACATGCATGGCTGATAGCAACAGGTAAAACAAATTTTCTAATATATGTAGGCGTAGATTTTCATCCAAAGAATAACACACATCCTAATGATTTTATCTTTAGAACTGTCCTGTTCAACATCCCTGAAGATAAAATAATCCTTCCAGGTGTCCTTGTGCATTACTTTTACTGAAGACCTTACATGAAAGCAGTAAACAAGCACAACTTTCTCACTGACTCAGCAAGGAAAAGTCACTAAAGAAACCTCAGATTAAAATAAAACCTTCTGACTCCACTGTGTGCAACAACTGCTGTGTTTTACTCAAAATGACTCTGCATGGCCTCATATTTGAAGCTACTATTTGTCCATCCCCATGTTAGACATGACAGTTACTTAAAGTTTCTTCTGAACCAGGCCACAGAATGGTCTGGACTGCTGAAAGAATACTAATACACACATGTGACTGTTTTATTTGAGACTGGGAAATACAGAGAAGAATTTTACATGAGAGCTCTGCCTTCCCATCTGGAGGTGTTTACAAACACTTCTCAGACTTTCCAACTCCAGTCTAATCAGAGCTCTGTCCTTCTCCAGAAGTGATACATTTGTTTTTAACAAGGAAGCAGACAAAATGAATCTAATATATACACCCACCTCCCTCGGAACTGAATGTGCACGGTTTTTTGCAGAGCTTTGTGCAACATCGGCAGTTAATAGCACTGCAAATTAAGCACAAATGATTTTTTCCTTCCTTCCTAAAAATACTTTAAGAAAACAGTGTAAAGACCAAACAACCTGAAACTAATGGCCAAGTTCTGACAGCTTCCAGAATCTGACTCTTATAACCCTGAATTTATTTCAACTAGCAATTGTTTTTTCTCAATACACTGGTATTCCAAACCTCCTATATGAATGATTTAATAATTGTATAGAGATGCAATTCAGTGGTCATGACCTTCCCATGGGAACCACTGGCAATTTTCAGTGAAGCAAACACAAGGTGTATTCACAGGTCTGGTGATAATAAAAAGCTTCCAAGTCATTAAGGACTTGCATACTTGATTCGAGCATGCAAGGATGAACAGGGTCCAATTGTGACTTGCTTAGTATTTTGCTTTTTCTGATTAGTAAAGCATTCCTGTATTAATATGCAGTGGTCAGGTTAGCCCTGTCAATATGTTTTACTACTCAGTAAAACTGAGCCAGCAAGCAATTCCTTTAGTGAGCATGGGTCCCCCTCTGCCTTTAGTTCCATTTAAAATAAACTTTAAGGATTTACTAACAGAGGTAGATTTCCTGTGAAGCATAACCAAGTTATCATTAGCTTTAAACTGTATTTTCCTTGGTGTAACTTTTCTGTCTAAACCTTCACCTCCTTTCAAAATAGCATCTTCCCAACCTATCACACTGATTACATCGGCCCTTCTCCTCTCATCACCCTGAGCTGTGTTTGATTCACTATGTGAGATACAATTAAAATCACTCCATAATATAGTTCCACCCTGACCTTAATTGAATATTCTAGCATATCAGGAATATGATCAAGTTATGGCATCAACATATGTATCTAAAATTCCTCATCAAGAATGAGCAACCAAATCTATAGCTAAGATTATTAAAAAAAAAAAATTCCAATTCTTGTTGTGGGGCTGTTCCTGTTGCAGGAATCACTGCTTGCCACCATAAGTATAAATTCTCTGGAGGAGAAAATGTCTACTTTCATTGTTGTTCATCTATTCAACATCTAATTCAAGTAAAACTACAGGAAAAACAGCCATGGCTTTAATAAAAGGTCAAAGCATGAAAACTAGATCTTTAGAAGCTGGTCTAAGAACGTGTCAGTAACATTCAGGTCACCCAACCCCTTTTAGAGATGTCATAGTCACATATGATATCCAGTAAGTTCCTGCTAAAATGCATTCTTGTTTACTCAAAAATACACATTTCTCCCAGGTATACCTCAGTACTGGGCTTAATCAGAAGAATTATCAACAGAGCTCTTCATTGTTAAGTGTTTTTAAAAATCATATGCTTGAGTGACATTTCAAGTAAAAAAGCCTACACTTCAGCAAAAGTCTATTGGAAATCACATCTTCCAAACAAGCTCTTGGCCCCTTTTTTCCATTACTGCTACTTCTGTGATGGCTTAAGGAGCTCTGTGTGAACTAGAAACTTTGCAGCTGACTCTGTGAAAGTCTGATTGTAACCAAACACGATACTTCAAACATATGCAAAATACAGGGGTAGAGAAAAGCCAAAGATTATTTATAAATAGAAATTTCACCTGTGATAGCTTGCAAAAGAACACTTACTAAGATTACTTAAAATTAATAATGACTCCACGTAGCACTACAAATGCCAAGTACCTAAAACACAGATAGAAGATCAAATCAATATCATTTTCAGTACCTTTGACAGGCAGACTTTTTTGATCAGCTCCAGATAAGCTTGTAACTGAGTCACCACTGCGTGGTTCCATGAGAACATAGGCCTAACTAATTTCCTTTTCTTTACATGCTTGTGTATCTACACATTTGGGTATTTCACAATTGCAACAAGAGCATTAACTCAGTTATTTTCTGTGGTATAATTAGGCTGCCTGGGTTTGGCCTCGTGCCTTAGAACACCCTTGCAGTGATGACCTAGAAAGACACCGTCTAGCTGGTCTCACTGCTCGAGGGCATGACAACAGAACAGCAACAACGATGTTCTGTGCTGCTCTACGCTGTTGTATGTAGGCAATTCTTAAAACACTTGTAGCTTGCTAAATTACAGCTTGCTTATGCTGACAAGTTACTAATTGACTAATCAACTCTCAAACAGCTCCGTTTTGTGCTACCCAGAACTGAGCCCAGGAGAGTAATTCAGCTGGTTATGACAGTCAGAGGCTCTAAAGGCCACAGAATCCTGTGAAACCTTAAGCAGTGTCTTCAAATCCATAGATTTGAAAATCACAAGTTAAATGCCACTAAAGGATTTCTTGTTTACTTCTCAGAATAACTTTGAGCTTTTCCTCCTGCAGTTTCAGTATATTCTGGTTAGACCTCAAGCTTTTCTTCAGAATCATCATAGCTAAGAACCTCTTTAACTGAAAACTAACTTTTTTAAACTTCCACAAGCAGAGATAGGGCTTTCAAAAAAACATAATTTTATCCTGTTACAGTTGGAAATGCTACTTCTGGCCAACATTCCCACCTACACAGCAACAAAACACAGGATAAAACGGAACCAAACTAAAACCAAATATGATTTGTATATTAGTAACATGCAAATAGGAGCCTGTGTAAAGTCCACCAAAGTTAACAAAAGGACTAACACTGCCTTCCACACCACTTGGATCTGGCCAACAGCGAAGAAAGATGCAAAAATGGAGACAGGGTGGCTGCACTGCATCCTGCCAAGTAAGCACTGCTGCCTTAAGCCAAAGGGAAAGCAAGGCCTGTACCAAGAGAGAGACTGATGTGGAAGTTACATAAAAGACTTCAAAATAAAATTTTAGCGAAACACCAGCATGGCTGCAAACCTTGAAACAGATTCACTTGTAGGAAATCAAATGTCTCATAATAAATCACTAACACTAATGCCATGCAGCAAACTTGCACTGTCTGCAACATCAGTTCCCTGCTCCCATTTCACAAACACAGTAATATATATTTTGTATGTATATGTGCTTTGCAGCCATTGACTGCAAATCATCCATTTGTGTAATTTCTAGGAAATTAGAAACAGTTGATCTGTAAACAGGAAGTATAAAAATATTCTAAAGTGGAAAAATCACTTATAGCTAACACAGAGAAACATTCTTCTGGACTGTCAGTCCTAGACTTTTAACATTTATCAATGATTTCTGTAAGGACTAATATTTTCTATAAGGAACACTATAGACCTTATGAGAACATTCTGGCATATCAGGAATACCATTAAGTTAGAGAATCAATGTATGCATCCAAAACTTCTCATCAAGAATGAGCAGCCAAATGCATAGAATTCCAAATAAGGAATACCACAGGATTCCAGTTAGGGAATCACCACACCTGTTCAGGCAAAATAAATAAAATCAATTTCCTCCAGATGAAATTTACAAACTAGTCACATTTCACAACATCAGAGTGACACGAAGAAATTAACAACACCCAGCAGTACACAGTGTACTGCAGGCCAAAGCTTGGCCGCTGGCACACAATTTTAAAGAATATTAAAAAAAAAAAAGAAAAAAAAAAAAAAAAAA
>VXBC01010283.1:173451-246555 GCA_013399945.1 Ploceus nigricollis | reverse complement strand
AGGTCTCTTCCAACCTAGTCATTATGTGATTCTGTAATTATATGAAAGATATTCTGTAGTATTACCAAAGATATGAAATCTGCATGGGCTGTTCAGCCTCTGCAGTCTTGAATCAAATCAAAGATTAGTTGGAGTAGGGTGCATGGTGCATAGATTTCACAAATTAAAATATATTAATAGTTCTTCACATATAACAAGAAATGGCTTCAAAACACATTGCACTTTTGTTTCTTTAATAGCAACTGTCACTGGATTTCTGCCATGAAAAAGTTTTCCTGGAAAAAAACTTCCATGAGGACAATTTTGAGATACTGTGAGAAATGTGGATGAGATGCAGATGCAGCCCTTGCTTGACCTAGGAAATGTTCAGATATATTTTATGGGGATTAGTTAGCCATACCTCAGCCTTGAGGATTTATGAATGTTGCCTAGGAACAATTCTGTTTATTTATTTCAGTGCATACTCAGTCATTAAAACAAGTCACTGGCAGCTAGAAAGAAAAAGTGTTCTCAAATTACTAGCAATGCATTCTCAAGAGAGATGGAGTGGTTCCCTAGTCATAGTCTTTAGTGCTGTGCATTGTGCAACTCCTTCCACTTGTAGGCTATGAAAATATTTCCTTTGAAATGTAATGGTTTTGTGTCTGTGAGAATGCATGGAATTTTTCTACAGTTTTCTATTCTTTTTTATGTCTCAGAGGATGCCATCAAGGAGGCAGAATACACTTTTTTATTTGATTGAGCATCCCAACCCCTTTGCTTGGTTTCCTCTTTCCCCATGCTCTCAGCTGTCCTGTTTAGATACTTTTGCATTCTTTACCTCCAATGATTTATCAGCAACTCTAATACCTTTAAGATATAGAGAGTACGTAGAAAACATAATAATGGGAGGAAAAAGAGGAGAAGGGCATAACAGAAACACCCAGAGACTGGAAAATATTAAAAAGTAAAACTAGGGCGAAAAAAAAGTATATTCCCTAGAGGAAAATAACATATCTGGGAGAAAAATATACAGAAAGGAACACAGATAGACTCTGGCAAAGAGAACTGCCTCTGATACATCTGTCTGACCTTGTTTCTTGCAATCTTATATGTTGCAGGTTCAAGAGAAGCACAATGTTAATGAGCTCAAACAGGAAAGGAGGGTTATCTAAGTCCTTGAGTGTGAAAGAAGTCTATTTATCTAAATATATTTATTTTTAGTGGGTTAAGGTACCTAAATGTACCCAGGTACCTAAATGTATTCACAACCTCTCAATAATAATATTTCAACTGTGAACATACAGTCTGCAAACTGAATGCAAGACTGGAAGAGTTTCTGGGTGCAGACATACTTGTTAGGGTATCTGACCAAAGAGCACTTGGGCAAAGTGCCTGAGTCTGATAAAAATCGTTTGAGATTGAGACAAATGCTGCCCAGGGAAAAAGCCTGCAAACAGATACCAATGCTGTCAGTGCAAGTCTGCTGCGGCAGCTTCTTCTCAGTCTCAAACAGCAATATGGCATGGCTTGCCTGGGTCCTGCACCTCACAGGTGTTTCCTGATGGGTAAAAGTATCTGCTAAACACTTAAGAAATCTAGGGTAAAGGGGGTGCTTCCTGTTATCTTTGAGTGAATGGTGGAGTTGAGAAAGGTGGCCTGCGGATGCCAGTCAAGCAGGTCCAGTAACTGGGAGTCACAGCCACCTTCTGGAGGGGAGCTTGTGAGAAAAAAAGCAGCTCCAGGAAAATTGGAAGGGGCTGTGTGAGGGGCTTCTACAGTGGCAGATGGGAGCAACGGAACTCCAGAGGATCAAGCAACCTATAGTTGGACTACCAATACTCATATTTCACTTGGCAAGAAAGAGGGTGTCAGGAGACTGCTAGGTTCAGAGACAGACAGCTCTACTAATTGCTTCTTGCCATGGGTGGTCAGCCGGAAGTTGAGTCTAAAAGATCCCTGGTAGCTGCAAAGTAAGCACTAACAGCTAAAATGCTTTTGAATTTCTCATTTTCACAGCAAATGTCAGTTTTGTTTATGAGCTCTCTTCCTGCTGGTATCCTTCAGCCTCACTCCTTACACGAGCAGCATGTCCTGCTCTACCAGACTGCATCTTTAGGGTATCCCCTTTCTCTTCTCAGTCAGTCCTATCTTTTCTGGTTACACTGAGTTTATGGCCAGAATCAATAACATAGGTAAGGCATGAATAATTTATATCCACCAGGATCAGTTTTGGTCTCCCACAGGAGCCTATGAGAGTGATCATTTTGTAAATTCATCTCTCAGGTTTGTGTACTCACTCTGCCACTTCACAACAGCCAGAGTCATGAGACAACCTATACTTCTTGAAACATGTATCGCAGCTGTCTTTGCCTTGTCAATAAAAAATTGATTCTGCAGATGGGTCTTATTGATATTGTAGGAAGTTTAGCCACATAATTTTTCTTCTCACTTTCCTGCTTGAAGTCATTTCTAAAATACCTATGTAATATCTCCTGCTATATGAAACAAAATATATATTTGGCCTGATTCCAGCTATATTTCTTTTGGATTTATAGTTGTTAACTGTCTTCTGTTAAATAAGTGCTGATTTACATTACCTTGAGTCCAGCTTCACCAGCCATTATCCCAGGCTTCAAAAATATCCTCTAAAATCTCTCTCAGGTATTGCAAAGTTAACCCACAGCAGCAGACGGGTTAGACAACCTGACTCATGTTAACAACCAATTTTTTTCCCCATCTATTTAATAGCTCATGAAGTTTAAAAGCCAGGTTCCTCAATTACTTTTTGCATTTCAACCAATTCATTCTAGTAACGTCTCCCTGTAAAAATGAGATAACATGCTGTAAAGATAAAAGTGTACCAACGTGCACTTTACTGAATGTCTGCATTATGGGGGTTCTGCATGTCAGAGCTGCTGTGCTAGTTGAAGACAACTTGAAATAAGCCCTTTAATTGATCTGCACATCAAATGCTCTGAAAAATGTAAAAGAGGGGCTTAGACTGTCAGTAGTTTGGTTAGCTCACAGTGTATTGTCTCCAGTCTAATTTCTTTAATGTGCATGGTGATAACAATGGCTAAAATTAATCTGCTGTCATGTGTCAATAAATTTCAACAACAATTAACAACTGGTTGTTGGAAAGTTTTCTTGTATTTCTTTCTTGAATATAGAATCACTAAAGTAGTGTCAGGGTATTTTAGCGTAATATCTCCTGGGTCATTTGTAATGCCCACTTTTCTATGAAACATGCCTTTTCACCATCTCTGGCTGTCACAGAAGTTCACAGTGTTTATAGAGAGGAAAAACATTGGGAAATCATTCCAGTGTGCTGCAGGCTTTCTGAGAACAGATGTCAGCTAGACATAAAAAAAACCCTTGGCTCAACTGAGTTTACCTTATAGATATCCTTGGGCTATTAAAGAAACAACCTTGACTTCTGTTCCCCATCACATAGAATTAGTTTGCTGTTGACTTTATGGTTGATCTAACACCACTGAGTTTAGTAGTCTTATGCCAGGGATGAATTCGGCCCTTGGTCTCAAAAGCAATCTTTCCCCTTGTGTGTAACAAAAACACCATATGGTGAGTCCTTGGCTTGGTACCCATAGCTCAGCTTGCTATCACTCCTTTGTGATGCTGTTGCTGGAAAAGGTTAGAGCCTGCAGATCTGGTTCAGTCAATTCAGAATCTGCAACAACAGAGGGTGAAAAGGGAGTTAACAGAGAGCTTCATCCATACAAGTCCTCCTACTCATACTCCAGGGGCTTTACAGGCCCTCATACAGGTTGAATTGTTTACTGTTTATGAAGTCACAGACTTGAGATGCACATAGAATCAGAACAACAATCATCTTCCTAAAACGTTCAATTATTCCTGTAGTTCAGTCAGTGAGACATTCCTCCTCCTAAGTACTTGGAAAAGCAGCAGTGCCTGGATAAGCTCCTTTTCACACCACCTCAAATGAAGACCTTTGCCATAGAATATGTTCACCAGTAGTACAGCAAGGAGTTAGGGAGCCCAGAGAAGCAGCTTGTCATAGTGCACAATGTATTCACAAACAATCCAAGGATCTTCACTGAAAAATTCTCCTCCCCATGTTGAAACTGTAAGCCAGGAAACTACAGTTACATCAATATATCTGCTGAATTTAATTGTCCAAACTGCTTTTTCCCTATACTGGTAAAAAACCTGTGCTTGCATGTTGCAAACTAGGTGGAATTGTAATTTGACCATGCCAGCTTCTTCAAAGCCTCTCCAGTGGTTTCCTCCCTCAAGCCACATCACGGTATTCCTGTGCCATGAACTGCAGGGCTGCACCTCTGCCTTTTGCCATCTGTCTTGTAGCAGGATTAGCTCCTGTTTGGTCTGGTTTTTGCCAGCCTTTGACTTGCTGTTTGTCTCAAGCATGTCTGCAGTTTCTCTGCTGAGCTGCATGTGGAAAATAGCTTGCAGATAAAAAATGTCAGTTTGATGCTTTCAGCTCTCTCCCCCTGAAGCTGTCCTAACACATTCAAGACTTCCACTGTTGGATATCAAAATACTAAATTAAGGTTTTTTTCTTCTTTCTAGATGGGTTTGTATGTAAAGAAGAATTCAAACACCCTTATATATAAAGAATGATATTGTTTTATCCAAAGTTTTAGGAAGTGTTGGGTTTCTTTTGCAAATAAATTAATTAGTCTTTCACTTAAAAATCAATCCTTTAGGGACTTTTCATGCTGTTTCCAATCATGCACTTGTCTCAGCTAAGCTTAGAAACAGAGAGACAGCTCTTCAAACTTCCTGTATCATTAAAATTCACAGAGCATTTATGGAAGAACCATTAAAAGATTTATTTCAATGTTACTGGTGGGGTTGTTTTCTCTTGTTTTTAATAATTGATGGTTCTTTTTCCTGAAGAACGAGTTTGTACACTTGCAGTATGGCACAGAGGAAAAATCACAAAGCATAGATGAGCCCGAGAGATGCTACCTCTTCTGAGTCCCTCCTCATTTGAGGGGGAGAGGTAAACTTTTCTGAAGAGCAATTCTGGAATAAAAGCCCATTTTAAGGCATATAAATCTTCTCCCAAAGGAGCTGTCTCTGTCAGCTGATGACAGACCTGGAGGTTAAAATCTCCAGTACTAATGTTAGCCTTTGTGGACACCCTTTCCCATTGCAGGGCTTTTTACTGAACAATCACCTACTTTCTATTTCACAGATTTCTGCCTCATTGGGTGCACTGAAGGGAAGAACAGGCTGTGTCAGTACTTAATTTATTTTTCCTGCCAGCCTCTCTGTCAACCTGTGGTATTTTGCTTTATTTACTGCCAACTGTTCAGACCCTACTCCGAGTGCAGAAAACATATCATTTTCCAATCCAACTGTGAGATGAGAGGGTAGGATTGTTCTCCTTTTACTAATCAGAACATAAAGGGCAATTAAATTACAGACATAAAAGAAAACTATAAATGCCTTGAGACACATGAGCAGGGTTTGAATGTTCAGAGCAGAGCTCCTGTGGCTGGGGCAGTATCTGATAAACATTACGGAGTCTTCATTCTCTGTATGAACCAGTACCAGTGGAAGATGAGATCCGCAACTTAGCAGAGGATTTTCCAGCTTTGATGGCTGCTGTATCTCTGGCATGTGTGGGTCCATTTCTGCACTTGGAGAGATGCTTCACCCTCCCCTAGGCCTGTGTCCCTTTAGCTTCTTCCTACCCCATCCTCTTATGAACTTCTTAGAGGCTCTCTCTCTGCAACCCTGAATGCCATACCCTCGTCTGCAGATCTTTATTCAGCTCTTTGCATCCTTTATTCATCTCTGCATGTGTTCACTATTTTCAGCCTTGCTGTCCTAGTTTCACTGTGTGTTTCCCTCTCCCAGCACACTTCTTGCTCATCTAGGTCTTTTGCCTTGTAAGGCTGCATTTTCCCATTTCAGAGGCTGCTGTTCTTTCTCCTAGGCTCCAGCAGCAGCCACGCTTAGAGCAGTGGAATGGGCATTCTTATAGACCCATTGCTCATAGCAGTCATAAGTAATAATTTCAATAAGTAAAAATTTCTTTTTCAGAGTCACTTTGCACACTCTTCAGAAGGAGGAACACTGGAAACGTGAAAAACAGTAAGGATTTTTTTGCAGGCTAGTAAGTTGACCATGCTTTTGTAAGCATTCTTTGAAACAACTGCTTTCCTGAATCAAAGCAGGAATATATTGGAAGGCCTTATTCCACAGAGTCTTGGTCTCAATGGAACATAAACCAATTACTAGTCCTTGCTGCTATTGTTGGAAACTTTTTAAAAGAAACTTTCTAAAAGAAACTCTGTCTGAAGTGCATTTGCTGACATGGAAAATTTTAGCAGCAACAGCTGAAATTTGACAAACTGGTAGATAATTGAATGCAGGATCTTACACAGAAAGTGTTAGATGGCAGCCGTTTTTATGCTCATATTCCTACTCAGCTCCATTTATAATGTGCCACTTTTCAATTGCTACAGTAATGGATGAGAAAAATATTATTCAACTTTTCATCATTTTCTTGCAATTATAAATGGAATACTTACATTATTAAGTGTATCAAACTTTTCACATAAAATGAGTTGATGGTTTCAGGATATTCTTATTTGGCTTTTAATGACAAAATGCATAACACTATTTTGAATTTAAGTCAATAGAATATGTAGTCATGGTACTTTTTTAAGTTATTATGAATATGTTATTTTTGTTACTCAAGTTCTATGCTTTTTCTACTTTTTTTATTGTTTGATTTTACACATACTAATGTGTAAACTCTGTTGTAGAAAAATTGTGTTAGCAGGAAAAAACAGGTTATTCTTTTTAAGGTAATTGTTTTGTTGAATCAACATAAACTGCTTGCTCTTTCTCTAGACTGCTGCAACTCATAGGAAGATTATGAGTCATCAAGCAGCAGACCTCTGTAAATGGAATAGGAAATTAGATTTGTAAGAGCTTTTCCATTTAGGCATGGAAACTGTTCTAAAACCAGAAGCATTGTTTGAATCTTCATGAAACTGTTGTCATGTAATTACAGCTATTAAAGAAAGTTCAAAGGGCTATTTGGGTAGAGCAGATAAAATAAAGAGAGCAGAGATAAACCCCACGTTTATCAGAGGAAGTAGCTGTTTAGCTGGAAGGGCTTGTATCCCTATTTCATTTCTTTTCCATGACACAAGAAGACAATGTTCAGCCTTAACCAATAGAGAATAGACAATCTTGAAGAAGCCCTGAGGTATTTTGTTTCAATACCCTTACTTTAACAAATGCAAACTGGCACTCTCCAGTAACTGTGCATATGCAAAAACACAGGCTGGGGCTTTTCCCCTGTCTGCAGAAACTATGGAGTAATCAACCGAATGCTCCACAGAGCTCCTACCCATCTGCCATATGACACAATTTAATAAACTGCATTTTTTGTAATCCCCAGACAAAATTTGCACATCTGTTAGCTGCATTAGCCACCTGGGCTTGTAATAATATTTCTGAAGTATTTTAAAATAAATGTGTTTCAAAAAAGTTAGTGCATTTCTTTGAAATTGTCTATCAGAAAAATGCATTCTCAAAGTCCAAGTTTGCAGTGATTACAATTCAGTTTTCTCACCTTCACCTGCTTTCAAGCAATAGGATAACTCCTGGGAATCATGAGCATAGATATTTATAAGCTACAGGAAATGGGTCTAGACAGTACCTGTTTCTCCTCCTATCGTAATATCTCTAGGTTTCCAACTACATAGGCCAAAAAAAAAAAAAAAAAAAAAAAGGANAAAAAAAAAAAAAAAGAATGCTTACTTGCATCGTATTTGTCAGCCCTTGAAATGAACTTCAAGTTTAGCAGTGCTTACAGTTGCAGGGCAGTGCTAACTCGTGATCGGAGCACAAGGTAGTTTGCCTTGCACAAGCTACTGACTTTTCATTTCTTTATTTGTGGCAGGGGCTTGGCACACTACAGCTCTATTTGCTTTCTGTGAAGCAGAACTCTAGGTCTGTCCTTGTCAATGGTTAAAAATAGCTGAGAAGACAGATGTTCTTTAATGGGAAAGCAGAAAATAGGGCTGGGGCTATAACTTTTCCTACTCACATTATCAGACAATTACCTATGTTTCCTGAACTCTTGTGTATATCCTGCCTTTGGGGTGCTCAGTAACACTGATAGAAAGACACGTGATGTAATTTTTATGCACTGCAATACTGAAAACATATGTATGTTACAGCAGAGCATCCAATGGCTTTTGTATTTCTGATACAGAGATTAGTACATACAAGTTTTATTGAGAAATAGTATTTAGTTTCTGAGACATTAGCAGAGTGCAGGGTCACTTTATTCTTTTTTTCAATTCACTGAGTGTGAAGAAACAATTAGGAGTTTTAACTCGATATCATTGAAATATCATTTTCTTAGGTAGTGTTCTTGGGAAGTTAAATTTTATCTTTACTATATACTTTACACAGTTTCCACAAGGGGTAGATGATTATTAATAGCAGATCTTGCACATTTAATGAGCACCTGCTATGCAGTGTGGGTCGGTGGTTTTGATGAAACATTACAAAACACTTACTATAATTAGTACAGTTAGGCCTTTCAAAAAGCTGCCCTGTCTGTAGAAAATCAGATTCTGAAACTTACTTTGTGGTGGTTATACTACCTGCTGATCTAAACAAGTTTCTGGCTGTTTGGGCAACATTTATTAAATTGACAGCTTTTCTGGAGAAGTGCTTAGCAGTAGTGGTTATAAACATGCAGAAATGTCCATATTTGATTAGGCCAACTGCCAATTTATGCATCTCTCCTATCTTTGACAATGGCTTGTATGAAATTATTCAAGGGGAAATGCAAGAGATTGCCTCCTATACAAGTACAAAAACCTCATTCTTAATTGAAAGTTTCTTTTTAGTAGTCCTCTAGTACATTCCCTGCAAGCATATGTATGACATCTAAAATGGGTGGTCCTTATCTAATTTAGCTCTCTACTTGCTTTTTCCTTGTGAAAAATCTTTGTTCAAACATTCATTGTATGGAGCAGCACTGCTATGCCGATGCCACACTGCTAAGTTTGGACATGGCCTGTACGTGACCTATTCACTGTCTCCTTCCTGCTCCATCTTCAGTCTGCCTCATTTATTTACTCTATCAGTTCTGCATGCAGAACAGCCAAAAAATCCTCCCTTATACAGAAACCCCACATCTCTACATCTGTACACAGCAAAAATAATTAACAAGAAGGTCCTTTTTAAGTTTCATAGTAAATTGGATTACTAAGATCATGACATACATTTATTTATTTATTTATGAGGGATTTTTTAAACAATATTGGTTCCTTTCATGCAAAAGCTTTGATTTTGTCTAAGGTCTTTCTTTAAACCAAATTAACTTACACCAAATGTTGCTGCTAAGAAGGCAACATTATCCCAATCTGAAATTATTTGCTTTACTTCTGAAATATTAAAATGTTCTTTGAAATGCTCAATCAAACAGTTCTAATAGGAATTTTTAAACAGTTAATTCTGCAAAAAATGTTCATGTTATTTTTGAAATACTCTTCAGTAATAAGTTCTGAGAACTGGCCTTATGTGTTTGCTTGTTGAACTGAAAAAAAAGTTAATATAATATTTTGTTTTAGCAAATAACATCCTTGGAATGTAACTGTGAAACCATAAAAATCACAAAATAATTTTTTCACTGAAAACTCGTTAATTCACTTATGAAGCAGATTAAATTAGCTTTAATTTCAATTTAAGCCCTTCCAAAAACTTATGAAATAACTGTAAATTATCTTATAGAAGAAAATATGCTGCCATTTATTAAATGAAATGTTGGGGAGATATTTTAACAGAATTTACTGCAACCACACTGTCTTCTAGTTTCATGACCTGCTATTCTTCCAAATACTATGGCGAGTAGTGTTTTAGAAGCCCAAATTCTTGTAAATAAATAACTATTCTGTTGCTGAAAGAAATTTATTGCATCTTTTGGTTTACATTGTACTAAGACTCTCATATTCAAACCCCAGGTTTACTCATTTTTGCTTGAAGGACAAAAAACAGAGAAACCGTTTAACACAGAGTATGATACATAAAGCTGTGAGATTGCTGTGGGCAACTTGATCATTAACTTTGAAATTCAGTTTGACTAACTTTTCCACGCACATTATGCAAAGTTATATTCATATTCAGCAAATATTTCCAGCATGAGAAAATATTGGTTCAAAATAAACACATGGAAAGTTATTAACTCAAACATTGAAAATATGTTTGCAAATACAAGTGAAGTTCTACCTTATGCTTGTAGAAAATTCACTTTGCTTCAAAAATATAAACATTAAAAGGAAAATATTTTTAAGATAGTATTAGTATATACCAGTTTCTGCAGTTTATTCTTCAGTCTTCTCTGTTCACAGTTTGACTAAGTAATTGCCAAATCTGAACTAAGCATATTTGTGATGTTGGTATCTTATGATTATAGTGCGATGCATGTAGACATTTTGTGTATGCCTGTATCATCTACACGATGCTAAGAAACATTCTTCCTTTCATGCATTTTGGCTCAGGGAAAGCACTTCTTTTAGCAGGGTCAAAAAGCACTGCAGGAAGGATGCCAGCTCAGGCTGAATCATATTTACAGTTTGGAAAAATCAGTTCCGTTTCCAATTAAAAAAAAAAAGAAAAAGTAAATATTATGCTAATGTACCTAAAGACACTAGCATTAGTTTCTTATATATCTCTTGGGCTCAAAGTACAGCAAATGAAATAATCTGTCATCTCTCCACTTCCCAAATCCCTATCATTAGTTCCTAACAATCATTTGCAAAATGATGGGCAAAATATTTCATATATTGCTGATGTGGCTTAGGAAAAAAACTAATAAAAAAAGGAGGGCTTTGATCAAAGACTCCTCTTGAAGAGAAGATGCAGTTTATTTGGAGGTTAATAATCTTGGAGTACTTCAATACTTTAGATCTGCTACAATGAAGTTGTCAAAATATTTTTAATTTCAGAAGCCTTGACTTCAGAGAAGAAACTCTTACTGTCACAATGATCCATGACCTAGTTACAAACACAGACAGGGTAAAGTAGTACAAGTTCTGTACATTGTTGTGTACAGCTGTGTTCTGTCACAAGTAATCTGCAATGAAAGCAGAGTAAGCTTTTCCCCTCAGTTCTTTTTCCTTCGCTGGCCTTAATCTAGTTTAGGAATTGCCCTAAGAACATGTATGTAGCACTTACATCAAAATAAGGTAGATAAACCAAATTTAATGTCCCTGAGAGCCAAATAGCTTCACACACAAAATCCCAAAGCAGGAGAGAAAGTTGTTCCATGTTTCAAGGACCTAAGAAATGCTTTTTCTTTCAAATGAGTAGTTCAGGCATAGATTACTTTTCAGGGATCAGAAAAAGCACCAGAGATTGCTTTTATATACTATTTTCAAGTCACACCTGTTCACCATGAGGCAAGATGTCAGAAAATAATGAAGCAACATTATACATATTGAAGTTGCAAGATGGGAAATGGGAATCACATCAAAGGTCTCTGAGAGATGAAACTTAGAAACAAATGAATTTCTGACACTGAAGAGTGAATAGACTATCTTTGAAATTCTTTCTTCAGTCATTGGAGCATGCTAAAAGGTTTTCTATTTATTTTTTTTCCTTCATCTTCTTTTTTTTAAACATCTCTTATGACAGAATTAAGTATTACAAACACCAAATTCAGTACAGCTGCTGATGTAAATTTTCCACAAAACAAAAAAATATTACACTGGAATCTTACATACAGATGTAATACATACTTAATGTATTTTACTGACCTCAGTATGTGTTCTGGATAAAACTACAGAAAGATTGCCATTTCACATATTAGTCTCTGGGAATTTACGCTGTAGTGGTGGGCTTCAGCTGTATGTTTCCAGATTTGTTGCCTCTTGGGAAGTGCAGCTGTCTGCAATTTTTGCATTTGGACCCCTGTACAGAATTCAAACACGGTGATGCAAACTAGTGTGAGCACTTGCAAAAGAGATTAGTCCAGCCTACTAGGGAGTCAATCAAAATTATCCAGAATATTCTCATGCTGGGCTGCTGTAGCCCACATGGTAGGTGCTGTCACCATCAAAAGCAGGGAGCTCATTTCTCTGAGAACCTCTCATTTCCCATTTCTCTGAAGTGAGACCCTGTAATTGGCACTGCAGCTGCCGCTGCGCTGACAGGCTGACGCGTACAGTGCAGGGGATCAAACTCAAGGGCCTGAGCAGGCAGTGCAGCTGGGGGAAACAGCCCCACTGTGACCTGGAGGATCCCTGGGCTTGCTGGAGACACGCCATTGACTTCAGGTGAGGGCTGGGGCCAAGCAACGAGTTCTCATGTTTTGAACATTGTTGGACTTCCATGTCACCCCAGCACAGAGCATGCTCCTTTCATTTTCAGCAGAGGGCTTTCAGCTACTCTCTTTAGATACTGTAAATGCTGCCCTGCACTGAAAATAATCCTCTCTTCAGTTATTTTTGTTTGTAAATGTCACAACATCATAGATGAAACCTTGGAAAGGTATGTCTTTTTACCCTGTATTAATTCATTGATATTCTAATCATATTTAATGTAAAAGGCAAAATATTTCCCCTGAATCTCTGGTCAATTAACTTTTCAATGTTCTTAAATAATCCTTTGCCAGAAACATTAATGCTTATAGTAGTGGAAATTGCTTCCCAAATCCACAGGGTGTTGAAAGTCTTTGGAAAATAAGATATAACAAAGAATATTATAAAATAAAATATAGAGAGGAGCTTATTTCTTTATGGAAAAGTCAGGCCTGCAAGTCAAAGTGAATTTAAATAATTGTTTTCCAATTTTTAACAGACTTGCAAGAAAGACTATTGTTTCCTTTGACATAGTAAAACAATTTTGAGAACAGGCAATCATTTGAAATGACTGTGTAGGTGTCATGCTTAGCTAATCATGAAATGTCATTTTCAAAAACATTAATGTATTCCTCTTAGAATGGGAGTCAAAGTAATGCACTTTGTAAATGAGATCAGCATTCATTAAGTCTAGAGAAATACTATTCACTGGCTGCACCATAATGCTGGATCCTGTCTTCTAGTAATAAAAGCTGTCATGCTTCCTCCTATGAAGTGCTTGACGGCTGAGCACTGATAAGATGAGCAAACAATAAAACCCACACATAACCCCTACAAACAAACAACACTCCTGCAAAGAGAGAGCAAAGCTGTAATAGCAGATTATAGAAATTCAAATACAACAGTGGAACTAAACTTCCAAGATGGGTACAACTTTCTAAAAAATTGTTCATGTATTCACATCTTACCCAGGTCAGTGGGATAGGGGGATTTGTAGTGCTCCTCGAGGAAGATCCAAGCCTGGAAGGTCACATTGTGATGGTTTTTAATCAGCTCTTAGAATGAGCAAAATATATTCTGAACCTGTTGTGTAAATCTAATTAAACAGTACAGCTCTTTCTATTGCATGAGGAAGCTTATTCTAAAGCAGTTAAGGAGTACTGTCAGATCAAAACAAAAATATGTCCCCCACAACTGAGATGTACAGCTCCAGACAATAAGAACACTTTTATTTTGGATTTAAGCAATTCTGCCTTTTTTCCTACTTTTTGTAAAGTTCTCTCCATAATCCTAACGTGCAAATTTTCACCATCATTTAGGGATTAGTGAAAGTGAAATCCTGGAACACAAAAGCTAAAACCTCTCAGACTTCACTTTGTTTACTTTCTAAAGCAGTTATTTATGTGACAATGTTGATTTTTCAGTAATTCATGCATGAACTTGTCAAAAAAACCCTATTTCCACTTTCCAGTAGTACGGTAAGTTTTTTGACATACATATTGGTGATAGACTGAACAAATAAACTATCTGGAAAAATTTTAGAGGGTTGAAAAATAAGGACATTTTTCCAGACCAGTAAACTGCTTCATGTAGCCTTCTCATAAACCAAGAGCTGCCAAAGCACACATTAAAGCACACATTTTCTTCTGTTTGTACTTTTGTACCATAAATCACAATGTCAAAGCCTGTTATATTTTACTGCTTTTAACTTTTAGGCTGAGATAATAGAACAAATATATTTTTCTTGGAATGATAGGCACATAATATTTTCTGATGAAACACAACAAGCAACTATGGAGTAACTAACAATAAAGATGGTGCAAAATTTATTCTTCTTGTTGTCTGGAAGTGTTGTTTATAATGACAGGCTTTGTGCTAATACCCAGTAGGCAAAGTGTACTCACTGAGGCAAAAACATAGGAGTATGTATTTAAAACTTTCCCGATGTACAACCTTCTTTGTTAACATTTTAGAATTTTGCCTACAATACCTTTTTGATACATGAAAAGGGCATTTCATTCAACATTCCAACTCCTGATTATTTTCCAGTTACTTAGAGAAACTGGGCAAAGTAACTTGATTATAGTGGAATAAAGACAGATTTTCAATCATGCATAAAATTCTAGAGAAACTGAGAAATGCAGTTTTAATCAGTGGTGGTTTGGGACTAATATTACCCTTTATTATATATGCCTGCACAGCTTTTTCAAAATGAGTCCCAGTCTGTTCTCAATTGTTACTCTTTAATTGCTTTAACACTTCAGTGTTTATAATCATAATGGTGGAAATAGAAACAGTTCAGTGTGACTCAATTGACCTATCAGTTTTCTAACTCTAAGATTTGTCTTTTCTTCCCTGCAACCTGGATCTTCTCCTCAGGTCCTCAATTTTAGAATAATCATACTTTTTTTTTTTTAAAAACATGGCATTTTATTTCGGTGTTAGCTATGAAAAGAAAGGCAGTCCCCATTTGCACGGAAGTATGACTATCTCTTATAAAGTCCTTTCCATGTGTTAGTAAGTATGAAAAAAGGTGAGTATTCAGATACTGAAGTAACAGGCCCTAGTTCTATTGACACAGAACTCTACTAATGTGACTGAAAGTTAATATGGTTTTTATTTGCTCATATGCTTTTTCCTTTAGGACAGTGTTAGTGTCCATCTTATATTTCTTCCTTGTCAAATGGGAACCATAGGATTTCTGGTCAAAAATGAGATTAAAGGACTTTATCTACCTCTGCTAGGCAGATTTCTTGGGAAAGCATTGTTCTTTCAATTCATTGTTTGAATGTTAAATCAACTTTGGTTACTATGGCTCTACCTGAATTGTTGGATAAATTTGGTTCAATGCTGTTTGTCATGTTTTGGGTCATACCTGAATTATTCAGTGATCTCATAGGTATCCTCACCATGCAAGATACAGTTAGTCCAAGGGAAAACAAAACTCTTCATTGACAGTCACTAGCATTTGAGGACACTAATGGATCTCACTGTCCCCTCTAATATTTTGCTAACATGAATTGAGTGAACAGTCAAAAAGGCAATCATTGCATGTGAACAACTCTGAGACATTGGCAGGATCAATACATATCACCGCTAGTCAGCCAGCACAGTGTCTGCAGCCTGCCATTTTCATTTATTCTTCTTTTTTTTGTTTTCATACAGAATTCAGAAATGTTGAGGGTTTAATAAAGGTGTATTGGACTTGTTTCAAATTCACCCTTTTACCTTTTCTTTCTAAACTTTTATTTTATTTCTGGTAAATTAACTTGGGTATCTATGCAGAGCTATTTTTCTGTATACTGTATATGCTTCTGAACCAACAATATTCAAGGCAAGTCTCTCTTAATTTTAACAGCTATTTATGCTTGTTAGCCTAAAAATCTTCTCTTGCCCGCTGTTTATGTTTGTTCTCTTGTTTCCTTTTCAAAGATGCTTGTACTTCCTGAGAGAGATGCACTTAGGGTAAGAAGCCATGTTGCCATTCATTTTCACCCCTGCTTTCATTTCTGTAAGAAGCTGCCACTAACAGTGCATGTGTTGAGTCATTTATCTCAGTATTGGAGGATGTAGCAAGTGGACTTGTTCCTGTCTCTTGAAGGAGAATAGCTGCTTGAAACAGTCTTCTCATCAATCCCAAAGGTGAGCTGAGAAAATTAGAATGGATAAGTATAGTTATCACTGGTGCTATTCTATGCAATCATTAATGAAGAGATATGCTAAAGGCTGCTTCATTTAAACCCATCCTGAAAACATTTCTGTAAGAGTCTTGTCCAACAGGTCCCTTACTTTTTTATATAAAACATATAAATTATTGCAATAAACACGTATGTGTTTCTAGGTATTTGGAATGAGATAAAAGACAGAGAGGTAAGGAGCACCCTCTCTGCTACATTTGCATGACTCGTACCAAAGAGCTCAAAGAAAACCAGTTTCCAAAAGGATAAACGCAACACAAATTTTAACACTAATTTTCTCTTGCTGTGCTACAAAGTCTTTAAAAGCTTGCAAAAAAATGATTTATCATTTTATTGTATATTCATTAAGGGATGTTCTTTTCAATTAAAAAAATAATAATAAAAAAGTGCATTATTTTCCTGTTTCCAGTAGTGGAATACTCAAACCTAAACTTAGCCAGCAAAACTTTTCCAGCAAAGACTTTTTCTTGTGGAGCAATAGAATGCCCCTTACAAACAAGAAAAATGCCTGAGCACAGCTGAATCTACATAAATTTTACATTAAAATAAGTCCTTGTGAAAATGTTGTTATGCTAATTGCCTGACTTAGTATGATATCATGTCAAAATGTAATCATCCAAATTCATCTCTAGATCCAAATGTGTCACCAGCTGCATATATCAGCAGTTGAGTTACGTGAGCCATTCATATGGCCCAGTATGTAATTTGTCTAGTTATTTATGTGACCTATATAAAACTAATTTCTTCCCAGGTCAGGACACCGCTGCAAAGTTGATTAATGCTTTTGTCATTTCACATATTGATTATTGTAATTCACTACTTATTGTTTCCCTCATTGCATGTTGCACAGGCTTCAGCTTATGTAAAATGCTGCTGCATGTATTGCAGTCAAATTATAAAAGGTTAATAACATCACTCTGGTTTTAATGAAACCTTGCTGCCTCACTGCTCATCCCTGGAATAAATACATTGTCCACAACTGTCAGTGTAATGTGTAATCTTTCTGAACATTTGCTGACATTGTGGAGAATGACCTTCCTCTTTTGTCACATATTAGTTTCTTGCTTGATAACTCACGGGGAGCTTGCTGACAGCACTCAGGCATTAGACAAAACCATGACTAGTTTCTTTCTGAAACTCTAATGCCTGAGTTGGAAGGGACCCACAGTGATCATCAAGTCCAACTCTTAAGTGAATGGCCCATGGTGGGGATCGAAGCCACCACCTTGGTGTTGTTAGCACCCTGCTTTGACCAAGAGCTCATCTCAGGGCCACTCATCTACATTGCTTGGTTTTGTCATTCACTTTAACCGTGCCCTCTGAAATACTCTTTTTCCAGGGAAAAGGAGAACTATAAAGAAGATTGATCATAGTGTTTGTGAGTTGTTTATTAAATTTAAGTGGTCCCACTTAACTTTTTGGAGTCATAATCTGTTCCAAATACATTTCCCCTGTTTAATGATGTATTTGAGTCTCTGAGAGGTGTGCTAGGTCTCCTATATTTTCCCTAAAATCTGGAAACAGAGCCAAATAACACATTTTAAAGGAATTCAGGAAATAAATCTATTTAAATACTCAAAGTTTTCCAAAACTAGATTTTATTTTAAGGTTCACATTATCTTTAAGAAAGAAAAGACCAGCTTATCTTTTCTATTTGGTGCAACTTAATGAGTATGTAAATAGGTAAGTAGACAGTGAACAAAAAAAAGTGCAATTTGTTTCAAGAGTTCTTGAAAAAGCCATGCTTCCCTTGTCTAAAGAGAGTTGTCTTTCAATACAGGTAGGATATATTTACTTTCAATAATGGGGACAGTTTAGGAAAGGCAGGTGTTTAATAAAAGTCTACTGTGAAGTCTAAACTCTGTATATTTATGTTATGTGACATTATACAGAACTTAAAGAAACTGTAAACATAAGGAAAAATAGAGTGGCAAACATACAGCATATCTTACTGTTCTACATAGCTCACACAAGGGGTTACAGAAAAAAAAAGATTCCTGGGCATAAGTAATTATTTAGACAGTGATACAATGATTGAGTGTCATTTTATGCCGTTAGCATATTTTTGATTTAACTGAGTAATAATGATAAAGTGAGGGCAATTTCTGATGATTAGCAATTAAAAGAAAACATGATGGCCTCAGGTTCAGCTGCTGCTAATTCTTAAATTATGTCTGAACCAAATCCAATTTCATTATTTTAAGTTGAAGTCCATTTCCTTCCCATATTTTAGTGTGATTGACAATAGTGAAGATTAAAACATCTTTTTTTTTTTTTGTCCAGAGACTTATTTTTTAGATGCCCACACAACAGTGTGACTCAAGACCTGAAGCAAGCTGGTAGAAACATTTGAGAAGTAGGCCAGGACATGATGTTCTGCAGTTAACATGGGACCAGATTTGGAGCATGAGCTTGTAGTGTCTTTTATGGGACAGACATCAGTTGCCTTACTCCTGTTGTGCAGAAAGAGGGTGTTGCTGTGGATTTAAAAACAACCTTGATATCAAGCACATTCCCCTGAGGGCAAGTTTGAAAACATACTCAACTATAAACAGGATTTTACTTCAGGATGAAAAACCTGGTTAGATCATGCTCTCAGCTGAAAGAAACTGGGGCTGAATTTTACTTGAACATTCACCTGTCAGGTTTTGTTAACCTGCTTCTATCCTCATAGTCAATATTCATTTCGAAGACATTTACAGTAATCAGTGCAAATGTGTAGTAGGCACTAAGTTGAATTCTGGACTGAATTTGTAGGCCATTCCTTACTGCAGTGCAACAACAGAGGAAAAGGAACTGACAAAAAGAACAAGAAACTTTTCTTTCTGCAGACAGAATAAAAAAATATCAGGTGAAACAAAACATTTATTTAATATTTTTATTCTAATATTATTATACCAATAATATTAGTATGTGGTGAGTTTACTCCTTTTCTCTTGATTTTCAACATAGTCTTGTTTAGGCTGTAAAAAATTGTGAATTTAGCAGATTAACTTTTGAAATTGAATGACTAGAGAGTTCCTGCTAGGACTGTTCCAGATCTGTTTTTGCACAGTTGATATAGTTCCTTTGGACTATTTTTGCCAGCATAACAAAGAAACAGCAATATAAACAAATATTTTAGGTAGGCAAAATGGGCAAAAATTATATATTTTATTCAGTTTTCTTCGTATATTTGAATCTACTCAAATATAACACTGAAGCCAAGAAACGTCTTCTATTGTATCTATGGGAGAGTATAGACTGCTAAAAATATTGGCAAAAGAAAAATGCATTTCAATAGTACACATTTAATAGCACTGTTTTTTTTCAGGATCAACCAGAAGTACTCAACACCCTGCAGTAAATTCTTCTACCATGTATGAAGAGAAAGTAGAGAAGTTAGGTTGCACAGTGAGCAAAGATGAGATGATCAGAGAATGAGGGTACCTTGGCAGTTCCAGCAGGGTAACAGCCAAGATGGTCTTTCCATACCATAATAGGTGTAAATCAACATTCTTGGCAGATTCACACAGGCAGTAGAGTAACAGAGATGTGAAGAAGATGATAAGAAAATGAAAGAGTTGTTCCATACCCTATGGAATATGACCATAAGCATAATGTTCAGCATATAGAGCTTGGGGAAGACAGTGGAATGTGGGGATGTTTGACATGATTGTCCTCCCAAGTAGTTGTTAGGCAGGCTGGAGCCCAGCTTTCTTGGGGATGGCTGAACACCTGCCTGCCCATGGGAAAAGGTGAATGGATTCCTTGGTTTGCTTTGCTTGCATGTGCAGCTTTTGCTTTACCTATAAACCGTCTTTATATCAACCCACAAGTTTTCTCACTTTTACCTTTCCAAATCTCTCTCCCATATATATGTGGTGGGGAGTGAGCAAGCAGCTGAGTGAGACTTAGTCGCTGGTTGGGGCACCAACTTAACCCCAGCTACTTTCAGAAGATCCGTCCTTGTGGGTGAGGAGGGCCTGATGAGATTCACTCATTCCTTCCAAGAAATGGATCAGGAAGCTCTTAGCAGAACATTATGACTGCAATAATAGGGGAGCACTCAATAATACATCGTGTTCTTACTGTAAAAACTTTTTCTGGTGGTATAAAGTTTCATGTTGCCATTTTGAAATGTTTCCCAAAAACACTGCAAAATGAAACCTTTCAAAATTCATTTCAGACTAAAAGTTCAAAAGATTGTTTCAACTTGATAGTAACAAAAATTGCTTATGGGCCAAACATTCTCTTAGTAATTTTATTTTCTAAGAAATATTAGAATTTCTGTTTTTAAACAAAGCTAGATGCTTAAATCATAGGAAATTGAAATGAAAATTCTTACTTTCCCCTATTTAAACTAATGTTCTTCTTAGGATGAATGCTGATGAAATGTATGCTTTGCAGAAATGTTAAAGGTCTGTCCTTAAAAGTATGTAAACCAAAATGTGTTCTGACAGGATTAGTAGCAATGCACATTCACTTGAAAGAGTAAATTAAATTCTACTTAGTTCTAATCCCATTCTGATATTACTTAGGGGGAAAAAAGGCAGAATGTGAAACATAAAGGCTAAAATTTGTATGAGAAAATAAAAGCTCTGCCTATTTTTTGTCTCAGTGTTTTCTGATAGTTTGGTTTTTGCAGAGTTTCTTTGTTTCACTTTTTTTTAGTAATCTTCAATGCAGGGAAAACATTACTATTGAAAAATATGTAAATATATAGCACATGTTCAGGAAACTCAAATACAGTCTAAACAATCAAAAGACCATAAAGAACATACTTTGATTTTGCAGAAAATTACAACTCTTAGAAGTGATGATCTGAATCATTGTAAATCTTAGAAGTAGAAGCTATATGACTGTAACTTGGTTGTGTTCAGATAATTCAGTTAGATATAAATTCAGATTTACAGACTAGCATATGCTATTTGCTTAAACAATGTGTGTGAAAATAGCACTGAAAAATCTGTCCATACTGTAGCTGAAAGCCAACAACAAGTAATATTTAACTGATCCCAGCTATGCTCTTAATTGTTCTTACACACTTTTTACATCATTTTTCCTGAATTTCAGTGCGCTAATAAGAGGTTTCTCCCAAGAAAATATATCTAGCAGTAAAAATGAACAAATACATAATGTGCAGACTTTGATCTAAAGGTGATTTGTCAAAAAAGCAGGTTCATGTTGAAGGTTTTGCCTGTCCATACTAGAAACACTGCTGTTGGAAAATGCAGTAATAATTGGATAAAATTTCATGTTTACAAAATAAAAATTCGGTGCCATTTTATAAGCACATTCTGCAACGTGATTTAATGGGTGCAAGGCATGAAATTCATTGCTCAGAATCAGAAGTATCAAAATGCTGAAGGGGAAGATAGATCACAGTTAGTAAGAGGTTGCACCAGTCACGGCGACTGCCCCAAAAGAAACATGATCGTATCAAAGGCCAAATACACACCCTTTATACACACGCAAATGAGTGCATTCCACAGGTGGATATACTCCACATGGATACATTGCTGTATCACAATAACCATAAATATCAGTTAGATCACTAGATTGCCTTGGCTGAAAGAATGATGACTTGTGATAGAAAGCCATTAACCAAAGTGTCACAGATTTGCATACTTTGTTCTCTCCAGGTACCCTACTGCTACACCCAGGTAATTAAGCCCTGTGGTTTTAACCTATCAGTCTATCTCAGTCTATAGATCCTTGCAAGTTACTGCACAGCTTTGAAAAGCATGAAAATAGTCAAGAAAAGCAAGCACCAGTGCAGGAAATCTTCTCAGAAGCCAACAAACACACAAATCTCAAGAAAAGCAAGTTGCAAAATCATCAACAAGACCTAGCCATGCAAGTGCTGGCTGTAGGGACACAGCTAAATGGAGATGACTAATGTATGAAAGGTGTGATACTCTGGAAGGCTGCAAAGAAATTGTTTCTTTAATCTCTGGAGGCAAGTAGCCATGGAAAGAGGAATCAGATATAAATTTAATTCAGGCTTTACCACTTCTGAAGCAGAATTTCACTGTTTTTTCCTGGAAGTTTTGAGATGGAGGGAAAGTGCAGGCACACATACTTCAGCACAGTCAGTATTAGGGTGACATCAGCACAAATACAGTTGAATTAAGCAGAAGATGGTAACTTTAGTATTGGAGATGTACTTAAAAGTCTTGTTATAGAGCACATTAAACTAAAGCACTGCAGATCACAGCTGTTTTGTTTAGACCCTAGAAATATCATCAAAAGGGGTCATGAGTTTGGGATGACTCATTGCTGCTTTTCATATAGATCTTATTTACAAGCAAAAATGTTAAGAGAGAGCCTCTACCAGCAGCAGCAGATTTGACTCAAGGTTCTCCCAGCAAACCAAGGGTATATGAGTGTAAATGGGGTGTGACAGTGCAGCTCATAGCTGTTCAGCAGGACATAAAGCCTCAGTGGCCAAGTCAGCTGCTTCTTGGTGGAAACACAGCAGCTAAACCAGGACATGCTTTGAGTCTATGACTAGCACTCAATACATTTGGCACCCTTCCTATTTGTCCTGGAAATTTTGAGGTTCTGACTGTTTCATGTTCCTCTCTCTGTAATAGCTCCTTCACACAAAAGGACTAACATTTTGTGATTTTAGGAGCTCTGTAGGTAGCCAAATAGTTGTTTTCTTTCCAGTATCAAAATTCAAAATAAGCTCAAAAGCCAGACTTCATTCTGTTCCCTCTCTCAATGTCCTATACTACTGCAGTTCCACCTTCTCTCTGGAGGATCCAGCTTGTCATATTTTAAGTGTAATGAAATATAAGAGGACTGAAGAACCATGCAATTTTGCCCTTTGAATGACTTTTGACAGTCCTTTTATCTCTTAGAATCTCACTTCTCTCTGCAGAATGGGGGTAATGGGTTAATTTTCATCTCAGAAGGAGAGAATGGTGGGATCTAGCAATGAGACAATTTTGTATAAAATTAAGTAAGCATTCTGGTATGGTTCCTAGAAGCTGTCAGTAGCTTTTCATTATTATATTTTCTCTCTAAAGCACAGTTAAGAGTTTTTGTTGCCATTAGTTACACTTTAAATACAGGGTCTGGGCCAAATTAATGGTCTCAGTAACCCCACAGATCAGTCAGTGTGAACCTGCTGAAGTTATTAATGATGTTACACCAGAGCTCAAATGATGGAGGGAAAACGAGATTCATGCCCTTAATGTTAAAGGTGACCTCCTCTATGCATACACACTATGAAAATCTACAGCCCACAGGCAATTTGATTTTCTGCCTGAAAATTACTGTAGAGACTTCAGTATCTGAGGCAACCTCCTCTGCTTTTTCTTTTAAAGATCTGATTAGTATGAAGGGCAGAGTGAAGATATTAAAAATCAGATCAGGACTGAGCTAAGAATCTGGTATTAAGAGTGCTTTAGCTTTAGAAATAAGGCACAGTTCAGAGGCACGAGGGCAGTTTGTGTATGTCTGGTGGTTTCTGATGGCATGGAATCTGCTGCCTGCATTTTCCTTCTCATTAACCTGAGGTTCCCTGGAGGGAGAGGGAGTCTCTGGTGCTCAGGCAGTGTCAGGCACAGCTAGATCTGTCATTTGTTTTCCTTCTGAGAAAGCATAAAATTACTTCCATCTGACTGGTACCTTACTCCTGCACCACCCATGGCATGTCCCATGCATATGCTGCAGTCCCCGCACCAGGATGTGTGGTTGGACAGATGTAGAAGGATCTTCCCCTTTGCAGATCCACATGACAGAAAGAGAGCTTGGCTGGTGGCAAAATAAGCTAGAAGCAACATATTTGTGGCCCAGGAACCAAAACAGAAAAATGAAGAGGAGACAAAACCTTTATGCTCCCTCACCCATTGTTGACTGTACAGAATGGGTCACACCACGCAGAGGACCACAACACTTCCTATGTGGCTGAGTCACAAATAGCAGCACACACAAGACAACAATACACAAAATGAAAATGTAGGCTCTCACATGCACTTGTTAATGCAAGAGCTGCTTTCAGGGTAGCTTATCAGAGCGGTTTGTTTGGAAATCAGATATTTTCCAGGGACTGCTCAGGAGCAGACAGAAATGTTGGCATGGGCTGGTCAGGCCAGCTGGTCTTTCTGGTGGCTGGTAGGTCACATGAATTCATGGGGTGCACTCAAAGAGAAACCAGACAAGTCAGGCAGTCACCATGAGATGTGACTACTTAACACTTCAGAGTAGATTTCTGACTGTCTACATCAGATTTTAGGAACCTATCTATGGACACCCAGATTCCAAATAAATGTGTTTGCAGGTATCCACTTTTCATGTTTACTACATTATGCAAGCTGTTGATTTTTTTCAAAACTCATCAAAAAGCATCCAGGGAAAAAAAGTTTCTATGCTCTCATTATGGTGTAATTCAAACAATTATTCAAGCTACAGTTGCCAAGCATGGCTCACTGACTCAGATGGTAACACAAAAGTCCACAAAACCACTCTTGCTTGCCCTTATTCGTAATTGGAGTTCATAACAAAAGACAAGTCCCACAAATTGTTCAAGTGTGTACCTGAGAGACAGAGTAAGCTCAGAATAAGTAAAATGCATTAAAAAATAGTTAAAATATTTCTGGTGTAAATGAGCCAAGATTTAAGGGCTCAGAAAAGAGGAAAGAAAATGAAAATGTCCTGAATTACAAAATTTTAGATCCCTCAAATGAGAAAAAGATAGCAAATATGAAGGAGCCAGGGAGCAGAAGGTACTGAACTCCAAGCAACAGTTAGCAGCTTGGGATAGAATAAATAGAAGTGACAGGTTGTAACAGGGAGGTTGTATCTCAGAAGCCACAGAGAATCTCCAAAATCAGTGAAATGGGAGCACAATATATGAAGGGGAATAATAAAGCTAAGCTGAGAAAAAGGTCTGATAAGTGGAACAGAAAGCTCGCAGTGTAAAGCTTAAGAGGAAAAAAACCAAAGCTGAATCAGGTGAGAGGAGAGAAGATAAGACAGTTTTGATAAATTATCAGAATTGTAACAGCTGAAATAGAAAATAAATTATATAGCTTCTTCATCTTACTGAGGAATAACTGGTGACATTTAACAACATTCTAGCAGTGGGTGGAAAGGGAAAAGGGGGGTCAAGTTTAGCACTCTGCTATTAAGCCTGAATGACTGGGAGCATGGTAGAATTATCTCACAGTGATGAGGAATGGAGAGAGGGGAGAGATAGAAAGGAAATTAAGGAACATGGTATTTATATAAAGCTATTTTTCAGTATGTGTAAGAATAATTAATAAAACTTGGTGTAAAAGCTTATTTTATCTTCCTGTACTCCATACCTGTCAGGTACAGACTACAATAGAGCATACTAACTGCACAGCACTCTCTGCTCTCAATGAGCAAGAGCAAAGATAATTCATTTTCATGTCATGTATCACTCACAGCTGTCTGCTGTGATTGCAGAAGTCAAATTACCCCATCCTACATTCACACCAAGCCAAATCTGTTTGGGAAGAGGGGGACAGAAAGTGGGCGTGTTAGTAGCAGATAATTTGCTTCCTGAATATATTTATGAGGTCAAAATGGGAACATTAATAGTCCTGTGGTATCTGATAGTATTGAATGTGTAGGGCAAATACTCCTGTACCGCTTCTTCAAAGTATAACACATAAGAGCTTAACTTTATCTTATTAAAGCATGCTATAACATCTTGTAATTTTCTGTGTACTTTTCTCTCTTTCTGATAACATAATATTAGTCTAAGCAAGCATCTGAAAGGGTCTTATTCCTAAACGAAATTGAGATGCAAGACACATATGTCAAGACTCAAAGAAAAAGGAATTTTAAAATTAGCTATTCATGTTATTTGGCCAATGCTCTCTCCTGTGCTTTTCTGCATTCTGGAGACCTCAGAACAATATTCAAAATCTAGGTAGGGTGCCTTTTGCTGTAAACAGAATAAGTCTTTGATTATTACTTTAGTATTGAAGGCAATTAATTGGTGGTAAAATATATTTTTTTCTTTTTCAGGTCTGGCTACTGTCGTAACAATCAAATATGTAAGCTTTCTTTCCTGGTGTAGGCTGTTCAGGGATTCAATCATGTGGGGGAATTTTTCAGAACAAAAGCTAAAATTATGAATTTTGTAATGCTGGCTTTTAAAAGAATTCAATTCCAACAGTAAAGTCACAGACATACTCTGAGCACTTCATTGCTTTGTTTGTCACCTTAAGGTGGGTGACAAAATTCCTCTATAGAATACTGTAGGAAATGTAGAAAACTTTCATGTCCTGGTCCCCTTCCAGGATCTCCTAATAAAGGCTACTAAACTGCAGTTAGAATGACTTGACTGAATTCACTGTTTTCTTCCTTGAAAGAATAGCTTGAAGTGTGCTGGTGCTGCTGCCCATTTAAAGGATCCACTGTTCAGACTCCTGCCTTCATGGTATAACAATGTCAGCACAAAGCATAGGGTGTATTTTGACCTACAAACAGAGTTTCCTTTAGGTTCTCCCCACTCTGTCCTATGAGGTGAAGCTGTTAGAAGGCGCCCTGCAAAGACACTACCTGAGATTCATCCCAAGTCCCAGTGACAGGGGTTTACCTTGAGTGTCATATTGGTTATTTTGACAAACCTTAGGTCCTTTAACAGGTGAGAAGCTACAGTTTTCTCTGTCTTGTGGGGCATTATACAAGAGGCCTCTCTCTCACTTCCATGAATCCTGCTGCCATCTAAACACCCTGCCACAAAGTAAGAGGATTCAGAAAGAGATTTGCAAAGTGGTTCAAATCTTCTCTTGTGAGGGTACCACATGGTGAATGGTTAGCGTTTATCAGTAGTTTCACATGAAGGGTTCTGAGATTGATGATGAAAGCAAAACATGATTGGTTACAAGATGCTTTTCTTCCCTGGGACTATTACTTCGACCCTATTTCCAGGACTTGGATGATTCTTCAGAGCCTTATTTGGTGAAACACCACAGTACATTTCAAACATAGTCCTGTCTTTTAAAGCTTGTCTCTGTTTTCCTAAGTATGTATTCAGAACTACTCTGCTGGAGGACTTACTGCACTGACATGTATAAGCAAGAGGATTTTTTTCTATAGCATACCTTAAATAAGATTTGATTCAAAATACTTATAAAAGTGTCCAGAATGACTAAATGAATCAATTTGACAATTATCAACCTGCAATACACTTTTGCTACTACTGAGACTTAGTTTTGCTGAAATTTATTGTTATAATTTATTTTGTTCAATCACTGTTGTGCTACACTGCCAGTCAAATATAAAGGATCACAAAGATATCTCTGAAGGATAGGAATGTCTTCACCTAAATACATGTTTTGAGCTCAGAAAGAAGAAGGTAGTTTATAATGACAGGGTGGTTCAGTATAAAAAATGGTAATTGAATTCCATCCTGTCAGAAATAAATAAATACAAGGGGAAAAAAGTTTCTCTTGTGAGTATTAGGACAGGAAAGTTGATAAAAAAATATTAAAATAGAAAAGTTTAATAAGATGTCAAGTGTAGTAATTGAAATTCCATTTCTCACTGCATACATACAGGTATGAAATAGTCCATTGGTGTTGGTTCTGTGATTACATTTAGAGACATCATTTCATTGCAGACTGTATTTGGAATTCTAAAGCCATTTAAAAAAGCATCACATGGTGCATTCCATTCCTGCTCAAATGGGATGATACATTTCACTCTTTTTCCCCTCTAAAAAACACCTTGTTTATCCCATGTTGAGCCCCTGTCTTTGCTTAGCAAGTTTACTTAAAAGGTGTTTGGGGTGCTACTCTTCCCTGAATTGGGTGCACAGGAGACACATGACAATGTTCACAGGAGGTGAAAAAACAAACTTTACTGACAAACTTTAGAAGGCCAGAAATTTGGCAAAATTTAAGACAAAACATTCAATCAAAATAAGGCATTTCACCAAGCACTGACTTGGCAAACCCTACCCATTCGACCTTATATACCCATATTTCAAGGGCTCCATTGGCGCTCCAGGGGCGGCATGTGGGGCATTGCTTCAGGTGTGTCAGTGACTGACAGCCATCCTGGGCTGGACTAGAGGTTCCACAGGTGGAGTGAGACAAAAATGGAAATATCCCTTACAGACTACACTTTGAGCAGCTCGAGTTTGTCTATATGAGAAAGCCCCTGGCTCCAGCTGTTCAATTACACTTAAACATAATATGTCCTTGAGAAAGAGGTGTTATCTCAGGTAGCCAGGAATTGAGTCATAGAAAATAATAGATTCAAATCAGAAATGGCACCTGCAGCCTTACTGGTCTCTGTACTAGGTTATTGCATGGGCAAAGTGCAGCTTCACATAATGACAGAAGCCATCATTTTGACCTTGACTTTTAGAGTAGTTTGAACAGTAGCTTCAGCAGGGCCGCAATGAAGTCTTGAATTTAGAAGCAGCCTAGAAATTTAGATTTTGAATTAGAAACAAGGTGAAGATTGTTGCACACCAAAAAGTTCTAAAAATGTTACACATTTGTATCGTAGGAAGAAAACTTAGCATTTTTCCAGGAAGTTCTGGATTCTAGTTCCTCCTAATTATGCCACCTTTGTCACTGAGAGTTAACTATTTAATTTAAGTAGGAGTATATGTTCTAATTGGAAGATCACACCACACTCCCTGCTTTTTCATAGTACTTATTTAACTAAGGTACAGATGAATCAATATTTGTGAAATATTTCAACAGCAGCTGAAGTTTTGTCATCTAAATGGAACACAAATTAAATAAGAAATTAATACTCAACTATTACCCTTGAAGGACACCATCCTTGGCTTAATTTGATAATTTTTTTTTTTCCATTCAGTTTACCTTTTTCCTCTGTGTGTTCTTTCTTTGCATTCATGAGACATATAATAAATTACACTGGTGAACTACTGTAATCTGACCTGTTCAGTATTCAGTAGTTTGAATGCCTAGAAAGGATAATTTGCAAAAATTAAAGAAGCATATTACTTTCCCCTTCACGTAATGGAGGGTGACACGTAGAAGCAAAAGTGAAGTTAACTGTATGCAGTGGGATGACCCCGGCTGGATGCCAAGTGCCCACCTAAGCCATTCCATCACTGCCCTCCTCGGTTGCACAGAGGAGAGAAAAACTCTAACAGAAGGCTGGTGGGTTGAGATATGGGCAGGCAGAGATCATTCACCAATTACTGTCATGGGCAAAACAGATTTGACTTGGGGAAAATTACTTTAATTTATTGCCAGTCAAGTCAGAGTAGGGTAATGAGGTATAAAATCAAATCTCAAAAAACACCTTCCCCCGTTCCCTCCCCTTCCTCCTGGGCTCATCTTCAGCTTTTCTTTACCTCCTTCGCTGCAGTGATACAGGAGGAGAGGAATGGGGGCTGCAGTCACAGAATCACACCTTTTCTCTGCCTCTCCTTCCTCCCCACACACTTCCCCTGCTATAGCATGGGGTCCTTCCCACGAGCTGCTGCTCTTCATGAGCTCCTTAAGTGTGGGTCCCTCCCACAGGGTGCAATCCTTCAGGCACAGGCTGCTCCAGTGAGGGTTCTCCCCAGGGTCACAAGTCCTGCCAGCAAATCCATTCTGCAGTGGTCTGCTCTCTCCATGGAGCCACAGGTTCTGCCAGGAGCCTGCTCCAGTGAAGGCTTCCCATAGGATCACAGCCTCCTTTGGGCATCCGCCTGATCTGGTGTGGGGTCCTCCAAGGGCTTCAGGTGGATCTCTGCTCCCCCATGGACCTCCATGGTCTTCAGGGGCACAGCCGCCTCACGATGAACTGCAGGGGAGTCTCTGCTCTGGCACCTGGGGCACTTTCTCCCCTTCTTCTCCACTGACCTTGGTATCTGCAAAGCTGTTTCCCTCACATGTTCTCACTCCTCTATATGGCTTCAGTTGTGCAGCAACTTTTTCCCCTTCTTATATACATTACCACAGCAGTGCTACCTCCGTTGCTGATGGACTCAGCCTTGGCCAGCAGTGGGTCCCTCTTGGAGCTGGCTGGCATTGGTTCTGTTGGACATGGGGGAAGCTTCCGGTAGCTTCTCACAGAGGCCACACCTGTTGCCCCTTCCACTACCAAAACTTTGACCTGCAAACTCAATACACAGAAATATAACACATTTGTGTTACTGTCCAGTTTTCTATGTTTTACTGCTGCAATAAAGTGAGAAATATCAGTTTAGTATTTGCTTTCTGTGCAGTGCAGAATTCTCTAATTAGTAGAATTAGAGAATTTTCAGCGAAGGACATCTAGAATAATTAAAGTTATGAACTGGCTTAGGTATGAGAAGTGTATTTATAGAGCAGTGAATGCAATGGAAAATAAGCGAATGTGAGGAAAGAGGTAAGACAATTCTGTTAGTCATCAAGTAATTTGAATAGAATTAATAACATAAAAGAGCAAATAATGAAGAGGGAATCTGATCAGATATTCATGGTATCCTCCAATAAAAGAATAAAAAAAGCTTCAATAGAAACAAAAAGGTATTTCATCAAAGTAAGAGATTTATTCTGTGATTTGTAACTAAGCTGTAATTACCCTGCCACAGGATTGTAGATTTCTAGTAGATGACAGAGCTGACAAAAATCACTGGAAAAAGACATGGAAGAAGAGTTTGTCTGTGATTATTAAATACCAAGATAAGATTCTCAAAGGAATCATCTCACCCAAAAATTACTGGAAGCAGGGAGAGCGTCTGTGAAAGTTCATCTTCTTGCATCTCCTGTTCTGATTGTCTCCTTTGGGAATTCTGCATGGGTGTCTAAGTAGGTGTTATTCTGACCTGTGAGAGCCAATCCTAAGTGGAACTTGGTTCAAAGCAGAATCTGTGATAGAAAACATACAAGGAAAATTCAAAACACTTGAATTTCTCAGGTCTTCAGTAGGCCTCAGGTAAAAAGCTCTTCTAGAGGGTAAAAAATATAGAGATATCAAGCTTATTTCCAAGCAGTTTTCTATTTTGGCTAAATTACACCATCCATTATCAGCTAAAATAATGCAATACAATAACTATCATATGGGTCAATGTCATGATCTAGTTATTAAAATAATTTGAGACATGTCTCTGACCAAATTTAGGTGCAAATGAGATCATGTAATAAAGTCAAGAGTACAGATTTTTATTAACAGTAAATGTGAGGTAGAGATAAAAACAAATAGGGAAAAGAAAGAGAAGGAATAAGAGTAGAAAGTATATAGTCACCACCAATTGGAGTCCTCCACAAAGCTTAAAATTTTGATGTCTGTTGGTCAAAGTGGCAATTGCAGATTGAATAATCTGTCAAGTTCTTGGGGAAATGCCATCATCATGGTGGAGAAAACCCATGAAATAGGAGGTCTGATTGCTTTATATTTGCTAAGGTTCACATGGGTACCTCCCCTGTGGCAGGAAGTTTCACACTGAATGCTGTGGATCATGAGGCACCTGATGACACTTCAGGAGCCTTTGACGCCTGCTAAGGTGTTACAGCTGCCTGTTACACCCCCAACAGGGGAGTTATGACATCTGAGTTCACTTGACTGGGGACAGAGACAGTACCTGCCTCACAAGGTTTGCCATTTTCCTTACCTTGTTCAGCACCCAGCTGCAGCCTGTAGGGCTGTGCTCACCCTCTCCACCCGGGCAGGTGCTTTGCACATCAGCTGCTCACCCGTCAATGTTTGAGCCACCAGCATTCCACTCTCTCTTCCAGTATCACTTGTGGATACATTCTTCTCCCCAGACATGGGGAGAACTGAACAACAGGACCACCTTTATCTTATCTCAAGTTCTCAGCACTGTCCAAATTCTAGTTAGTAGGCATATTCCGCGAGGGGTGGGCTTTGGTGGTTGCAGATGAACAGCTGCTTCTTTGCAGTCCACTACAGTGGGCACAAGCCCTCAGATGATCTTAACGATGTTTAAGCCATTAACCATTTCAATCTCTCACAGTCAACCAATATAATTAAGTAATTAGGTACAATCTATCACAAGAATTAACAGTTCTGTAGTGACCTCTACTTTCTTTGACCCTTCAAAGAAAGGAGACGTAATGGAACCAGTATATGCTCACAATAGGGGAAATAACTGATTTTTATCATACAGGAGCCACTGTGTTAATTATGCATCAACTAAGAGGATGCTTATGCCATGGAAGAAGACATTAAAATTCCCTGTTAGGATTAGAAATAACTGTATGAGACAGGCATTAACACATTATGAAAGTGTATGCAGACTGATAAAAATTATAGGAATGTACTCATGTATTTGTAATATAATGTGAAAAGATTTTTTTTTTAATAATTTAAATATGAAGAAAAATAGTGAAACCCATGATCTAACTTTTCAACTTGAAATTAAAAGGAGCTAAAGAGAAAGCTACTTTTCTTAGTTGTAAATAATTGAATGTAAGTCACTTTTCTGAAAGCTAGGCTAGCTGTAAGATCTCTCTAAAAAGATAGAAAATTATAACATCTTAACTGAAAAATATTTTATATTTTCAACACCAAAGCTCTCCAGTTAATACTTTTCTTTGTCAGATTTTTGCCCTCCAGGCTGCTTGTGCAGGTCTGGGTCTTGCGAGGTATCCTGACTGCACAGAGCACCTCAATGAATCAAGTACATAAGAAGAGGTATGAACTGCGCTAATGACTGCTTCAGAACATGCTGCCACTTCAAAGTGCAGGCAACTTTGCTTTCCCTCCCACACCAGATGACATATCATAAAGCAAAACTGAAAAACCTTATTGATGAAAGCACCATTTTATATCTCTATGATTTTTTTTCCCATTAATTTACTTTTATTCCTGGCGGACAGCTGCCTAGATCACAGTCCTCCCTAGGAGCAGTGCTGTCATGACTTCAAAAGTAGTCAGGAAGCTTTGAACTTTAGAAACAGTTATTTCCTTCTTCGGATACCATGAACAAAGATTAAAGAAATAATAAATTATTAGAATTTATAGCACTTATTACAGTCCCATAGAAAAATAAGATTTTTTTCAAGTATGGAATACAACAGCAAAACCAAGTTGATTTGCATACTGACATACTAAACAATGGACTTATAATTACATGTACACAAACACATCCACAGTGTTATGGTTCAATGCTTTCTCCATCTTCTTTCTGCTCTGGGTGACAAAGCTCATCAGGAAGGAGAAAACTCATCATTTACTAGGGTACCCTGACACAGTATTTAGTCGCTTTTTAAGTTCTTCACTTGTCCTTTTCTGTCTTGAAGACTTGCCAACACATACGAACGTGAGCAAAAGGTAAGACAAAGTGATGTGTTTGTCAAAGCAATGTTATTTCTGCAGAATGCCTTCTCTCCATGAATGGATATAATTGCCCGCACCAAACTGTTACAATCCAGTTATTAAAATTATTAGAGAGATGCCTCTGCCTGAATTAAAGTGCAAATGAGACCATAGGCTGAAGTCAATACTATGGATTTTATTTAACATTAAATGTGAGGTAGAGAGACAAAGAGATAGAAAGGAAGAGAAAAAGAGGAGTGGGGGAGACAGAGAGACAGAGACAGATTAAACAGAAAACATCACTACTCCATGGATCCCCATGGCATCCTGTTGATCCTTTTCTTCTGATCTTTTTGGTGGTGAGGGTCCTGCAAAACACAGAGTTCAATGGATGAATATTATGTTTGGGCCAGTTGGGAATGGCCAGGTACCTCTCCTGGCAGGGGGCAAGTTTGCCATTCTTGCAGCAGGCTCTGGATCTGTTGCATCATGAGCAGTGCTCTGCTGCAAGGCCTCAGGAATGAGTCTGAGGGAGGCACTTCAGGGGTCTTTGATGATTTGTGACACCTCCTCAGCCACCTTTCATGTGAATTTTCCATCTGTATGTGGCCTTCTCATACGAGAAATGAGGGTTATAACTGACAACTCACACAAACAGGTTTGCATTCTGGAGTGACTTCCTCTTTTTTTTTCCCTTGAGAGTGGGATTCATTAGTATCATTTTGACTGTCTGAATGGTAAGGATCTATGCTAATCATCTAGATCTGTTGGAAGACAGCAGGAGAAGATGAACTTCTATCAGGAATTGGTTCAGGTGATAAACAAATGGTTCAGGTAATAAAGATAGCTATGTAAGACCTATCTCCATTGACTGAGGGAATCTACTTAGGTCACTGGTGGCTAACTTGGATTAGACAGTCTTTTTGGTGGCTAAAGGTAAGGCAGATAGATTCCATCCTAAATATAGATTTTGTCCTTAACGTTACATTAAACATTCTGTGGTTGGGAGTGCAGGAGTTAGAAGCCATTACCTGTGTGACCAATCACATGGAAGATGCTTGACCCCAGTGGCACAAAGAGGAGTTTGTTGCTTTGTCAAACATGAATCTATATTTGCCAGTACCACCATAGCTACTGTTCTTCTTTGTGCTCAAGGACACTTTGACATTAATGTATGACTGACTCCAATGCAAACCCCAGACTACCATCCTGCGATAGCAGGGATGAATGGATTCATGGGCTTTGTTTTTCAGCTGTTTTAGGGAAAACTAACAGGGAGATTTTGCAGGTAATTTTCCCATTTGTATTCAATCCAATTTGTACTGTTGAACCAAGGATAAACAAATAATGCAATTATAATTGTAATTTAATCATAGAATCATTTCGCTTAGAAAAGAACTTTAAGATCATCAAGCCCAACTCTTAACCCAACACTGCCAAGCCCACCACTAAACCATACCCCTAAGTTCCACATTGACACGCCTCTTAAATCTCTCCAAGGATGGTGACTCCATCACTTCCCTGGGCAGCCCATTCCAGTTCTTGATCATGCATTAAACTACATTTGTTTTGATGGTTTTGAACTTGTAAGGCACCCCAACTGTGCAAGCAAAATTTTGTCCACTCTAAAGGAGACAGGAAAATTTGCATAAATGCATTTTTAAGATAGGCCAAATCCTGACACTTTTCATTGTGTGCTTCCATACTTCATTAACATTGAAAGATTCAGTGAGACTCCCCAGATATATTCAGCCTTTAAACTGTCATAAATGAAAGAGTTACTGCTCTTCCTTGAGAGCTTAAACATGGCATTCCAACATAGGTTCCTGCTTATATGTCTTAATTTAGAGGTACCTCACTTATACTAGCCAGACCTTGGTTTCCCAAGATAATCAAGATAATCCATAAGGAATTATCATTCCTCATGTTCGGGTGGAGTTTCCTGTGCATCAGTTTCTGCCTGGTGTTACTGCTTGGTGTCACTTAGAAGTGCCTAGCTCCATCTTCTTAACACCCTCCCTTCTGATATTTATGGACATTGATGAGGTCCCACCTCAGCTGTCTCACCTCAGTCCTGAACAGGCCCAGCTCACTCAGCCTTTTCTTGTAATAGAGGTGCTCCAGTCCCTTAGCCATCTTTGCAGCCTTCTTCTGGACTCTCTCCAGGAGCTCCATGTCTCTTTTGTACTGAGGAGCCCCCAGCTGGACACATTACTCCAGATGCAACCTCCCTTCACCTTAACTCATACTGTTGTCATTAAGATGAAAAAATATACATGCAGAGAGGTTTAAAATTCCCTATTTCTAACAAAACCAATTTTAACTGAGATGGAACTAATTATGCAAAAAGATGTTGTACCAGATCCACTGCTAAAAATACAGCAGATAAAAAAAGTCAAAGTGGTATCACACACATTTTTTGTTAGACAGACAACAGATTTTTCTAAGTCTCCTTGGACAGGCTAATCAATTTGAATTGTGAAAATATACAGAGTTACCTTTTCTACCTGATTAAAAATTTCATCTCCTGGAAAATGAGACAGAGGTTTGTCCTGTATCTAGATTCCCTGCATCTTGTATATTAATTTCTACCATGGCTATATTTAAGGATGAATCCTTCAAACTGCTGTCCTATGGCATGGTGCTCTACTGGCATGTCTCTTATTACTGCAAACCAACCCTATAAATGTTTTATAATCCTTTCTTCTTCAGCAAAAAGCAGGAAGTTAAATTGTGTCTGGGAAAGCCAGTGTATAGGCTGAGTGCTAAAAAATGTTAGTAGGAGCAGAGCATCCTCACAGTGGTACTGTAGTGCCCACATCTCTGCTCCTCTGTGAAACTTTCTTCTGGGAGCAGAGATGTGGGCACTACAGTGGTACCACCAGAGGTAGGATTTCTAACAGTGAAAGGAAAACCAGGATGTTTACCTTACTAGAAACCAGTAATCACTTTTAGGGTTTAATATTCAATTATGAAAAAGTGTCAATCAATGACCAGGTCCTCCCTATGCTATACAGAGAATTCTGCCTGGCAAAATTAAATCTGAAGTTAAAGCTCTTGTCTTGCCCATGTGAATTCTGGGTCTGATTGGGTGTGGTTATGAAACCATTGTTCAAAATGCCATGAATAATTCAAAACATATATTTGTTGGCAGCAAGAAGGCCAGAAGCAAGAGTTTCCCAATTGCTTTTACAATTTTCCACAAAGCACACCTCACTTTGTCAGGAGATAAGGAGATAAATTTTACTGTCTCTGAATTTTCAGTTCCCTTTTATATCTGGAATGAGATTTCTATACCCCCTAACCAAGAAGGGTGCTGCTATATGGCTTAAGCTTTAAAACTGGAAATTCTGAATTAGCTTGATTATATAATCTCTGATTTCAGAAGTGGTGCTATGCTGCTTTATTCTTCTGGGTGAAGCTACAGTCCCAACCACTGAAGAAGCCTCTTCTAGCTTTACTGAGTACAGCCTCAGTGTCAGTCTGACAAGGTATCGCCATTGTGCAGACATCTGAATTCTCTGAGAAACCAAACCAAAGTTCCCCTGATGTAACTCTGTATCCTGCTGTGGGAGGGAGAAACTGCAAAGAATTCTTTTTTCGCCTTGGGAGCAGAGCTGGCAGTGATCGCTTGCTCACTTCCTAATCAGCAATGGATAGATCCCCTTACATAAGGTGAGTAAAGAAGTGGAAAGACATACATTAAACACATTCTGGGAACAAGGTGTATGTCAGAGAAGGCTGCAAAAAGCTAAACTTTGTTTCGAAGTAGTCTTCTGAGAATATACATTAAAAGTATGCTACAGGCAGCGCTGAAACTTGTCCAGAAATTATTTACAGCATCTCAGCCAACGGGGAGAGAAGACAATGAAGACAAAAGTCTCAGCATTGCATGAAGACAGCCTGACTCTGACTGTATCATGCTAAAAATATGGTTAAAGCTGTACAAAGTAAGACAGTATGTGAAAATTAATTTTTTTACCTGTAAAAACTAGAATTGCTTGCTGAACATCAGTGTCATTAGAATAGACATTCTCTGTACAGGTGCAGCAAATAACCTGTGATTTCCTGAATCAAGCAAAAAGAATGAAGGCTAGATAGTAAAAATTAGATAGTCTTCAATGAGGTTTTTCATTACGAGGAAGATTTGATAGTGCAAAAACCTGTTTTCATTATATGAAATGGAAAGAAAAAGTAATTGAGTGGCCATAATAATTTTATTATTGTACAAAAAAATAGGAAACATGAAATCAATGCTTTGTCAATGTTGTCATTTTTTGTCATTTCATATTATTTTCAAGGGATGGGAGACATTCTGTCAGGTCTTTCATTCTGCCACTCTTCTACTGATTTAGATTCACTTTCTTTCAGACTGTATTCTCATATTTGAAGCCTTTTCAATGAGAGGAATGAAATAAGGGACATTCCTTTGCTTTTCCAAAAATAGTGTCCAGGAACAAGGGAATGGAAATCTTGAACATGAGGCATATGCAAATATATTTGTGAATTCTGTGCTCTGTGAAGCTGAGGTGTATATCCTCAGTGGATATATTTTTCTATAAATTTTGGAAAGGAAAAACATTTGTCTTTTTTTTCTTGTTTACTTCTTAGCTTTTCATTAAATATTTATTGAAACGAGGATCTAAGGATCAATTTCAAAAATAGATTTTCTTTTGACTTATTTCATGGTCATTTGAATTTTTTTGAGCAAAGACTTTGGCTCACTAGAAACTAGTCTGCAAGTTATAATTTCATTTTCAGTAACTCTGATGTACTTCACTTGTTGAAGTTGTCTTATGATCTTAATATCTATCCTCTTTATCTTTTATATGCTTATCATATAGTCAAAAGTAATGGTCCAAAATCAAATTTATTGAAGACACATTGCTAGTAAGTATAGAATTACTATAACCTACATTGATTACATTTACCTCATTCTCAAATATCAGATACAATTTTTAACTAATGATTTCAGAGTTTGTAGGATAAAATGCAAAAGATGTGAAGGCAATGAAAGCAATAATCATATTTATATACTGAGGCTGAGTGGGCATGTAAATAATTTTACAAACATGTGGCATACACAGGAGACCTTCCAATCAGAGCCTGAACTTTTCAGGCAGGGTACTAGTGATTTTATTTTTAATCTATTTGGCTTTTTAATTCAGATTTGAGTGCTATTTACCTAGTTTAATGCAATTAGCAGAGGTGCTTATGTTATGATTATGACCACCTTTAATAGTCAATGGAAAAAATAAATACCTCTAGACTACATTTTAGCTCATCAGACTTCACACTTTTCCTTTAGATATGCCTCTTCCCCTGTCTTCCTAGCAATGGAGGGGGTCTGAGGAGACAGTAATCCTGTCTCCCCGGTGCTTTACTGAAGTGGAATTATCCCAGGCTTCTCCTTGAAGTGGGAGCTTGTCCAAGCTTCATGGAAGGTGTCCAAAAATAACATCAGAGTAAATATCTGAAGTCTCAAATTGAATCTCCTTGGAAGAAATAACTTTCTTTTGGTCTGTGATTTGCATGTACACCATTCTAAAAACCATTCTTGAGTCAGAAATGCCCTAAAGTGTTTTTATTATTATTTTAATTATTATTTTTGTTGTAATTATTATTTTGGTAATGAATAAAATTGAAAATCACCATTGCCATATTTCTTCTCTTTATCACATTTCATAGTAGATTTTGTCATTTGATTGCAGGGCAAATATCCAGTAGTGTCAGTCTAACGGTAAGACAATAGATACAAATGTTACAAAGTAAATAGAGCCAGTGTGAGTAACCTTGTAACAATTCTTGGACCTACTAAGCTTTTTACCAAGTTGCAGGAACCTACAATTATCTCACCACCTTTTCCATTTCTTAATTTCTGTTTTATCTAGGAAGGAATTAAAAATCATCCTCTCAACTTCTAAATTTTTCATGGTCTCTTTTCACTTTTGCTACTTGCTCCCACAATGTCTCACTCTGTTGGTGAAAACCCAGTCTATTTTTTCCTCTCCATTTGACTGCACACATCAGGATGAGACAGTGATTTCTCTAACTTGTCATATTAACACTTACAAATGCAAACATTTGCATTTTCATTTCTTATTTTTAGGTTACCATCCAAGTGTAAATAAATCACTGCTCAGGTTCATGCTCTGAGAAGACAGAAATCCACTAAGGATGTTTCCCTTTATAATAAGAGGATAAATAGTGTTGTGTAGAGACTTCTGCACTTTGACAAGAAAAGACTAGCCCTTTCCTAATGTAATTCCTTCTAGTGTGGGCTTTGAAACTGTTTTAATTTTTGTTAGATCTATGCCTAAAATTTTCACATCTAACTGCCAAGAAATAAAACTGTCTCTGTCCTACTTCCTCCTGTTCATACATTCCTCTTTCATCTGTTTATGCCACATTTTTTTCACTAATATTTTGCCTCATATGTTCTTGTCTTTTCTACACCTTATCTGATAGATAGGTGTCTGATGTCTGAGGCAAACTATTCGATAATTAAAAATAAACAAACAAACAAAACTAACAAGAAAACCAAACCAAGCCACAAAGAAAATAAAAACAAAACACCCAAAACCTAAATGCCCATAAAACTACTTTCCTCCCCCAAAACAGCTTTCTTATTAGTGGTTATGCTCATTTTGTATTTTTCCTACCTTCCCCATGACGTTCATCCAAATTCCCCTCTGCTCCAGTTTGCAGTATGACTGTTCTTTGAAATAAGAACTGTAAAAATCCACAGAAAATAGGCATAGAAGCTGATCAGGACAACCCCAATTCATCCCATTTTGGGTCTCTGCACCCAGTACTAATTCTAACTGGTTCTACAGAACCAGAAAGATTTAGCCTATGGGAAGGGCTTTAGTCCTTTCCAAAACCAGCAAAAACAGAATAATTGAAGAAATATACTTGTTATTTCCTAGGCCTGAGATAAGATTGGTCCTGAGCACTTAATTCAAGAAATATCAAATTAACTCCTATTCAAATTTTTATCATTTCATTAATTTTCTGTTACAGCAATTTTGGTATCTCTTGGAATGGACAGATTTTGGTCTCCATAAGATTAATTTATTTCTATGATAATACTAATTAAAATATTAATCCATATTGGAGTTCTGCACTTCATGTTAGAGACTCCTTTGCTTTTGATGGCAAGCTGTTTGTGACTACTTGGATATCTGACAGAGTTTGCACTTTCACAAATTTGAAATTCATTCCCTTGACATGAGTCTTATACATATTTTTTTCAACTCTATTGGTCTTACTCATCCTTATCTGGTCTGTGGATAAATTAGCAAAAGGTTATGATAGAAGTTGGAAAGATATACCATAAAGAGTAGAAATTTACATCCCATGGTTAAGATTCAGGAACAATGAGTTAATTGTGGTCAAAGAATTAAGAAGTAGGAAAAAAATTTGGCCTCTACACCAAAATTTTTATCCTTCCAGTATTGCTTTTAGCATTGGTTTTGCAGGTAGTATCTCAGAAGATGGAGATAGATAGATTTTCCTTCTACTTTACCTCAGAATATATTCCCATATTTAAGAAAAATGTGCAAAGGAAGATTATGGGCTTCATTGGCTTTACAGTGGTGCAAAACCTTCTAAACCTGCAATAGAAGTTCCCAGCACCGTTAATGTTAGTCAGGGTGGCCTCCTGGCAAGTAAAATGCCAGATGGACTCCTTTTGCAACTGCACAGCAAACAAATCCTGGCCTTTGTTTCACTCACAGTTCCCGTATAAGCTTTTTCCTTCAAAATGCCACGTGGCTTTTTTCCACTTTTCTTGAGCAATGCTATGGCTTAAAGTATAAAGATATTAAAACAAGCTGCTGATCCTGTTACACCAATATTTAAATGCTGCTATTTGAATCACAGTCTGAAGCTCATCTGGTTGATTTCCACACCTTTGGTCCCAAGAGGTATTGTTGTAACAAAACATCTTCATCTTCTCTCTCAGTGGGGGTTGCTGGAAACAGATTTCTTTTTGTAAGGAATCACCTCCTTTGTGCTGCAGCTGAAGAACAATGTTGAATTAAGGCGAGATAAGAAAACAGATAACAAAGAGCAACACAGCTGAAGAAGCTAAAAACTATCTCCTCTCTTGCCATGACAGGGAATCGCAGTCAGTCAAGTGGACACAGTTCCACAAAAGTTTAACACAAGGGTGTTTCTGTATGGGAAGTTACCAGCACTTAAGTAACACTTGATCAACATTGGGAAGGTCAGAAGTGTCTAAGGAATGCTTTCTAGATCTTAGACCTAAGACTCAGAATCCCTATCCATGGGAAGTCAAGGCTGCTTTGTTCTTTGCTACTTCATCACATTGTGTTTTTAATGGTGCAAAAATCTAGCTCCTATCTGTTCCTTCAGAAAATTATTCCAAAGAATGATGTCCACCAGCTCAAGGGTCTCTGTAATTTCTCTATCATTTTTGTCCTTGCTAATATTTTTCTTTCAGTTTAAAGAGGAAGAGCAATGACTGAATTACTTTACTACCCTATGTATGCATTCATTTGTACCTCATTTCTACTGCCATGAAGAAGCTTTTTGATACCCTTAAGTAGTAGGAAAGAAAATATTTGCAGCCATTAACAAATGCAGCATTTAATGATATTATAAGCCTGCCTGATCAGAGCCCTTTACTGGATATTGGATTGCTTGTTGAAAGTCAATTTTACAACAAAATAAACACCGGCATGACATAAATTTCACTAGTTTAGTTTTCAGATGTAGTTATATGCCATATTACTCCTCAGGGGTGAAAAACATTATGTGTGCAAATGAATTTAGATACACAGCAACTGATTTTCCAGGGACAATATAATTAAGGCTATAAAAGACAGCCTATATGTAACAGCTACTGTGGGAGCCCCTCACATGCTCATATATACACAACAACTGTATTTTTTTCCTTATTTTGTTATAATACTTGTCTTTTTGTAAGACAAGCAAATTACACAGTGTCTAAAAAAATTCTAAAAGACTGAGAAGCACAATAATTAGACCACTGACTAAAATTTTGCATTAGAGAAAAATAAACATTGCTCAATCAAAATACATCCTATTTGTTTAGTACTTATATCTAAGTACTTGTTTTCAATGCAGATACATGTTTTCAATACAGATACATTATGGGAACAAAGTGAGTTGTTTTAGCACTTTAGTTTTCAGTTCTTTTTCAAGATGATCACCTGTTTTCCTAAACAAGTGCCTATTAGAGTCCCTCTGGTTCCTGAACAAGATGTTCATCCACTGTGGTTTCACTTGGGATTAAGACAGTAGCAATGCAGCACAATGCGTTATTTTCTTTCGAATCACGGGAGACTTCACTGTGTAGCTTTTTTTTTAAAGCAGCCAGAGGAATTGACTAAGTGTTGCAATTACAGGCACCACTCAACTTTCTGTTCTCCTGGTTCACCTGAGAAAGCAGAAGATAAGTGATGGTGGCTTTATAGCAGCTGGCCAGAGCTAGAGGACTGCTGAGGAGTTATAAGGATGAAAGTGGAAGGGGAGGGGATAAAGATACCCAAGCACCAGGAGCTAAGCTCCATCACTGAAAAGAAAGCTGAGCTATTTTAAAATGCATTTTGGAATCCATGAATAAGAACAGTACTTTAAATAAATAAAACCAGTACTTTAAATGGGAACAGTCGATAAATATTAATAAATTGAGCTTCCCTCTGCAGTGTAAAGTGGAGAACTATTTAAGCAGATATTTGGAGCTGCTTTTTACTCCAGTTTTACGTGTAAAATTTTATAGATTTCTCTGAGAATTTTGATTCTTAAAAACAAGGACAAAAACTTCTTGAACAAAATGAGCATGATGAGAACCTGACACAATGGTGAATAACTATTTTCCAGAAATTAAACCNAAAAAACCCCACAAACAAAAAACCCCCCACAATTCTGAATATATTTTCTCTCTTTGCTTCCATGAGAAAACCAAATAGAAAATTCTTTACTAAGAAAAAGTTTAGAATGGTAAATATAAGGTTATCACTTACCTAGTGACAAGAAGTGACCCACCCTTGTCTTCATTATTGCTTTCATCTACATCTAAAAGTTATTTACTATATAACATAATATAAAATAAAAGCATCATGATGAAGGCTATACCTGCAAAGGCTAGATTCATTTAACTATTCTCCCTAAAACAAGCAACATACTTGGACCACCAGTTTATTTTCTACCTGAAATTTTTCTTCTAGCTATTACATTGTGGTTTGTATTTAGGTTTCTTTTGTTTGTTTGTAAGACAAATTGCTGCTATTCCATGAGGGTTAGGCCTTGACTGATCATATGGCTCATCACTGACTGATTACTCTGAGTTTAGACAATGCAGCTGTCCACAGAAAAAGTGATCTGCTCAGCTGCCCAGAGAGGCAAAGGGTGTAGCCCTGTTTTTAACTTACAGCAATAGACTGTGTTTATTATATTTTGACAAAAATGGATATTTCAAATGCTCTTGGCTAGTCATAGTGCCGATCATTGACTCCTAAATAAAATAACACAAGCAATTACTACACAGTTATACATAAGGTTACTAAGCAATACAACCCATAGTGGAGAGCAAATCAAAGACCTCAAACAATGAGCACATATAATAGTAAATAATGACAATAGAGGTGAGAAAGTATAGTCCATCTGTTCAAAGACATCTTCATTGATTCATTACCACAATGGTGTGATCCTTCATAGTACCTCAGACTGATCAATACCACAAGTTACAGATGAAGTACTGAAATGCTATTAGTTGCATCTAATATGTTGCTTTTACCAGACAGACACCAGATTCCCAGCTGCAGTGAGTTCAGTCTTTACTTGCTGTTAACAAGATGCTTTCTTGTCCTGTTATATCCTCCCTACCTATTTTTAGAAGCATTTCACACTTACTCATGCAGTGCTCATCAATGTGTGAAATTAAAGTATGAACTGATCAGTACGGGAAAGTGAGGTTCATAGAGTTAATTTATGAATAAATTATGCCAGGGATCCTGAATATATTTAAGGAAGGCTGTACCACCTGTTAAAATGAGCTGTTACTACTACACAGATGTCTGAAATCAGAATCGTTGCAAGCAAACCCTGGCAGGAACCTACTGAGGTGGGACAAATATCATCAAGTTACTAAATATAGGCAGTTAATTGTGTTTTGCTGGAATGCTAAATATAAAATAATGTCTTAAACATGATAGGCAGAATTGCAGAAACACAGTTTTCCTTCTGTAAGATGTACAACTTAAAGCTAATGTTTCAAGCTATAGATATGCTTTACAAAGAAACTGTATTTTTCTGCTTAAGTTATTGAAATGAAAAGTTCTGTGTGTGCTTCTAATGCCTGTGTGTTAGGAATGTAAGTGCTTTGCTTGCTCAAAAGAAGCTATTTTGGAATACATAAAAAGTAGATATTACCTGTTAAATTAGTCTCATGCTCCACAATAAACTGGGTCAGTTTCTTGTTGTTTGGGCTCAAAGAGACTGTGAACAGTGCACAGAGTTAGGAGTAAAATCAAATGAAGAATAATAATAGCATGGAAGAACTAAAGATAAATGCTCTGTCAGACCTGCAATCCCCTGGAAACTCAAAGCATCCAAGAAAGATTTAATCCATATACAGGGCACTTGTATGAAAGCAAATGGAAGGTAGCCTTATTTCTGATAATGGAAGGTTCTGGTAACATTCAATGCATCTAGACAGGTAATTGTGTATGTCAAACCAATTTTGCAGGAGATGGGATATACAGCATACTAATGTCTGATGTGACTGATAGTATATCTACTCTCCTCTTTCAAACAGAGTGGTGGTGGGTTTTGATAGCATATTTTACAGCACTGGCTAGAAAGTATTATGTGTACACGCTGATGAAAAAAATAAGATAATCTTGGTCTTTTCATCCTCAAAATTCTTCTAAAATGTGCTCTTGCTTTCTCTTCTGAGCTGTTCCATGAGTATTTGACAAGCAGAACATGTTAAGGGGTAAAGTTGTGAGGAAAGTGAAAATTTAGATGTAGATATTTTCCTAGAAAATTATGCTTTAAAGTTATGATAAATTTAAAACTGTAACAATTTTTAAAATGGTCACAAAAGTTTGAAACTGTGCTTCTAAGCCTACAATTAGCTGTATGAAGATAGAGATATATGCCTCCATAAAAACTGCCAGGGAGCTGGGAGATACACTCAAGCTCAGTACCTTCTGAAAATGATGAAGAAAATGATGAAAACTATTTCAGAGGTTTAGAACTATTGGACAGAAACATTACCTTGCAGTTTTGTAGGCCACACAACAGTTGTGTTACTCCACTAAGACTGATTTGGGATTAAATCATCTAATAGAAAAATAAAGCAGTTGTTTCTCAGGTTAGACTAAGGAAGCCCACTTCACTTCATCATGAGTTTCAAACATTTTTCATTCTCAAAAAAATTGCAGATTTCCTCAAACATTTGAATAACTCTAAGAATAAATTATATTTGCTTATTCAACTAAAAAATTTCTTAGCTTTTTCATATTTTTTTCAGGGTAATGTTTTAAAGATCAAATTAAACTCGCTTAAATAGTTTCCACAGCTCCCTTTCAGCAATTTTTTTCCCAAATAATACTACATGGTAGTATTCTGAGTTTTTTGAAGGTAAGATTTACTTTTGTACTTTCTAAATGAAGCAAAATGTTTGTCTCCAAATACATAAATGATGGAAATGATAATATTGGATATAAATCCCCATTTGTTTATTTGTCACTATTTTAGTGATTAGACAACAATTTCATATTTTCCGTTCCAATGGTGAATGGAAATTTTTATTAAATGTGTGAAGTTATGTGCAGAAAAAAAAAGTTTTTATTTCAACAAAGTAGTAATTTTACATGGTGGAAACTTGTCAAGGTGATAACTAAGTTATTAAAATATTATTTAAGTTATAAATAAACGTAGTTACTAAGTTACTAAATTATTATTTAAACCTCTTCAAAAATGCTGGCATTTTACAGAGGGGAAAAATATATGGGATATGATTCCAAGAGGTGTAACCAGAAAAGGATGAAATTAAAGAAATCTTGTGAATAAAAATGAGGAAAAAAAAAGCATGAGATGGTGCTTTGTAGCACAGCTGCAAATTGTGATTAATGAATCTTGGTACATTAGTGCACTAACAAAAGACTTCCACTTTATGTCAGCTTGTCTGATCTGGTAAATTTGGAGACTGATTTTTAACATGTCTGATAGTTCTCTTGAAATTTTCTAATCCAGTGGTTAGCTGTGCTTTGGCTGGAAGAAGGCGTGTCAGTTGAAAGGACACAGACACTTACATTTGCTTCTTCTGAGATTACATTTATAATGCCTTGTACCGTTGAAAGGAAATGAAATACTTTAAGTTTATTTAAAAGTAGGCAGGTGTCTATAAATAAAAATGGAAATGTGATCAGCTCTATTTGCATAAGTTGTACATATTTTACATTAAAAAACCACTGTAATCCTCTGTGTACTATTGTTGTTCCATGTATAAAAGTACAACCTGGTGCACAATTAAATCATACAAAAATCCATTAAAAGGTCTAATGCAGCCTTGTATGGCTTGTGAAATAATGAACATTTTCAGCTCACAGTCTCAGTCATTATAATGTTATTACACAGTCATTAAATTGAAGTTGTTATTCCACTGCTAAAACAACTGATCAATATCCATTACCATTCAGTGATGGTTGGAGCCAAAATGAGATTATATTGCAAATGAGCTGCAGACAAGGTAATGATCCCTCTATTTTGATATATTTAAAGGCATCCCCTAAAGCAGATAATTTCCTTAAGGGAAAGTACAACTTTTCCATCAAGTCACCAATCTAGGAAAATAAAAATGTTCTTTAATTACAAAAAACCTTACATATTATGATTTATAATGAAACAATAGTGTTCTCAGCAAAGATAACCACTGTTGGATCAATGAAATTATTTCTAGTTTCTGCACATTGCATTTTACTTGTTATAAGTGCTGTGTTGTACAGACCCTGTGCCTTACCAAAGAAACAAATCAAATGATGTTTCTTTGAAGTCAGGACTTATCTCAGTGTAGTATACTTTGAAGCTTGTCCAAAAATAAATAAATAAAGATGGGAAATACTTCCTTAGAGGGATTTTAGTGTCTCATTACCATAAGACCCATAATAGTTTTGCCCTTTCTTATTGCTTACGAAGTCTGGCCAAAAATTTTCCAAGCTGTGCTTGAGTGGTTCCTCCAAGGTCCTGTCAGTCACTGACTTGAGGGATCCATCTTTAGTTATCATCTCTCTTATCTCTGGATCATTAGTATACCTGGGTGTTTATATGTTATTTTTATCTTAATTATTTATATATATTAATATATTCTGTATTATGTTAATATGTAATATTATTTTTATAATAATATTATGGGGTTTTTTCTTTTATGTTAACAGTTTATTCTCACAAGACAGATGACCTTACATCCAGGTATCCATATCTCCTTTACATTCCACATATCATTACAATATGCAGAACACAGGAGGTTTTCCAGTCTCTCCATCTTGCACCTCTTTTCAGCTGGTCCTGAAGTTTCCCTGCTGAAGCAAAGGACTTCTCAAGTCATTAAACAGATTTGGACAATTTACTAATATGTAGTATAATATAGTAACAAAACATATCGCATTACTTTATCTAAAGATCTTCTTCCCTTTCCTGCTTGTTTTTTCTTTTTCCCTGTATTAGGCAGATTTCCTTCATTCTGTTTTTCAAAAAGGATATCCATGGATACATGGACAAAATGCTCAGTTTGTTTCAAATAGACCTTTTAGAACTAGATCTTCTATTTCTATTTAATTCAGTCTTCTGTTATTTTGAATATATTTATAGCATATTAAAAGCATTTTAGCCCTCATCAAGGAAGATCAGCTCAAAAATAATGCTTTACTTTTGATACTATAATGACTACTTGGAAGGAAAAACTACCAGTAACTATGATAGGCTTATGTATGTATTTATATACTAAATATAAATACTTCCTGTGGCAGAAAGAATTTTCCCAATATGAAGATAAAACTATTGGAAGTCTAATACTTCCTTTTTACTTGCCTATATTTGATATTCCTGTGAATATTACTGTTCTGCAGCAAGGATCTGAGGGAATTTTGGCTTGTCCAAATGTTGGTGTCTCTGCAAATGTACAGAATGATAGAGGCAGAGAAGTTTAGCTCTTTCATAGATAAAAATTAGTCTATCATCTTTGTAGTCCTTCATGACCATAAAACAAAGGCTGTGACTTAATTTTCCATAAAACAGACACATTATCCGCTTAAAATATTCAGTAGAAATAAAATTTTTAGAAATAGGCTGGGTCCCAATAGTAACTTTTGTCATTGCTCTCTTCTTTCTTATGTAAAATTACTGCAGTTTTTGAAAAACTCATATGCCTGGCCCATTTCTTTGGATAGATCATTTGTAGCTTCTCACCTCTCCGGATGTTCTTCTGGTCTTCTCAAAAGCTTTTCCCTCTTACTGACCCAATTTGGTATCTTCATTTAGTGAGTACAATTTGGTTTTCTCAACTTGCAACTCTGCAAGCATAATTACTTTGCAAAATCTCCTCGTTTTCCCATGAGAGCTCAAATGAAAGCACAACTAGATAGGCAGCTGGCCACCTGTGACCGCTGTGCATGTCATACTGGGCCTCACTGCTTTCTCCTGCCTGCCTATCTCACTTTCACTTTGTCCTGTATCTTCTCTGTCATGGTGCTGTGCCATCATCAAGCTGCCTGTCTTGGCCCCTACCCCCATCACTGTTGTACCACGGACTGCAGCGGGAGCAGCATAAGACCAAAAAGGAAAAAGATCCTAAGATCCTACAGGGAATGGACTGAGGCAGCCACAGAGCACTCTGTGGTGGTTTCACTGCTGCTGGCACCCATGAGAGAGTGAGTAAAGCTTGCTGCTGTCCCACCTCTGATGGCTCTCTAAACATCCTCTAAGTTTCTTGGCAGAATAGTGTGTGTGTGGCAGAAAGAACAATTGGGTCATAGTCCATGGTTACTCCGAGGCATGATGGCAATAATACCAGCAATAAATAATAAGAAACAGCAATACCTTTGCATCATCTGACAACACAAATGCATACTTAAAGCAAAAATAAATAAATAATTGTTGTGAAGAGACCCTTACAGGCCCTTCTATACTACTATATTCTGCTTCATTTAGTGTAATGTACATAACCCAGCCTGACAGCCCTGACAGCAGAGCTGTCAGAAGATTTAGTGGAATCATATGATTTTCTTCCTCTGATCAAACTGAGAACTGACTTGTTCTGGCAAAATTGTAACGAGGTTTTGAATGTTGACAGAAGAAGGGCATGTTGGGAAGAAGCACATAGGTCATGAAAGCTGTCTAATCTAATAAATACTATAATTCTTAATGGATTTTATCTTGGTGATTTTTATGTTTTCCTTACACTGTTGTTTCTCGGCAGTTTCCTACTCTCAGTTTGTTTTCTATACGAATACATTAATTGCATCTTAGCTTTCAGAGATCTGAGGGTTGGTGCTGCTAGCAAAACTCGCTGCTCCTATTTATACCAGCTGTTTGATCAATAATGTATTTATTGCAGATGCACAGCCCCAGTACGTTGTTACAAACACCCAGATGGAATGCCTTTCTCCTACAACAGCAGCTCAGCTGTGCAGTGCCCAGCACTACTCCACTCAGAGGCCAATTAAAACCTCGCTGCTTAATTTCAAGTCCATTATAACCCTGCCAAAGGTTAAGTTATTGCACTTACTGACATTTAAGTTGTAAATAAACAAGGCCTGAAGAGAAGAAAGGAAGCGGGATGCTATTTTTATTGTATGAAAAGAATAATTTTGCTGGAGTTATAAAGACAATTCTGTTGGTTTCTTCAGAGCTCCTGAAGAAAATTCTCATTGGCTGTGGCTGAATATAACAAAAATATGTTGGAAAAAGTATTTTAAAAGACTGAAGTGAAAGACCTTAATTTCCTTTTACTTACACCTGCCTAATAAAGACTTAATTCTCTGAAGGAAAAATGTAGGTGAACTGATTCTGATGGGTTGATTCTCTTTTATGACATGAATGCAAACTGAACAGAATGAAATTCTGTCCATATTACCTTATCAAGTTCACTGGGCACAAAGGAGAATAATTTCCAGAGTAATGCAACGTAATATAGAATGCAGACCTATTTAGACTTGATGTTATAAGAGAAAATGAAAATTACTACATTCTGTTCAACAAGTTCAACAATAATCACCATCTCTAGTCTTTAAATGTCTCAGCTTATAAGAATGGCTTAACTAGCCCTAAGCTGAATACATATTAATAAGATTTTTTTTCTCTTTCATTAAAAAAAGAAAAGAAAAATGCTTTTTCCTACCCTAACTAATAAAATTGTTGCAAAGAATAACATGGCTTTATCATTACTTTGAGTTCTTAAATCAGTCTTAAGTCTTTCTGTAGATAATAATATACAACTTCTTGAGCTGTATGCAAGAACTGCTTGATAAAATTCTACAGCACTGGTTACAAAAAAAGATGTGCCCATCTCTTCTAGATTTAATATCTAATAATATTACTTTTCATGACATTGCATTGATAAACAGCAGAGTCAACACACTATGTCAAGATAAATAATGTGAAAATAAAAGAGATATTATTTTAATTATTTCAGAATGTAGGCAGAAAACAATTAGCATACTAAAGTGAACTTTTGCTGTTATTTTTAATTTCTTAAGTGTTGTTTTCATTCAGTAAGTTTTGTTATGTTTATTATTATACACTATCTTACATAATTTCCATTTTCAGCTATTTCTTCAGAATTTCACGTAATCTCTATTACTTGACAGATGGTAACTGAATGGCCAATGGCCATTCTGGTTGCTGAGAATAATTCAGGAAATAATTGTTTTCCAATGATTTTCAGATATTTTAAAGATGGTTCTTGATTCTCAGATATGTCTTATGAATTCAGAAAATTAGCTAGCCAAGGCTATTTGCCCTTCTCAAGAAAGTCAATATAAAGAGGCATTATTAATTATATTCCCTTTAGCATGTTTCTTTTAGAACCTTCAGTCACTCCATTTCTCTTACTAAAGACCCAAACAATACAATAAGGTAAATAGAGTTCTTTGTATTTTATACAAGCAAAATTGTATTACTAACATCAGTTTATAGACAGAAGATATAAATTAAAATGTAATGCCTGGCTGTTAATCATAAGTTTATCATATTAAACTTTTTTTCTTGTAAGGCTGGTTTCATACATTTCCCTATACAATTATGTAAATTTTTCCTTTGTTGTTTAGCCTTGCTGTTTTCCTTAAAGATCATTTTATATGCCTGAGTTTAACAGTAGAAATGATAGCTACATAGTGTTTTATAAGTCTGCAACATTTTAGTTTATAAAGTGAAAAAACCTGACAATCCAACAATACATCTGGGTCTTCTTGCCTCCTGAGCACATCACTGATGCGTGTAGTGTTGTCTGTGGGATAACACCAAGTGATTGATGGCACTTTTTTCCTACCTAAATGCTGTGTTATAAGTGTTTAGAATAAAATTAGTTCTACTAATGGAGTTTACTGGAGTAGGAACATCATTGGGGAGTATACTAGTGCAGTTTTTCAATGGTCCAATCCTGAGCCAATGGGAGTAATGTGAAAACATATATTAATTTTCAGAGGCAAGTTTTGGTCACAAGAAATTCAGTGAGAAAGTCATGCAGCCTAAAGATAAATAGTTCAGAATCCAGTATCTTTTATGAAAACTTTTTAAAGGTGTAACGGTCAACATCATTGGAGCTGCTCACGATTACATTGATATATAAAAACAGATTGGGCCTACCAAAATTAGATTAATACTGAGATGTAAAAGGGTCACATGGAGCATGACCTGATTCAGAAATTCTCAGTCATCAAAATGAAAAGTCTAATTTCTGCAGAATTTCTTAGATAGACTAATGGACACAAAACTCAATCCAAACCAGTAGGAACCTACAAGGGGTTTTTTCTGCATCATTGGTTTAATTGCAGTGGAAGATCACATTATGGTTTTATGCATCCATACGTATATTTGACATGTCTCTGAGAAGTTGGATGTTCATTACTTTGACCTTAAGTAAAATGGAAAATATGCCTCCTTTTCTTTTAGGAACTTGATCCTCTGTAGCATTGAGCACATTATAGAAATGTCAAGGGCTTTGAATTGCCATTAAAGCCAGAAGTTTGAAAGGTTGAGTCATATAGACATTTATTTTATAGCAATTAATAACCTTAGAAATTAAGTCACTAATATACTATACATCTTAATTAGAAGGCAAATCTTCAATTTAATTACTTTTCTTAAACCTGTCTTAAATTCAATTACTTTCCTTTGCAGCTTGCTTAACAAAGGTGCAGATTCTATATAAGATTTACAACAGATTCAATTTTTTGTTTGTTTATGTGAAACTTGCTGAGAAGAAAGATGAACACTAAGTGATCTATTTTTACTCTCTAGTTGAGATGCAGAACTGTCACTGATACTGGAAGACTCATTACAGTGAATACACCCTAGTGCTTTTAGGGAAGTATTGAAGCTACCCTTACCTTCTGTGTATTTTGGATGGCTAGCTTGTTTTAGTTAATCCCTTCAGACCTTTTGTAATAATTTATGTTGTATTTTATATTATTGCATGTCAAATTAAAATTATAGACTAAAAAAAGTAAAATAAAAAATAAACCAAAAAACACCAAAAACTGGATGGAAAGGCTTGCTATAAATACAAATTTCAAAGCAAGTCATGAACTAAAACAGAGGTCTCAACATTTTAAAAAAAGACAAAAAAAAAAGCAGCCAACCCCCTATTACTGAAGCACCCCTTCCCCCAGGGTAGTTTAATGAATTTACAAAATTAATTTACCTTTCTATGCCTTGCATAGATTTGTTTTCTTTTTCCACTAACTCAATGCTGCACATCTAACACTCTTAGTTTAGCACACTTTCATTCATACCTTATATCACCTAACTAATTATCTATCTCCTGGGCAGATTACATAAACCAGTTTGCACACAGACATTTTGAGTACAATACTGTATCACCTGTGCAAGTGGTCCACCAGAATATATGGTCATATTCCTCATTATTCCAATTCTTTGAATTTATTAGAAAGGAGATACTGAATCAATCTTTCTCAGATTTTAGACAGAGAAAGATCTGTGCACAGACCTCAGTTCGGCTGTCAAAGAATTCCAGCCCTGTGGATCTGACAGCCTGGTCAGAGAGTGAGAAAACGGAATTTGTTTTCTCACAATGGACTTGTGAGACTTTTTAGGGAGTTGTAGAGAAACAGTGATAACTTGTTAGTATAAGCAACCTGAAGGTGGTGTTTTCCTACTCCGTTTTTCTGTTCTTCTCAAGGACTGGTTGTGAGAAATATGTTTTTGTTAATTAGCCAATCAAGTAGAATGTGTCAAACCTAGTTATAAAAGAAGAGAACTTTTGTATAAAGTGCTGTTATGTGAACCAGCCTGCTTGTGGATTTGTGTCATTTCTTGCTCAACGGTGACATAGCCCCTCTAGTGCCTGTGAATTTTGCCCCAGACTCAGTAAGCCTCTTTCCTGCCCTCCTAACTTGCCTACGTAAATTCCTTCATCACTTAGTGCTGATAATGTCCTCCAACTGCATGCTGTCCCAAATAGTCAAATCTCTGCTTCACACAGAATCATAGAATGGTTTGGCCTGGAAGGACTTTAAATATCCAACCAGCCTGTGATAAGCAGGGACACCTTGCACTAGACCAGGTAGCTCAGAGCTCCTTCCAGCCTTGAATATTTCGAGGAACGGGGCACCCACAACTTCGATGGGCAACCTGTTCTGGTGCCTTACTGCACTCACAATAAAGAATTTTTTCTTAACACCTAATCTAAATCCATTATCTTTCAGTTTGAATCCATTCCCCCTTGTCCTGTCACTACATGCTCCTGTAAATAGTTCCTGTCCATCTTTCTTGTAGGCAAGGCTACAACAGAGTCATCCTGGATGCTTCTCTTCTCCAGGCAGAGCTATCCCAATTCTCTGAACCTTTCCTGACAGGAGAGGAACTCCATCCATCTAATCGTCTTGGTAGCCCTTCTCTGGACTTGCTTCACAGCTTGACTCTTTCCACACAGCATGGTCTTTCTGGGATTTTTACGGTCACAGCATGCCCCTTTTTTTTACAGGCATCTTCTTTCTCCGTCTCCTCGTTCCAGATGCCAGTGATTTGATATTAGGCCCTCAGAGACTCTTGTCTATTGCAACAAAACTGTCAAGAGACCCCTCATAATCTCATAAACCTGAGATGATCTTGGCTACCTCCTAACCTAAGGTGTTTAGATGCCTCTCCCTTCCTATTATCCTAAGTCCTCAGTGCTGGGGAGAGGAATTGCAATCTTCCCACTTGACAGAAGGCAAAGACGTGCATAGAAATCCTGGATGCAAAAGAGGGCTTATCCCTTAATTTTTTTTGCATTTTGCAAAAGGGAGCCAAGGTGCCTAAATCAGGGCCACAGATCCAGCTTCTAGATGACAAATTAACTTATCAGTGTTTGCAAATGTGTTGCTATAGGATGTTGCAGAACTATATATATATATATATATATATATATATGTGTGTATAAATTGCTTAATGGGCTGTCTTGGAGAATAGATGTATGAGCACCTATTAAACATAATGATCCTTCACTTCGGCCAGGGAATCCCACAGCTGCCAAGACTCAGTTGTGGGAGGAGGTGTGAGGATGAGGATGCTCTGTTTCCTACACTGTTTCCTGAGGCACCTATTTCTCACCACTTCCCAGCACAGGGCATCAGACTGGATGGGTTTAGTTGTGATTCTGTTCATCTGTTCATACATAGTTTAGACTAAGATACATCTTGATTTACGATACTCAAGATGCCAGAATATATTAAAATGAAGTTATAATAATATATTTCTAAAAGGAGAATAGTCAGCACTGAGGATATTATATTTATTGTCATAAATACCTATCCTGAAGAAAAGGGCAGAATTAATAGCAATGATTTTTTTGATAACGAAGTTTCTTCAGGACTTAATATAAACTTTTCTATCTCAGTGAACTATACATTAAAAAGCTTAGATTATTGTATCAGAAATCTACAATAATGGTCACTAAAGTGAAACATGTATGTTCAACATATACATGTGTGTGTGTATTTCTGCACATTTTAACAAAAAATATTAAGCCACGTACTGTGGATAGTAAGGATTTACAAAATTTACCAAAAATACTCTTTAAAGGATGGCTCTAAATTTTTTAATAATATTAGGAATTCTGCAAGTACTATGTGCCATGTTTGTCCCATGAATCTTCCTAGACCTGCTGGATTTTTGTTTCTTCTGATCTGTTGTGTGGAAAACTGATAAAACAAATCTTCCCTCACAGCCCTCCAAAGACAGTTAGTTCCTGGACATTTTAATGGTTCTGGTTCACACCAGATGACTGTTGTTTTAATGCCAGAGCCATTCCAAAAATAAGGGCATTCCCAGTAGCCATGTATCTCATTGCTCACAAATGCTAGGCTGCTGGTTTTAAAATAAATATGTTGCAGCAATAGTGATCAGGGAGTGTTCTTTTGTTTGTTCACCTCTTCAGTCCCAGATTGCTAGATTTGTTCAAGCTAGTAACAGAAATGAGGAAAAAAGTCCCCAGATCCACAAAAATATATGTTTCACCTTTCAACAATCTATGTAGTGGTGACTCTTCCCCAGGAGGAAATTTTCGAAATTTCAAAACTCTAGGCTTAATGAATATTTACTAAAAAATGCAGATTTAAAAAAATGTATTTAATGACCTGGATGTGACACTAATCCTAAGAAAAAATAGTATGTATACAGATAAGACTAGCAAAGGTGTTTATATATAGTGTTTTTAATGCCAGGTGTAACTGAAAATTGCTAGCTTTGCACTGACTCATGTTAAACTTTCAATAACTTTCTTCCAATATAGCCACTTTGATAGGTAATGTAATAGGTGAGTTCTGTGGTATGTTTTTAACAGGCTTCTGGAACAGGAATTTAAGCTTGAATTTTTATAATATTTTGGATTTATTATTTTTTATTTTATTTTGTTATTATTTATTTACCTTATACTTTTCTACACCCAGAAGTGTCAAGTGAATTGATTGCATAAGAAAGACAAGTTTTTTCCACAAACCACCATCTTCATTTTATTCCAATATCATTGTGGCATTTCTCAATTTCTTTCCTCTTCTTTGGGTAAGAGTTAGGTACTGTATTAGATAGATCAAAGAATTAAAACCAGCAAGATATGCAACTAAATGCTTCACAAAAGGTATTTCACAAATAAATCCTTTTATGCTAAGATAAAATGTCCATATTAGAAAAATTATACTTGAAAAAAATTATATTCTAGAATTCACCAGCTGTTCAAACTGAGAGCTCTCTACAGGAAAATTAAAGAATAATAATAAAATAATACAATAGAGTATTATAGACAAGATAATCTAGAATAAGAACAGCCTTTAAGCAAAGAAGTTGCATCTTGTTTTATATACTTTAATTTTATTGTCTTCATGCTATTTTTCTTTACCTTAACAGCATTACCTAAAATATGCTATTTTGAATTATTTTCTCTGGCTTTAAACTGGAATAGGTGAAGTTTTTCTTCCACTGACAGATCATGAAACTGAAATTTTTGCTCTTGGCTTATGATCAGCTCATTTTGTTCACATATCCATGCTGAAACCACTATAGGTTGACTTCATACAACCAGGAACATAGGCAGTTTCTAGCTTTGGCTCAAAAACATGCACGTTTACATCAGAAAAAGTTCAAAGGATTAAGAATGACACATCTAATGTGTTTATTTCTTTTTCTTCCTTTTTTTTTTTTTTTGGTAATGCTCTCTTAACTTTCTTTCAGGTTAAGAAAAGAGAGGCTTTTACCTGCAGTACTAAGATGAATTTTCCGAATGCACTGTAGGCTCCAGATAAGTATTTTATTGTAGTCTTATATAAGGTGGCTCCCTAGGAAAAAACAAAACAAAACAAAACCAAAAAACTCAAAAAAAAAAGAATAGAAGCTAAGCAACTTCCTGCCATCCCAGGCAAATGGTTTATGGAAGGTTGGGGAAGAAACTCTTGTGGCAAAACACGCAACATCCAGGTCTGTAATTTTTTTTTTCTACAGAATTCCTGCTTGTTTGAGCTGCATTGTTTAGTCAGTAGAATTTATTTTCCTACATGTTAAAATCATTATATTTTTTACTTTCAGTTTAATTCTTTTCCAATATTAAAAAAAAAGCACTTCATAGCTTTTGCCAGTACTTACCACAAAAAAATTACTGCTTTGAATCTAAATGTATTTGAGTATCAGATGTAGGAAATAGCTGACAACAGAGCAGATGGATGTTCATCGTGTGCAGTAGGATGCTTGAAGTCAAGTTTTTCTTATCATGGCAGGTGAACAATTTTAGATAAAATTCAGTAGAGCCAGCTGAGGTGAAATGTATATATTCTTGTGCATCTCTCAGAAATAGCAGATTACAGTAGGATGCTTCTTATGAAATAACATTGGTCCTAGGACAGGAAAAGAAGGCTTGGACAGAAGATAAAGTATTTCAAAGAGTTGAAAACAAAGAGGCCTCCATTCTTGAAGGTACCCAGTTTAAGTAACTGACTTTTCAAATCATGAGTAAATGGAGATCAGTAGAGCTAACAGGGCCCTGTTTGCAGTCTTAGCAGTGAAGATCCAGCTAATTTTCCAGTTAATTAGAGCTACCAACACCAAGCAGATCCACTGATTCCTAATCATTGGAATCTAATCATTAGATTATTTTGATTAATTTTGATTTCAGAGTATTCTGAGTCCTGCAGAAAAATGAGAGCTCAAATGCTGTCATATCAAATCAGGATGGCAGTTTCTATTAGCCTTTGTACAAAGAGATGCAATAGAGAAACTCAGTTAGCTTTGTGTTGCAACTTTTCAAAGAAGAAGATAAGTCATTCCCATCTAAAGCTATTGTTGTTTCACCAGTACTTGTTATCTAAGTTGGCAAAGTCTTATCTAAGAAGGCAAAGATCTGATATAAAACATACTAAGGTTATTGTGCTTGTCCTCACTAATTTCAACCAGCTGCAAAAAAAAAAAAAACCAACAAAAAACATAGAAAGTATTCAGCTAAATTTGTCATTTGAAAGGGACAGATCATTAATTTTGGGATCTCCGAGTCACATGATACCTTAAGGTCAGATTTCATTCCTAAAGGTCTTAGTTTGAAATTGTAGTCTACAGCCTTTTCTGGTAAATTGTCTTTACAAAGAGTTTTTATGTCTCTTGTTCATTTGTTTTATCAGAAGTGACATAGAGTTTGCCCAGTCTCATTACTGAAGCTTGTGCTGTCTTAATAACCTTTCTCACAGTTCTTCCTCAGTCTTTCCCTTAAAGGACAGAAAACAAATTTGCAAAGACAATGCCTCATTAATCAGATTGATTCTATGTTATTAATGACTGTTAATCACAAAGCAAGAAAAGAGAAATATATTCCCTCAACCATTTTGCTTCCTTCCAGAGACCTTTTGAAAGTTATTTCTAACATAAATGTGTTCAAGCTCATAAGAAATATAATTTAATTTTAATTTAATACCATTTTAGATCAAAGAAGATAAGAAAATAATGAAAAATATCAAAGAAGATAAGAAAAACAAGAAAATATCGATTTTGCTACAGTAAATGCTTGTGTTTCTGCTACATTCATATTCCATTTTTTTTCTTTCGATTTTAATATGGCACAAGCTAGCTGATTGTTCATTGAAACACAAATTGCTATTCCAGTCAGAGCCCACTTGCCCTATGTATGAAAAAATTAAAACCTTTTAAATATTTTGTGAAAACTGGCATCTTCCTTTCCTCACCACTTCCTGAATGCAATCACAAAAAAATCTTTACTTCATAGCCATGTTTCATACCACATTATTAGAAACCTGCCAAAGAAATTAGGACATGGAATTCTGATAATGTTAAAGCTGGCAAGTAAGAGCATCACCAAATTCAGATATTATTGCTAAAGAAGAGGAACACAATAACTTCCACACAAATATATTAGATATCTGTCTATCTGCTAGAGTTCCCATGGTAATTAAAACTCAAGAAGACTCATTGTTAAGGTACTTGCTAACTTCAACGTGTCAGGATGCACTCACAGGAAACTCTTAAACCTCCTTTAAGAAATGAAGAACGCAATTTGCATTAGTAGGCTCTTTATACTCCTTCATTCATATGTCCACAGTCTGACTTTTAGTCAAAGATCAGAGTTTTATCATATGGGTATTATTGGGAATGGTCCCCAGTCTTTATCAGAGCTTTTTTTGGTAGCATACTGTTCAATCTTTCCTCATATAGGAATAAGCAAGAAAAAGCAGAGAACTTTTGCCTGCAGGTAACTGCTGTTAATGGAAAAAATATTACCTAATACTATGAAGTATGCAAGTTTTTAATATGATGGATGGCAAAAAAGATTTGAGAAGAAGTTTTCTCAAAAGTAAAATAAAAAATGCTATAGGGTTTCCCATCAACAAATACGAAAAATCATGCATGGATTTAAAAAATAAGTCTGCCTTTTCACTTAAAATCATAGGAAAGAAAGCTGACAGGACATATGATGTGGGAGTAAAAGTGTCATTGACTGTGCGATGCAGATCACAGAGGGAGAGGGGTAAAAGACAAAATAAATGGAAGTTTTCCCCTGATAGATTGGCTAGTTGCCTATATTCTATATATTAATAAATAAAAAGTGTGAAAAGAAGTGTTAGTCTGAATTGCATATCAGTGTTAGAGCGATATGTTATCTTTTGGTTTTAAAATATGGCTTACCCTTCAGGATATATTTTTAGGATTATTTAATCAAAGTTTAGTTAAAGCATGATAGCAACTGCAAATAGAGAAAAAAAGGAACCGAGAATTATAATTAAAACACTTCGGAAAAAAGGCAAAGTTCCAAGTAAATAATGATAGCCTTAGAGGAGTTGGTTGGGAAATGGAGTGTGTGTGGTGTTTATTTAGCAGAGCACAACTGTTGTAAGGACTGAGCACTGAACAGGAGGGAACTCCAATATTTTGGTGTCAGACAGAGAAGACACTGCAGGCAACAGGAGATGAATTTAATTGCATACAGGTAACTGAGATCACACTGATCAATGCCATGTTTCAGCAGAGTAGTAAGCAGCTCCATAAAGGATGATACCTGCATATCTTTGCACTCTAAAGGGTGAGTCCTACATTTTCCCATGTATTCACATCCCAGTGTAAACTAAAGAGAAATCAATGTTAAAGTAGAGACCACAAGTGGCATCAACAAACGTTTATAGAGAAAATTATATATATTTGTGTTAAAACAATCCCCAAGATATATCCTTTCTGGGCAGCATGAAAGAAAACATCTGTTGCAGAGAGCACGAAAGCTCTGCACTCAGATGGTGTTCAATCTTTTATGTGCAATTTGGTCTTTTATGCATATTATGGGACATTTTTAGTGGTACCTCACATAAACTGTGTCTCCCTTGTGGAATCTCACATTGGGGTAGGTTATTGGAAGCCAACAGCCATTATAGTGGTAATTTCAGTTGGGACAGAGTAATGGCACAACATTATGAACCAATAACAGGATGCTAGTGTTTGTAGTATGTTCTTGCAGTGCATAATAATGAAGGGAAAGTAAAAGTTTAGAATAAATCCTTAATTAGGCAGATGACTTTCTGATTCTGAAAAACACTGCAACTTCCCCAGAACTTCAGCACAGACTCACAGTGTTGCAGCACTTCTGCCCTAGGATGCCAGGTCCCTACCAAGCAGTGTTGCAGGATCTGTTCGCTTTACCTTTTACCAATAAAGCCACCTGAGCCTCTAAGAAGCTTTTCCAACCCCTTAGATTTTCATACAGTTTTATTCCTGTAGTGCCAGTGATCTTGTGCCATTTGGCAGCACTCACTGCTGTGGTGAACACATGTCATGGTTTCAGCAGAGTGAGAGTGGCAATGAAAAAGAAAAATGCTGGCATTTGGGAAGCAGTCAGCTTCCTTTCGATCAGTGTGAGGAAAGAGACATTTATGATGTTTCAGACACTAATGAAAATTATTTCAGCATATCCTCTAAAGTTTCAGATATCCTCTAAAGTTTTACATAAAAAAGGTTGAGAACCTTCCCAGAATAGTTAATGACTAGCTACAGGACATCTTGTGTTTGTGCAGGGCAGGGAGGGGGGGAGTATGGCGGGGCAGGGGGGGCAGTGTTTAAATCAACCTCTTTCATTATATCCGGTGTGAATGTCAGCCACAAGGATGCTCTTGCATGAATGCAGGTCTTTTTGCCTCCTGTAAAGCCTGAATATTGTGATTTAGCCATATGTGGGTGGGGAAATGATAAAATAAACAAACATATGGAATGATTAGCCTGCCAGAGTACTTACAGCCTGCCCCAAATTCCCTTCTGCTGCCCAGTGGCCTCCATCAACATTTATAGCAGTAAACAGGGAGTGAAGTTGGGCTCCTCAAAGCTCAGCTGCATAACTTTTTTTTTTAAATTTTATTTCTGTTGGTGGTTCTGTTTTAATAAGCTATTTCTGATTTGGAGAATTTTTTTGGTTATAAGAATTTTACATAAGACTTCTGTGTGCTTTCTGGTTCAGCTATACCAGCTTCATAGTCCATTAAATTGAATGTCCCTGCTTTTAGATAGTGTAAGGTTAGGAAACTCAAAAAAAAAAAAATCTAGAAAACATATTAAAATCTGAAGATCAGAAACACTCTACATGGAGCATGTTCATCAGTCCATGTCTTCAAGCACCTGTGACAGCTGACTGACTGCGTGCCAGGCCGGCATGCAGAGCACAAAAGAGACAGGAGTTAAGTGAGGCAGGAAAGCAGAGCAGCCAAAAAAAAAGCTGCTCATTTGGCATTTCCTGATTTATATGCTTATATTGGGAACGCCTTCATTTAAAATGTTATTTGAAGCTCCCCTACTGAAGCCCCTGGGCCTTCCTAGAAATGAATGGAAACACATTTAAAATGGTAATCTTCATTGGCTAGGAATTATTAAATAAATTAGTTGTATTTTCTATAGATAGGCATATTCTTTCAGAACACACATCTATTATCAATCCTTCCAATTTGTTATTTACTGGCTGCTCACAGGTCAGGTCAACAAATTCAATTTTTTAATGTCTGCTCATGATTTTAGGTCATTTAATTTAGGGCAATTAGGAAGTTGCCAGAAATTTCAGCACATTCCAGGTCAATTCATTAAGTTTTATATTTCTTCTGAAGTTTAAATTAACACTTTTCTGCTGAATTACAACTCTAATTAATTATCTTCGATGCTGCTCATCAAAAAGACTCCTCTTCTCCGATCTTAACCTGCTAATAAATGTCAGTGTTTATGAAGAGAAAGGTGCCAGATTCTCATTTGCACTAAGGCTCTTCACAAAGAATGACAGTAAAAGAGGCCAAATAGGGGTGTAAGATGCTTTGTCTCCAGTTTTAAAAACCTCTCTCCATTGATAGAATGGACAGCTGTTCTGACAGTGTCCAAATGTGCAAAGATACAAGATTTTGTGAGTAGAAAAGCAAAAGGCAGTGAATGACAAATGCTGGTTCTAAGATTTAGAACTCATTACATGTACATATACTATATTTTGTTTGATAAACTGTTCAGTTATTACAATAGGAATAAGTTTTTTTGTCAATAACTCTGGGGACATGCCTAATGCTCTCCCTGTTGATAAGACTTTTTAAGGCCTGTATTTTTTATTCTACCAGCTCCACTGCTTTTAAAAGTCAGTCTCAGCAGTTACATAAATTGAAGGGGAGAGGGGCAGAGAAGTGGTTTTGGTTTTTTTCGTTTCTCTGACAAACAGGTATTTGCAGAAGCATGCTGACATTTTATCATCCTCTGGACTATTGTATCCTGGAAGAAAGGCTATATTTTGTGGGTGATTGCTTCCAATACACAGAGTTAGAGCTTCATTGCGGTCCTGTATTAGTTGAAGCACATAACCTATTTGTCCCAAACAAAATTATTATGAGCTGTTTCAAATGCAAGGAAATAGAAATAAGCAGTAAGCAGAACTCTCCAAGGCAGATATTTGCACAGCTTCTGTTCCTCGACCTGAAAAATATAGAAAACTTGCAGGAAAGAGATTACTTTTAATCAACCACAACTGTAATGACAGAGACATTGTTGTTGCTCCTACATTTTTGTGAATATTCCTTTATATTTTTTTACTAGTTTAGTATTCTAATCTTATTTCTCTTCCTAAGAATATATCTAGTTGAACAGCTGCTGTATGCAAATCCACTGTTAGGAACCATGGTGGCTTCCTAGGGAAAAGCAGTGGGAATGGGCAGCAAGGACCCCGTCCCAGCAGAGCAACCAGGGCACAGGGACAGCCCCAGCCCTGAGCAGTGTGCACCTCCCTGGGGGTGGAGATGGACAGAGGCCAGGGGATTAGTCCACAGAAGGGGATTTATAAAGAGGCAGACTGGCAGCTTTGCTTACAATCCACACATCCTAAACTTCTGTCAAACTGTAACTCACCTGCTGCCCAAACCTTCAGGTGTCTGTCCAGCCATCATCACCTACCTACCCAAATGTTGCAGCCTGAGTACACACCAAACAGTCACATCCCAGGTCTTGTAGACAGGAACCATCTTCAGCTCATCCAGCAGAACACCTGGACAGTCACATCTGTCACATCCTGGAACTGCTTTGCTGCTCTGGGTTTCCCTGAAAGCCTACTTCTTTTATTTTTCTTTTTAATGAAGTGAATGACACAGCTATTATGCTGCCAGGGGTGGCTCAGTTAGTGATGCTAGAGCTGAGCAGCTGTTTTCCATCATGAATCCATGTCCAACTGCAATGCAATTGGTCAAAAGGTAGCTGGTGAAGAAAGCACTAAGAGCCTCTGGGAAAGGAGGGGAAAGGCAAGGTCTGTGCTGGAAGCAGTTATCAGTTCTGTGAAAGGGTGGATTAATAAGAGAGAAAGTTTTCTGGACCAGACAAGGCTGGCAGAACTCAGAAAAGCCTCTCTTCCTTTCCCTACTATTCAACTTTATGTCCTTTGGAAGGTATATTTCTATCCTCCACAGCTTGCAAGGGAAGAAATCACTGTTTCCCATTCCACTCTCATCATTGCCTTACTGAGCAGCCACTGCTTTTTTTCATGGCCTTGACTCCAGCCTAAGCTCCTTTTTGCAGCCTCTCAAAATGGCACAGAGGTGATCCTGGCCTTCCCACAGTGAATATGACGATGATCCCCGCCTCAGCTTAGGAAAATCATGATCTCTGAGCACACTGTGCCTGCTTCTGCTCCCTCCAGGATCCTCCTCAGCCTGTCTCATGCCGGCACTGTGGCAGGAGGACCCAGCTGATGCAGGGGCTGTAAGCCCTCTCATCCCGCAGCTCTGTTCCTGTAAGTTCAGGAAAAGCCAAGATCAGTTTATTGTCATCATCACCTGGCCTCTGCTTGGCAAGGGGCTGCACATCTGCAGGTTCCTGTATCTGCTTGGATGTTGTTTAAGGCTCCTCCTCTGGGGCAGCATTGCTGTATCTTGGGGGTTCATTGCATGGTTGACATAAATTGCTGCGTCTTCCGCTGCCCTCTCCACACTTCCCACTAGCTCTGTCTTATTTTTATTCAAGGAGAGACAAAGTTGGCTTCCAGCCCAGATTTGCAGCTGGTGACTCTAGAAGAAAGCTTACAGAGGGAAAAAAAAAAAACCTAAACCAGTAAACAAATAACACAAATTCCATGCTGAATCTGCAGACTATGCAGTTGGATTCATTCAGCCTTATAAGACATAAGAGGTAAAGAGAGAGACTGAGAGGAGGTAAAGGCTAGAAGTGCTTTCTCTTATGATGGGAAGAGCAGCAGTAGTTGCTCTCTCTCCTCTAGTGGTGTCCAACAAACTGAGGATCCCAGGTGGGAGCAATGATTTTAGCAATGCTGCGCAGTACAGGAGATACAGCCTGTCAAAGGAAAAAGAAAATAGGAATTTGCTGTGATGGCTTAGAGAAAATACACTCTGCCACTGACAGAAAATATCCCTACTGCCAGAAATGGTTCTCTCTTTCAAAAAACTTTCAAAAAAAGTACCTCATTTTCCCACCTGACTTGCATACAGAACAACACAGCACAGAAGGTACAGATAGGGTTATTCTCCAAAGAGGAGAATGCACCTTTTCTACCATGCAGCACTGCACTTGGGTAACATAAATGGACTTGCAATGTTAAACGTTGAAACAATTAATGGCAGTGATGGGTCAGCAAATTGTTTCAGACAAGTGCCTTCTACAGAGTCTGAGCAGGATCTTCTCAGGCTTTCCTTTGAGAAACTTTGGTGGAACATCTGTTACAAAGAGCAGAAAATTGCACCTCCAGCCACCTACCCCAGTACTTCTGTTTGATGAATGGATTTGGAGAATTCAGTTGTGTGGCATTAAGATGGAGAGACTTTGCCTTGAACCTCTGGAAATGTCTGGGTCTCCATTCTTACAGGTAGATGAGCTTTTATGTTCCGTTTTAGAATTGTTTAACCAGTCATTCTGAGGAACATAGTGCTCTTTCATCTACCCCTCTTCCATGAGATAAGATTCCCTGGCTACCAGCTGCATCAGAATATTGTTCTGCACTGTTAGCACTTGAACAGATGGTAAACTTAAGGGCTCAATTTTAAGGCATTAATCTTGCAATTGGATACCCATGGAAAAGAACCCAATTCATATGAACAGACCTTTGACAAAGCACAGGATCTTACTCAAACATTAGGCTGCAGGGCCAAGGCCTGTGAGGAAACACCCTTGTCCATTCAGGAGCTTTCCTGCCTAGTTTCCTGCACAAGATAAAACTTCTCAGCTACCACACACCAACCAGAATCTTCTGCAGGGGAATTGGTTATACATGAGAACTTTATTTTTCTATTTTGCATTCTCATTATATGATTTCTAAGTTGATCACACAGTTGATGAGCAAACAATAGAGCAAAGTAATTTGATAAGTCTTACAAATATGAAGGCGTCAAAAAAGAAGATGGGTAATCAGGAAGATTTGGTGCAGAAAAAGCATGCTCCAGACATGACTTGATTTAATTCACAGGGGGTTTCATTGACGTAAAAACAAAAGAATATGAAGAGATTGTGACATACTGTAATAAAATTTAAACAGAAGCATTCTAAGGAATTCCAGTAGGAATTACAATCTCTTTGCATTTATGTTACATTCATTTCAATGGTCCCAGTTCTTGTTTTGCCATTTTCAGTTGTCTTGGAACAGGAGACAAGTCTTTATACTTAACTGTACAGCATTAAACACGCAGCTCATGCAAAATAAATATAAAAGTAAATCATGACAGGCATTCTGGGATATTAAGTATTAAGTAAATCAGAACACACCTACTGCATAGTCATTCTTATTGAATATCCATGGATGAGGAGCATGAAGAAAATGACACATCTTCAGACGTGTGAGAAAGCATCAACTGGATAATCCTGTAAGCATGGGACAGCTTGAGACCTTGGTATCTTACCAGCTGAAAAGAATCCTTTGATCATTTAATGGTTACAGTAAATACAAGATATAATTCTAGACACAGGCCTCACATAATATTGCAGTTTTGCTGAAATTTTCTGCCATCAAGATCATGATGGGATGTAGCACACATCCAAAAAATATATTTGTGGGAGTAATATGATCCATGAATTTACAGCTATGCTTCCTAAGGTAGGGCATTGATGCAGTTCTGGAGATGAGGCCCTTGATGGCTGCTATGAATTCATGCAGGATCTCAGCTCCTGAGCACCAGCTGGGAACAACTTATTGGTCTGGAAGTCTCAGTTCCTAGGATGGCAATCAGCAGATCATCAAGGTAATCATGTGGGGATGATGAATTTAAAGCACATAAAGATCACATTGATCCCCAGGTACTTAAAGATGGGAGGAAACCACTCAAATCCCTTTCAAAGCCATGGAGAAGTTTTTTTTTTAATTCTGTTCTTGATTTAATTTCCCCTCTCTTTCCTCGATGACAGTTTCACTGTGTGTGAAGACTTACAGAGGGACAAAGAAGACTTTGGAAAACTTCTGTAGCTTTCCAGAAACACTGATGTACAGCTAATTTATTGAAAGCTTGTATGTGTAAGAGTTCTTCTTGCTTCTGTAGCTGACAGAGCAGCATCATTACTTGCCACCTGCTGAGATGCCTATCACAGATTGGCTCAGACAATTGCTGTTTACCACTGTCTGGGATTAAGACAGACTCACAACAAGTATTATAACATAGCTCTTGTCAGACAAACTTGATTCATTATTCCTTTCAAATGCACTAAAGAATTAGTGGAAGAAAGGAATGGGACAGCATAATAATTCCTGATTTCTATGTCAAGAAAGCTTACTTGTAAAATTAATTCAAATTGATTTGGAGTGAAAGTAGGAAGCTGTGGTAAAGATGATGATCAGTCTTATTGAGATGAGGGGAAGGGCGTAGGGATCTCTGCAGAAATAACATGAGTTTTTCAGAAATAAAAGAAAAAAAAGAGTTACATGCTCAAGTCTCGGTAAATGTTACTGAGAAATCTTAGAGAATTTGAGATATCTTTGTGCCTTTGCAGATCTCTTTCACATGTTTTGCTTGCCATCTTCTCAAAGTTAAAGTAAATGGAATGTTCATGAAATTTGATTTTAAAAAAATACTCAAAAGTAATTAGAAACATAGAGAAAAGTAAAATATGACTGAACATTTGAATAAAGCAGCCTTGTTAGAAATAATTGAAAATCTGGGCTGTATATTTCCAGGGAAAAGCTATGGGGGAAAAAAAAAAGAAAGAAAAAAGGTGACATAATTTGCAATATAAAAGCAATTAATAATTCTGTATATGGAAACACCCCACCACATTGCAGGAAAGGAATAACCTTTTTTTCCTACCTCTGTCCTTCCATTACTGACCAAAACTAGAATATGTGCATCCTCTTCCCCAAAATACTATTGAACAGTTGGAAGAAGCTCAAGAAGAGTCATGAGACATATTTGAAACAACAGTCCTTAAATTGCCACTTCTTCAGGTAGCTTCAGGTAACTGTTCACATAAATTTAGTGACTTCAGTGACAAAAATAGAAGTCAAGCCTACCTTTCCATCAGAGAGCAAGAAGGGGCTCTTTAAATTTTTCACAAGGGCATTCAGGACTGGCATCATAAAACCTGTGAAAGAGCAACTTTTTTCCTGAAGACTGGACTTAGTTCTCCAAGATGGTGAAAGCAAGCTTGCCCTTGGCAAAGGATACACAAGGGCCCCTCATCCCTCCCACTCCAGAGACTGAAGCATCAAGTGACATGTCCTGGAGAGGCTGGGGCTTTAAATCCTTTGGGATGCATCCAAATCCACAGTGGCATGGAGGACTACTCTTACCCCTATTTTCTTTAAGCTCATTTCTCGACTGTGTGGCAGGTGTTCAATCACTCAGCAGTCACCTAAACTGCTCATGTCAGAAGCTTACTAATGTAATTTAAATCAGGGGTAGGTATAAATCAGAACAATTCAGGGCCACACTGTCAGTGACTATTTTGTGCTGCATTGAATCAAATGCTACGTTCAACAGAAAAATGACACCATATGAAACACACAATTCACCTAAATAGAAAGAGAAACAGGGAATAAAGCTTTTAAGGGTCATTGATTGATAGTTTTCACAATTCCTCCTAGGACAAACTAGCAATCCAGTAGGGATGAAAAATATTCTATCAGGTGTTGCCCGCTCTCAAAACTTTACATTTACTATGTATAGTATATATTTATGAAGAAAACAATCTTTCAGCAATATATCAGGAGGAATCTAAGTTTGGAGCACATTATCAATTGATCAGTGTTAAAATAATGAATTGCATGCATGCTAAGCAGATAAGAGGTAAGTGATAGTATTTCAGAATTAAATGTTGCTTTGGAATCTGGAACGATTATTTATTGCATATTTATAATTTCCGTTCTTTTTATGTAAATTTAATTTACTTCTTGTTACTGGTACTCATCTGTTCTGGGGTGACTGCTTGCTAAAAATTACACTGCACTGTAATTGAAATACTTAACATGCTCACTGCTAGAACTTCATCTAATATGTTTATGAAGGATTATACGAACTAGTGTCTTAGAACAAATTCCATCAAGCTATTTCTACATTTCCCTTTTATGTATATAAAAGAACATAAAGTAACATTAACATGGTGAAGAAACAGAAATTTTAATAGGCAATACAACATAGAGATATGGATATTCCCACTATATCCATCTGATCAGTAATTGTTTTTTGTAATTCCTTTTCCTTCTTATCTGAGATGAAGAGATGGCCCAGTAAGAACAGGAAGAGTCCCTAGGGGAGGAGAAAATTCTTAGATACTTTTTCTGTTATATTCATCACTGACTGTATTGAGTCCATTTGTGCTTTTCCCCAATGTGCCTTACACAACCTAATGCCTGCAGCTGAGGATTGCCAGGGTGCCAGGCTCCAAACAGATGGGAACACAGTCGGTGCTGTTTCTCTTCTGGGCACCATTTGTACTCTCTTTTCCCAGCACCCCATTTCATGCTGTCACAAGCCCAATTTCAATGAAGGAAGAGTTTGCTAAAACAGGAGAGATTGTCATCTTCTGCTACGGTTCTACACATAAGAAAGAATACTGGGATTTGGTCCGACTGAATGGCTGTTTTCTGTGCAAGCAGTAATGATCCACTAGAATAAAACAAGAATCCCACTTCAGGTAGTGATGCAAGGTGTTCTGGTATGAAGGCAAGTACCCACTACAGCAGCCTCCAACAAGCTGTATATCCCCATGAATGGGTGTATGGTGTGAGGAAAAGCTTTCCCAGCTTTTACCTGCACCAGCCTCGTGCAGCCCAGTACCACCATCTCTGAACTGGGGTATCCAATTTAGCTGCAGTACCAACACACAGCAGGTGTAGGTGGCCAACAGGACACTGACAGCAGCAGTGGTTCATTTATCAGTGAAAAATGACTTTGTGGCTTGTTTCAATGGAGGACTGGTCTTTGTTAAAGGAACGTGCCACCTGACAGTCTGAAACAGAGCTCAAGCTGTAGGGCAATGTGACTTTGCCTTCCAGCTTCTGCTTTATGGCATCTTGCTAGCAGTGCTGAAGTTATTTGAACCAGTAACACTGCCAGTGTGTCCAGCTTCTCCCACCAGTTTCCAGTGTAGTCTAGTCTCTTCTGAATTTGAATATGTGTCTTCAGGCAAGGAACAGATAAGCTCTTAAATAAAAGTGACTGTGAAGTCCATGGTAACAATGAAAAAGAGGGGGGCAGAGTGGAAAATATCAAGCAGGCTGAAAAACCTCTTCTAGATAACAGATCCTGGAAAATGAGAAACTACTTGCTGGCCTCTAATATATAAGGTGAAGTAATGTGTGAATGTTATTTTTATGATGAGCCACATGAGTGGTGCAATCCTGCAGAAACTGAAGATTTCTTGATAATTTCTGAGCAACCCGAAGAGCCTGGTTCAGGACATGAGTCACTTGTAAAAGGAACTCAGCATTGCCCTCTCGTTACTAATTTGGGTTTTCCACCTCCAGTAGGAAGTATATTTTTAAATATCATTACTTGAACAAAGACAACATTAGCAAGTCAAACTATATTGCATAAGAACAATTTTTTTTACAGAAGGCCATAAAATTATGCATTTTATGCAATTTATCATATTGTATTCATTCAAAGGAAATCAAAGTGAATTCTAAAATTATATTCTAGAATTAATTTCAATTATTCTAATACTTAAGCATTTTTGTTAATGCAATAATCCTTCAGTAATAGACTAGTCGAGCATGTCATTCTGAGCTTTGTTCACACATTTTCAAGGGTAAACATCACTGTATGGCAAAACTATCTCTAGTCCCCATCATTCAGAACAACAAAAACTGGTGCATGTAACATCTATGATGAGGGCTTAAAACTCACTTGTCTAATGAATAAATATGAGCAGTAATAACAACATTACTTTAGCATCAGATTCTAATTCATTACTCTCATGAAACATTAGCTTAACTGGGAGATTTCTTATAAAGGAAGATTTTATTTTTATCAGTTTCAAACCTTTAAGCTAGACTATATAATTCCATATTTCTCAACATGTCAAATATTAAGAATTAAATTCATTGGAAAAACATAAAGGGATATGTATTCCATGTTGAATTTTCAATAAGACCATAATGTAAGGAATTGTAAGAAAGAAAATCTGCAGAAGCAAGAATTCTATTGCTTTCCTTCCAGAAATGTGCTTGTTTAATTTACATGTTAAATTACTTCTCTGTATTTTTTTCTTATTTAAATTTAAAAATAAATTTTATCAAAGCAATTATCACTTAAACCTACCACTAAATTGTTCACTAAAACCTAGCTAGTCTTTAACTATACTGAACCAAATTTGCACCCATCTTTGAAAAGGACAGAAAGGAGGACCCTGGGAACTACTGACCCGTCAGCCTCACCTGTGTGTCCAGGAAGATCATGGAACAGATCATCTTAGAAGCTGTGCTATGGCAGACAGCCAGCACAGCTTCACCAAGGGAAAGTCCTGCCTGAACAATCCAGTGGTTTTCTATTATGGAGTGATTGCATCAGTGGACAGGGAAGAGTTACAGATCTACCTGTACTTATGTAAGGCCTTTGACACAGTCCCCACAACATCCTCCCCTGTGACCTGGAGAGACACAGATATGATAATAAGAAAATACAAGATTATAAGAAAGATGTGGACAAACATTTAGTAGGGCCTGTTGTGAAAGGAAAAGGCTTAATGGTTTTAAACTAAGAAGGCAGATTCAGACTAGTTATGAGTAAGATATTTTTTACGATGAGGGTGGTGAGACTCTGGAAGAGGTTTCCCAGCAACCCGATTTAGTTGAAGATGTCTGTGATCATTGCAGGAAGGTTGGACTAGATGACCTTTGAAAGGTCCCTTCCAACCGAAACGATGATTATAATTGAGGATTGACCAATATCAGTATTTGGATTTGTTCTGGGGTTTTTTTTCAGAAAAATATTATCTTCATAAGCTTCAAATGAAGTTGGTATTTAGTGTGCTGACTGCCTCTGCTGAAACCCAATAAAAGGCACAGATTCCCATGGTAGACTATTCCAGTGCGTAACAAAGTGAATAGCTGAAAAGAAGAGAAAAAGAAGACTAAAATAAAAAGAATGAAAAACATCTTCTTTCTAAAATGAAAGAAGAAAAAGCAGCTATCATGGGAAAATAAGAAGAATGTAAGACAATACAAAACAATCAACCCTCCAAGTGCTTCTAATATACAATTTTCTTGTAACACCTGGGGGCTTCCAACCAACCCTAGCCATCTCAACACCCACAAGATCCCCTGTTCCACTGAACATCTTGGCTTATGTTCTCCCTAACTGTCTGAAAACTGTATAATAATAACCATATAGATAGGGTTGGAGCTCTAACTGGGTGAACTGGATGAAAAGTGCAACGGGAATTAGAGAATACAACTGAGGGACTCTCATGACCTGTGGTTCCTCCCCTCTCTCTCTGACCACAACACACTGGAATTTTTCACTCTGAAAGAAGGACAGTGTACACTGTCTAATTCCAAAACCAAATTACTTTATCCTAAGATGCCACTGTGGTTACCAAGTAACAGTAATGTCATTCATCTGCCACATCACTCACATGCCTCATGAACACATGGAAAGTGATTAAGGTTATCAAAAATCTCACAGTACTCATGTATTAAAAAATACATATCAACATAGTACTCTGTTCTCCTCAAGAATGAATCAATATGTTTT